>OZ038480.1:9112702-9170202 GCA_964036315.1 Acanthosepion esculentum
TTTGGTACACGGTAGCTCTTGGTACGGACTAAAATTAGAAGAATGTGCTACAAATCCATTCTCGGGGTTTTCATTACACTAAAAATATACGAAATTTACTTATGAACCATTATTTCATAGTAAAGAGCATTTTTTCTGAATTACTCAACGACCTATCAAACTGCCGTGTTCAGGACTTTTCGATTTTCACCTGTTTTATGGCATTAAAATTATATGTATTTCGTTTTCACTAATTATAAGACGAGTAAATGCTTGCGTTTCATCCAAATATAATAATTAAGATAATTCTTAAAACAATAAAAATATGACATTTTTAAACGTGTATTCTCTTCGGAGATTGATATCTGTGATCATAATCTAAGTTGCATGTAAAAACATTACATATAATTTTGTTATATATGCTTTATAATATATTTTTTTTGTATTTTTATAAATGTTATTATTATTTTTATATACTATACTATAAAAGAGACTATGGAAAATATATTGATATGAAAATTATTTCCATCTTATATATGCAAAGAGATGTATGAAAATATTCTAGATGTTAAAAAATTAAACTATGAAAGTCATTTTAAATACAATTTGAATCTCTGATCTACTCTCATTTAAACATTCTAAAAAGTGTCGACAGAATATAGATATTTAATATAATATGCTTAGTTGCATTAATTTTTTAAAAAATCAATAAAAAAGTGGAAAGAATGTAAAGACGACACTTTAATATAAACAGTATCGTTTCCAAATCTCCGTAAACTCTTACTGGATCACTATTTACATTATTCGGACTACTGTCCTCATCTTTGTCGCCATATTTATTACAACGTTTCGGCCGGTGTACGCTCCGGCCGTCTTCAGCTGGTTGGAATGTTGAACTGAACCCTTTATTTCGCTCACTGGTGTAGACTGTTCAAGTTCCACTGCCATATTTAATGGATGTCAGTTGTGAGTTATCTCCTGTTAATTCCTCTCTCCAAGTTCTTCACTGCTTTAACCGGATATTGAACTCACACTCTTTGGGTCCTGTCACTGGATTTAACCAACGCTTTTATCCACTGTGCCATGTCCAGGAGATAACTGATAACTGACATCCATTAAACATGGCACGTGGAACTAGAACAGTCTACCCCAGAGAGCGAAATAAAGGGTTCAGTTCGACATTCTGACCACCTGAAGAAGGCCGGAGCGTACAACGGCCAAAACGTTGTAATAAATATGGCTACAAAGATGAGAACAATAGTCCGAATAATGTAAATAGTGTACATAATACCTCATCTCAGAAATATAAAGAGATACTCTTACTGGATCCTTTTTAAGTTTGACAAATCTCAAAAGATAATTTTCTAGAGAATTAAAATCAGTCGAAAGAAAATCTTCTTTGAAAGAGAAATTATATCCTTAATCAGAAATATTTTAAACTGCTCCACGACATACAATATTTGTTTTATAGCCTTTTAGCGTTCTTTTAATTACTTTTTTCATGTAAAAAGAACAAATATTCTCAATAAATGTTTTTTTATAAAGATTACCAAAATTTCATTCAATTTTAAGAAGCTAATAAAAGTGCTCAATAATTCATGTTTTATCAATTTTCTTCTACATCAGGACTGAATGTTGCTATTAAAGGAAAATAAATCCATTGCACCAGGGAGAGAAATAAAAACACTCCACCATACGATTACAATTCACAAATAACAAAGGAATCTGTGGATAACTATGACTGACCTAAAACGGAAATAAATTCAAAATAAATAAATGCAATAATCAAAAATTCAAACCCATAAAAAGGTAACACACACCTGTCTTCGCTTTATAACCGATCGGTAGAAATTACTTTCGAAAAGAGATTCTAATCAAGAATCCAGATTCACAGTCAGTCAAAATAGACAATGTCTCGATATTTATTTGAATAAGCATTAAAGAAAGTATCCAGAAACAAAGGGATAGGTTGTTGTGCAAGATAACAGATATTTGACGAACGCTTTATTTAGTCCATTGAGGGTAGACTGTTCTAGTTCCACGTGCCATGCCTTTTCTTGGTATCGCCTTTTCAGTTATTTACATCCAGTAACTCAACTCTCCAAGTTTTTGTTCACCTCTGTCTTGGCCTGGTATTGAACTCACAACCCCCAAAATGCCGGAGCGTACAACGGCCGAAACGACGTGAATAAAGCAACAAAGATAACAATAAAAAGGAAGACAACAGTACTATCAATATAAATATTACAAATAGGCAGAAATATAGTCAGAAACTGTTATTAGTAGCAAATATATATGTGTGTGTGTGTGTGTGTGTGTGTGTGTGTGTGTCTCTGTGTGTGTGTGTGTGTGTGTGTGTGTGTGTGTGTGTGTGTGTGTGTGTGTGTGTGTGTGTGTGTGTGTGTGTGTGTGTGTGTATAAATACTTATATAAATATTTATATATGCTGAATACAATGGATATTCACACACATAGCAACACTCCTATGTATATCTGACTTGAATTCGATATACATATTTCCATATATGTCGAATACAAGTGACACACACACACACACACACACACACACACATATATATATATATATATATATATATATATATATATATATGTATATTTCCATACAATATATAATGCTTTATAATGATAAATAATATGGCATTGAAAGTACATTAAAAATTACGATATATATATATATATATATATATATATATATTTCAATATGCTTAACAATATTTTGTTAAAAGAAATTTGAGGGCAAATACTATAGAACGTAGAAATAAAAATGCTTGCGTCGGGGAGCCGGTAGCAATTTCTGTATATCAGTTCTTTTGATTCTTTGTTAAGGAAGAATTACATTTTACTAATGAGACCCATTGAATTTGGTTTGGTTTGGTTTGGTTTGGTTTGTTTTGGTTTGGTTTGGTTACGGCATGTCAACCACAATGGGTTATTTAATGCCAACAACTTTTACTGCTGGTAATATTATTCTCCATAAATGTATTGCTGGTATTTTTTTTTACTTCACACTAAAAAAAATATACCATACCTATGAACACTAATTGATATATCCCAATCCTCATAAATACGTTGGACACTATTGTAAGTGGGGGTAATATGCTGTCTAAGTAGTCCGCCACTAGCAGTGGTTTACCTACTTCACGCCGCTGGCGAGTATTGTATTTTGTTGTTGTTATAAAGATTACCATTTCATTTCTAACATCCGTTTTGGTTATTTCTCATTCAGTAACCCTTTACAGGTCACAACAGAAAGAAAGAAAGAAAGTAAGAAAGAAAGACTTATATAACGTACCTATGAACACTAATTGGTATGTCTTTATCCTCATAAATACGTTGGACACTATTGTAAGTGGGGGTAATATGTTGTCTACGTAGTCTACCACTAGAAGTTGTTTACCTACTTCACGCCGCTGGCGAGTATTGTATTTTGTTGATGTTACAAAGATTACCATTTCATTTCCAACCTCCATTTTGGTTATTCCTAATTCAGTAACTTTTTCTAGATTATAACACTTTTCCCGCACGAAATTCAGATTGGTTGATGCGATTCACATATATTTTTCCTGTAATTCCACGTTTTACTTGTGTTACATTTTTTTTAAAACTTTCTCCGTATCGTCAGTTTTGCAAGTTCTGACGTTATCCGAAAACGCTTTTTACGTGTTTAATTTCTTGACAGAAATGACATCTTTATTCTTATTTAATTTTCCTTCCTTTTAATTTAAGAGAATACTCGCTATAACATTATTGCTAAATATAAAAAAATTTCGATTATTAATAAAATATTTTATCTTAAGAACGCATTAGTATAACAAAACTATAAACTCTTAGCTTTTCTATTTTTACCTATTCCGACCTTGTGTCGGACCACGCTAAGAAAATAAAAAAAAGTCAATACCGACGTTCTTTACAAAGTGCTCCAATATTTGTTTTTATGTGGATCTGTTTGCTCTTTTATGGCAATGAATAGCCTTTGGCAAGTGAATGCATCCAATCTGTAAAAGTATCTCATTGATTGAAAAGTTGCTGGCTGGAAACTACTGTGAAAGTCACTTCATCTCAGTCGTTTATCAGACGAACGAATTAAAGAAGCGGTGTAATTTGATAGATTAGCAGAGTCAGTAATAGGAAAGTCGTAAATTAACAAATGCTTCTAAGGGTTTGGCCGGAATGAAAGAAATACTGCATCACCTTAAATGTCGACCAAAACAGGTAGATGGGCGAACATCCCCAGGTCAAAATAGAACGCCTAATGATAAACCCTGGTCAAAATAGCAAACCGGAAACTGCGTAGCTATTGGCAACAAGAATTCTGGCGCTGAAAAATGATTTACAACTGACTGGAGTAAGTTGATGGCACTTGAAGATCTCTTGAATCTGATTGGGATGGACCAGGTATGCAATTAGTGAGAAACGCGACTCAGAGTGCTTTAAAATTTACACAACAAACGCGATTAGCAAAGCTAGTCTGAGAGATCAGTTACAGTAGCTGAGATTTCGATCCCGTCTAGGCCTTCTTCTGTTTAATCGCTGTGACGAACTGAACTACGCTAAAGAAATATCAAATTTGTCTTTAGGAAAACTTGAAGGAATCGTTTTTAATTTATAAAAATTGGCACATCTTCTATTTCTAGGATCATGCTATTTACTGAGTTACGCTGAGTAAACAATTATTAAATGAACTGTTAAGTAAATACGAGCACTTTACCACAGAGCATCCTGGTTAAGACGATAAACTACATCCGCGTCCTGGGTAAGACGATAAACTACGTCTGCGTCCTCGGTAAGACGATAAACTACATCCACGTCCTGGGTAAGACGATAAACTACATCCACGTCCTGGGTAAGACAATAAAATACGTCCGCGTCCTCGGTAAGACGATAAACTACATCCGCGTCCCGGATAAGACGATAAACTACATCCGCGTCCTGGGTAAGACGATAAACTACGTCCGCATCCTCGGTAAGACGATAAACTACATCCACGTCCTGGGTAAGACAATAAAATACGTCCGCGTCCTCGGTAAGACGATAAACTACGTCCGCATCCTCGGTAAGACGATAAACTACATCCGCGTCCTGGGTAAGACGATAAACTACGTCCGCTTCCTGGATAAGACGATAAACTACATCCGCTTCCTGGATAAGACGATAAACTACATCCGCTTCCTGGATAAGACGATAAACTACATCCGCGTCCTGGGTAAGACGATAAACAATGTTCAACAGCAAGGCCTCTGATCAGGAGGTTTTGAGGAGCATGAAACCACCTCTTAATTGCTGGTGTTCCTCAGGTTCACCCTGAGCCGGGGTGGTAGCACCTGTTAGGGTCACAACTATGAGCAAACTGGAATCAAAACACTATGAAAACGTAAAATAGGTTTTAGAACAATAATACATTTTTTAGGGAAAATATTACCAGCAATAAATTTTTAATGAAAAAAATATTACCAGGATTATTTTTTTGAAGAAAAAATATTACGAGCAATACATTTTTGAAGGAAAGAAAATATTACCAGCAATACATTTTTGTAAATAATTATTACCAGCAGTACATTACCAGCAATATATTTTTGTGGAAAAAATATTACCAGCAATACATTTTTGGAAAACCCATTGAGGTAGATATGACGTAAAACGAAACAAACCAAAACAAACCTCACCGTACAGAAATAATTCATACCCTAATCTTGAAGACTATTACTACTGTAGTGAGTTAAATAATAATACTTTATATTTGTGATACTGTGGATTAAGACTCTAAAGTTTAATAAATAACTATCTCCTTATGTCAGCAAATTTTAACAAGATGTTTTTGCTGCAAAGATGTGCATGTATAGACAAGTATTTCGTCGTAGTTCAACTTGCAGATGATGACTAAGTGTGGTTCCCTTTTACTAACTACATATATAATTCTGATAGAACGCTAACAGCAGTAATAGCTTTCCACGGAGCTAATATAATTACGAATATCAACCCCAGTCGCAATAATAAATAGCATTAGATGACTTTCCTTTTGGACTTGTATATTTATCTTGCTTGTTAGATTAACAAGATTTCTACCGTTGTGCTCTCTGTTCATCTTGTGTCTGTTATCGAACTCGTTAATCTTCTGACTATATATAGGTGGTCTAGTGATTCCTTGGCAGTTCAATACACGGGTCGAAAGGTCACATACGCTGGTTAAGAGGAGGAAACGAGCAAGCGACAACGAATCAGGTGACACGAGTTTATCTTCTCATCTGAGCATGAGAACAATACACCCTCGTACATTGAATAAAGGATTCGGTTCAAAATTGCGAGAAGGTTACCGAGTAGGATGACTGAAACCTGAAGGCTGGATGCTTCCAAAACCAAAACGAGGCTGCTGGTGCTAATGTTAATGCATAATAACTATTCATGCCTTTGACCACCACATATAGAAATGTATATATTAGTGGAAAACTACTAATAGCACTGACCAGACCCTCGTATCACTTCATATTAGTAAATATCTCTTTAGAAAAATTGCTGGTGACAACACAGACATTAGGAGGAAGTTATCCCTATTCCTTAGCATATTCATAAATATAGATATTAACTGATAATTGCGGTTAGCATTGGATTTCAATATTATTTCCTTGAGAAACGGTTCTTAGCAACGAATGGGTGATTTTATGTATTATTAATAATTTTTTTTGTCTTTTAGGTCACATTCCATAATAATAAATTTGGTAGTTCTTAATAATTTTCCGTAAACCGTTTTTACTTCTTCTCTAAAAGAACAAACTAGGATTCGGTGTAATTTTATTTTTCATGGACGCACAATTCACTTATTGATCAAAATAAGAGACAGTTTCTATGAAAAAAAAATTCTTAGAAAAATAGTCTGGATTTTCCGTTTATTTTAGGCTAGATAAGATTTTATGAAACTGAAACAAAAATAAAACTTTATATAATTATGAAAAAGTTGCATAAGCAACTTTGTCATGATTTTTGTCCTCCCAGTTAGTGTTTAAGCAACTTTGTCATAATTTTTGTCCTCCCAGTTAGTGTTTAAGCAACTTTGTCATGATTTTTGTGTTTAAGTAACTTTGTCATGAGTTTTGTCCTCCCAGTTAGTGTTTAAGCAACTTTGTCATGATGTTTGTGTTTAAGCAACTTTGTCATGATTTTTGTCCTCCTAGTTAGAGTTTAAGCAAATTTGTCATGATTTTTGTGTTTAAGCAACTTTGTCATGATTTTTGTCCTCCCAGTTAGTGTTTAGCTGTACGTAGTCATATGATGTTCCAGATTCAATCTACCATATTTAAAAACATGTAATTATAACCCTAGTTTCTATAATCTGAACCCCCTTAGCGGCAAGTCCTATAGTAACATGAAATTCAATGCGGATAGGGTATATCCTTTTACGTACGAACAATCTTCATAATCTCCTCTGCAGCAAGTGGGTTCTTTTTCCTCACATACAACCTTGCCTTAGGCGTGACTCAATAAGTTCTGAGTTTTAGGTAGACCAATTGAAGTGGACCTGAAACGTCCACTTAAGTTGTTCTGTCAGCATATATTCAGGTGTGTGTGTCATTGAATAAGCTCCTTTTCCGGTATTCTTAAAACATAGAACTGCCAGAGTATCATCCATTATGGCACTGTGAGATTTCTCCGTCTCAGCAAGTGTTAGAAAAGGCCAAATATGCATCCTTGATTCCTGTCTGAATATGCTACTGCCATATCTTACTGTAACCTCTTTTATCATCTCTTGAATGGTGTGGCAACATTGCTGCCGCATTCAGAACCACCCACAATCGCTACAAGTTATGGAAATACTACGATCAGCTATGCGAAGTCAGTCCAATGTAAGGTTGGAAACGAAAACCTTGATAACCATAAGTTCTATGGAATGGACTTTGCCTCTACCCCCACGTTATATGAAATGCGTCATCCCCTAACTGACCTCTCACTCACGAATCACTAACATGGTGATTCCTTTATATCTTCCCAGGAAGAATTCCAGAAGCATACAAAGCCTTGAATCAACAAGGTAACCAAAAAAGTTCTGTCCGTTTTTTTGATTAGTCATTGAATGAAGTTGAAATATATACGAAATGCGTGTATCAATTGTTTTCAAATTCGGACAGCCGGAAGTAGGAACATCAGACGTTCCCGGCCATCAGTTATAAGCCGGACAGCTGCGAGAAGGATGGAAGTGTCTAGAGATCTCGTTCGGGGCTGTTTGCTTTACGACTTCAAAGTGGGCTTATCAGCAGCTGCATCAAGTCGCCGCATTTGGTGATAGTGCTGTGGATGAACGTACTGCAAGGCGTTGGTTTCGAAAATTCAAGTCAGGAGATGTGTCTCTCCATGATGAGCCTCGCAGTGGACGACCACAGGTCTTGAATGACGGAGTCCTGAAGGCGGCCATTGAAGAGGACAGTAGTCTAACGTGTGGTGAATTTGCAAGACAGTTCAACGTTTCCGATGAAACAGTTAGACTTCACCTGCACCGCCTAGGTAAGACGTACAAACTGAGCAAGTGGGTTCCGCAAACGCTGTTGGAGGTCCACAAGGGACAACAAGTGACAGCCTGCGTATCGCTGCTTTCTCGCCACCGTACCGCATCCTTATTCAATTGAGTGCTTACCAGTGATGAAAAGTGGGTTCTGTACGAAACTCCCAAGCGTTCCAGACATTGGTTGTGTCCTCAGGATGCTGTCCCTTACATCGCAAGACCACCTATGCAGCCACGCAATATTATGCTTTGTGTTTGGTGGACAGGTCGTCAAGTGGTTCAATATGAACTGCTACCAACGGGCCAAACGCTCACTGGAGATCTATACTCCTTGCAATTGAAACGTGTGCAACAGGCATTGCGCCAGAAAGAGCCAGCACTGGTGAATCGCAAAGGTGTGCTATTCCTCCATGACAACGCCAGGCTGCATGTCGCGCGAGTGGTCAGGAATAACATGCAGCTACTTGGGTGGAAGACTTTGTGCCATCCACCTTATTCATCTGACCTTGCGCCATCCGGTTACCACCTCTTCCACTCCCTGGATAATCATCTTTGTGGGAAATCCTTCACCAATGAAGCAGACTTGCGCAAAACCCTCACAGACTTCTTTGCGTCAACCCCCCCCCCCCCCGAGTTAGCAGAAGGTGCTGGATGCCGATGGCAATTACTTCGAAGACTAAATATAAGTTACACATACTGTGAAGCGTTTTTTTTTTTTCCTTTGAAAACGGACAGAACCTTTTTGGTTACCTTGTACAAAGCTTGTTGTTCTTAAGGACATAGTTATCTTCAATCTTGGCAGTGTTGTCTGTTGCCTTTCTTCCCAAGTCAGCGAGAAGTCATCAGTCTGACTTGTTTTCAAGAATGCAGTTGAGCTTCCATCTCCGTTGCACTCTTTCCCTGTCAGTCTCCTTAGTCTATTGTTAACAAGGAGGTTGATGATAACCTCACTTGGACAATTCCTTAAGATACAAACAGTATGAATTTCGCTCTTCTAGGCCTACTGCTGATGTCTTAACAGTCATTATGCATAGAATTAGTGAATCGCTTGATGGCAACTGCATCACGAGAGTTATTGCCTTAGATATTTAAAAAGCTTTTTTTACATGGTGTGGCATAGTGGTGTTGTTACAAACACTATACAGCTATGGCATTTCTGGATGAGTTTTCGCAGTTGCCAAATCCTTTCTCTCAGGAATGACTTTTACCACGTTCATAAGTGAACTGCAATTAGATGTTTAACCGCATCCATAAATGTAGACATTAAGTGATAAATACCGGTTGCTCTTGTCAGTTTCCTAAGTATTGTTTAATTGCTCTTAACATATTCGCATAATATACATTAGTAGAATGGTAATCACACTCCCAAATGTAGATGTAATTATTTTTAAAATGTTAAATGCTATTTGCTATGATATTATAATAATTAGTGTTTATAGACAAATATCAATGGACCAAAAATTGTTTTTTTCGGTGAGCCGAGAGAAATGTTCGAGTCGTATATTGCGCTTAGCTTCGCAGAAATACTCTTGCGAAAGATATGGATCCTTAGCTTTCCAGTTATGAAAATCTTGATCTGCAACACCGAGAACATTATGGCAGGCCTGCAGTCAGTGTTGGTGTCTATATAATTGATCTGGGCTTTGTATGGGAATCACTCGCGATATAAAGTTAAAAAATAATGTAATGGCCCATATTTCTGTTTGTGATTCTCTGCAAATAAAACAACCAATTTATTAGCAGAATGATCACAGGTAATATCGCATGGATTGTTTATTGCTGTAACCTAGAAAAAGTTTACTAAATAAGAATAACCAAAACGAAGGCTGGAAATGAAACGATAACATTTATAACAAAAACGCCATACAAGATTCGCCAGCGGCGTGTAGTAAGTAATCAACTGCTAGGGGCGAACTAGAAGTGAATCAAGGTGTATCCCAAATGAATCAAGATGAAACCCACAGGGAAATCTACACTGAAATTATTTATATGTATAATGATACAAAATGTGGCACAAGGCCAGAAAGGTGAATGGGGAAAAGGACGGTCTTCTTCTGTCTTAAAATTAAACTTAGCTAGACACAAACACTGACCCAAACATATGACAATATTCTTTACACCAAAACAACACATTCTTGGATAATTTCTTACTACATTCACCATAATACCTCGTTGTCTCTATGAAAGTCCTAACTAAACCCTATATGTACAATTCATTGTCTGTGGGAGGGGAGAAGGGAATAAAACAAGAAATTTAAAAATCTAACCCCAATGAATATTTACAAACATGAACAAAACTATTTAGAAAGAACTAAAGAAAATAATGTTATTAATAGACCCCACTCCAAATCCCTAAATGTGGCAGAAACATCAGTTAACTGGACGAAATCAATGCGGGAAATGTAATAATATAAAACATTCATTCATCCCCAGCACTCACTGAAACACACCCCCCCATTCAAGCACAACAAAAAATACGAAAATCACACCCGAAACGAAAGATGCCCCGCATCAACCAGAGAACTGACATCACTGACCACCTAACTAGGGAGGAGATAGGGAAATAAACTAATAAAAAATAGGGACGGAAATAAAAGGTGCCAATGAGTAAACAACCTGTAGTTAAGTTAACCTTAAGAAGGAATCTAAGGACAAAATGAAAACCTAAGCTAACTTAAACCTTGGTGAAGTTGGCCTATGTTCAACACAGGGAGAACAATATCCTGATGCCTAACCGGCATCAAAGTGCACTCCAAGTCCACCCCTCTCACTCGACACAAGCGCGCAAGATTCATTCACCTTTTGACAAATTCTGATGAAGAAAGCCGTCGCTTTTCCTTCCTAATCTTGACTATAAGCTGATGCTTAAAGTACAAGATCAGTTGCGAAGAATTGAACTTCTCGCCTCTATAGAATCCCTTCTGATGTGTCGTCCAAATCACGATTCTCATGACCTCTAGCAAGCAAAATAACACGTATTGTTCAGCCTTCGCCAACGGTGGCGCCACATTGCTACAAACATAACTGGCCTCAAGGACAAAGAATTTTCCGTGCAGTATGCAAACCATGAAGCTTTCAACAAACTTGCACAACGGCGCTACGACCCTGCAATGAAAGAAGGCGTGCTGGGGCCCCGACCTCTTCATCACAGTGAACGCAGTTTTGAGATTTCTCCAAGCCCACCGAACGAAGTCTTTTGACGACCCAGAGGGCCTCACGAATCACCAGGCAGGTGAGTGATGCCTCATCGTTATTGAGGCATTTCAACCCTGGCGCTCATGGCCATATTGAGCTAGAAGCTTCACGGTCGAAGGAGCACTCGCCTCGGAGTAAACGGCCGGCCTCCTCTATTTGTGCTAGTCAATACTACCTCACAAGTGTGTTCATTCTGGTACTTATCGACAAGATCAAAACGTATGGATAAAGTCCCGAAATGGTTTCACGTCCCGGCTGTTAGTACGCGAATTTGACCCTATACTATCTATATCGGGATGAAGGGCGGCATTCTAATCCCCCGCTAAAACTACCCGACAAGATGTCTTCAAAAACTGCTCGATCTGCCGAAACAAAAGCAGGTCGCGCAGAATGGTCATTGGGTGCATAAAACCCGATGAGACGAAGGGTCTTATCCTTTATGGTAACATCCAGCACGCAAAGCCTGCTTGCCGGATCTGCGAAGACAAGAGCACACGCAACCTTGCTCATTAGCCCTGAGCGTCCATCAAAACATGCTCAATAAAGGGAAAAAGCCCTAGACAGAATGCCTTCATAATAGCGAGAAGAAAACTGGGTCTCCTGCACACAACTTACATTCACCCCGAGACGCTGAAGTTCACGAGAGAGCACCGCCCTGCGAGACACCAACCTCAGGCTCCGGGCATTCACAGTAGCTAACTAGAGAGACATAATGAAACTTATTACGGTTGCTCTCCTGCATTGATCGGGGTTAGGACACCGACAGCCTCTCCCACTGATTCTGAGCTCATCTCAGTTGTGATGGTGCCATCAAGAGACAGGCCACCAATATCCCAGGAAAACGTTAATCCTAAAACTCTGTAGAGAGTGGGATGAACAAAATCCGGGATCCTCCCTAAACAAAATTAAGATTTTTTAGCTGAAACATCATTAAAAATCCTAAAGGTGGAAAGGGTGCAAAAGCATCGTTAGCTTCATCTATCATCTGCCAAATTTCTTTGCCTCCGGCCCCAGATCTCACGACAGCTTTTTTCTGTTGATCCTGCGACACCCGGCAAACATTTTCTCCAGTATTGAACACGGGTTTTACTTTCTTTTTGGAAATAGAATCAGCTGAATCTGTTGACAGGCTTCTCTGGCGTTTAGGTTTATCTGGTTTCTTTTGGGGAGTACTGATGAGGGTAACGGTAGAAAAAGGATTAGGTGTGTTTGTCAGGGTGGATTTTTCTTTAGCTGAAGTTTTGGGAATGGGAACCTTTTTTAGTGTGGTCATTTCTGAAGGAGATCTAGCACACCGGCCCTAATTGCTGACATGTCCATTGCAGGCGGGACGGAATGTACAGACTCGACCAAAGGGGGATTCAGTTGGGCGGGGGCCAGGACTCCAGAGGCTTTCATTCCTGGCCAGGAAGAGGAGAGGTGACCAGTCTTCCCACATTTCCATCAAGTTGGTCACAATGACCGGCATTTTCTGGCTCTCTATATCTAGGCAGTTGGGGATGGAGACGAAGGCCTTTCGATCGATCATCAAGTCGAAGCTCTTTCCCCCGGTCAGATCGTCGGAAGAGGCACTATCTGTCAGAATTGGCGCAAATAAGCAGCCAAGTCTTCCCCAACGATCTAAGGATGGGTTTCAAATACTGATAGCTGGTTCGGCGCCTGCCCTCGTATTCTGTTCAAGTCTCGATTGGAAGCGGCCTCACAGTCGGCAGGCGTAGACAACAGTATGTCTCACATGAAGTATCCCTTGCCCTTAATGACTCGTTGAGGTCTGAACCCCAGTGAAGTCAATGATTTAATTATGGTGTCTTTTGTATAGCGACAAATTTTGTGCGAACGCTTGTCGACCACAAAGACTGACAGCCGCGTAACTCTTGGCTCTGTCGAGGAACTCCGTTATGTTGATTTTGCATTTAGGTGAGGACTTCCAGTATGAGGGCGTCTCCCCGACCGCTACATTGACGCCTTTTTTCCTTTCATCATTGACGATTGACTCGTTTGATATTTTTCCTGATAGATCCTGGTCTTTTTCGGCCACAATACTTGTTTTTTTCTGATTCGTCACTATTGTCGTTTCTAATATTGAAGTAGTAACAAACAAAGAATTTTGGCTATTATCAGACTCCTTATTTTTCTCCAAATACATAACTTGGACACAACTTCCTTTAAGATTTAAGCCTTTTTCGGCTTCCATACTTCTATCAACTTTATTATTATTATTATCCTCCAGCTTCGTTGATACATCAGATATTTTTATTTTATCGGGAGGGGCTTTAGGGTCAAATAAATTCTTTTTGAACAACCTGCTACGGGCAGTCATTTTTAGATTTTTCTTTTTTTTTTTTAAACAAAAAGGGTTTTTTCTTATACAGAAAATTAAATAAACAAAAAAGAAAAGATAAATACAAATAAATCACAAATTCCTTCAAAAACAGTAATGAAAAACAAATTTAACAAGACAAAAAAGAACATACAAAAACGGTTGGACGTGCAAAAAAGGGGGTACTTAAAAAGGAAAGACTTACATAAAAGGAAGACAAGAAAAAACGTTAGACTTTAAAAAAGGAACAAGAAAGGAAAAAACTTTAAAGACAAATTAAGACAGATAACAAGCACAGACCATTACGCAATAAGTCTTCTTTTTTTAAAAATAATATAACAATAAAACAAAAATGCTACGCAAAGAAATACAAAACAATAAATGCGTAAAAAAATAACAAATACAAGATGGCTTCTGTAAAAAAAACAAGTCAGACCCAAAACAGACGAAACACGAAAAATAAAATTAAGAAAAAATAAACATATTAAATTACGGAAAATAAGCACACAGATGTAGTAACAAACAAAAAACATAGAGGACTTAACAGATATTTAAGAAGAAAAACAAAGAACAACAAAGAACAAAGTAAGACGTAAAAATAATAAATAAAGAAAAATAAAGTCGAACGAAAAGTTAGCACGTAAAATAAATAAAGAATGAAAAATAAAGTCTTGCGAGCGGAGGGTGTTACAAAACATTAAAACAGAAAAATATATTCAAAGGTTAACTATGAGCGAAAATCAAAAAGTAACAGTAAAAGAATAAGAGCAA
This sequence comes from Acanthosepion esculentum, assembly GCA_964036315.1. NCBI lineage: Eukaryota > Metazoa > Mollusca > Cephalopoda > Sepiida > Sepiidae > Acanthosepion > Acanthosepion esculentum. The sequence goes on from OZ038480.1 coordinate 9,127,477, forward strand.
AAAAGACGTAAAATGAAAAAAAAACAAAAACGGAGGAGGGTAAAAAATGTGAAAAATAAAAAATAAAAATTTAAAAAACAGTCAGTAAATAACGTAAGAAAAATTAAAATTATCTTAACGTAAACGGAATTTGTAAAACAAATAACAGTTCAAAAACGAGGTAGAAACACGTCGGGTATTGTTACCCGATCTTTAGCGGTCTGAAATAAAGGGACTCAGCGTGAACTAGTGGTGGATCCCACAGTGAAGATATTCACTAATACCCCCTCCACGCGGTCAGATGTTACACAAAGCCGAATTTAATGTGGAATGGACCGAGCCCGTAGGCTCGGGCAAAATTTCCGCGTAGACGCCGGTTAGCTGTCTACAATCCCCAGACCAGACTCTACCTTTCGGCATAGGCACGTCTGGGTTCCTATCTGCCCGGAGGCAGAGATTTTGATAGGTATGTTATAACATTTATAACAAATTGGAACTAAAAAGGTCCCGGATAATGTGAAAGTCGGTGTGCCACCAACGAATGCAATGCTGTATCTCTTGTAGTACTGGAACAAAATTGTGCAATACGAGCTCTTTTCACAAAAGCAGATATTGAATTTTGACAAGAAGCCTTTCAAATGAGACCGATTAAAGACAGTAATAGTAAAGCCTGTGGAATTGGCTAATTGGAAGGGGGTTTCGTCTTCTATCAGGAGAACGCCATAATTCACTTCTCCTTGCATTTCCAAAAGAAATTGATACATCTGAGCTGGGATGTTCTACCACACCCACCATACTCACCTGGCGTTGTATCTTCGAAATACTATTTATTATTTCGATCTTAAAGAAAAAGTCTTCAATTCTCTGGAAGCCTGTATAAAGAAATTCATCACCCAGAATGATGCCAACCTCTGAGAGGATGGAATCATGAAGCTGTCTCGAAACTGGCAAAAGATGGTGGGACAAAATGGCATATATGCGGTTGAATACAGTTATGTACAAATGCATAAATATTTCCTGTAAATTCACTTACAAGGCTTCTGGATCAATATAATTTTTATTTAGTGAATAATATTTTTGAGACGGAATTTACAATTGTCTGCGGTGAATATAAAAAAATAATGTCTTAAATTGCTAGTAAAACGTTAGCGTGGGAAAACATGACTTCTTTCTTTCACAGCCAAAAGTAAAAAAAAAAAAAAAAGCTCAATGTTTTAATATAAGCCCCAATATACTTAAAGGTAACCGGTTTGACAAAGATGTGTGAGATAAAGTCATTTTTTATATTTAAAATTTAAATGAAGGATGTAAGTCAATAACATATCCACACACACCAAATTTGATAAGTAAAATTAACTTAGTAATAGTTCTCGGTATAGGAAACTGAAACTTTTTAATTATAACACCGAAATCCGAAGCTTCTAAAAAATAAAATTATCAGAAAATTGTCCAGTATTCATATTCCATAACCATTCAGTAGATATTTTCTGTTTCTAACGAAATATTTTTTCAAATTCATAAAGCTAGATGCCTTTAAAGAACTATTGCTGGCTCTTCCCACATATGTAATTATAAAAAACTAGTAGTGGACTATTGATATAATTTAGCATATTCATAAATTCTGACACCAGGAGACGACTACTGAGAGGCCTTACCCTATTCATAATTGTTGATATTTGTACATAACTATCGATAGTCATTGAATACTTTGGTGTTCGCTAATGATTGGTGGGAATTGACTGTTATGAGTGAGGAGTGATTTTGATCCTCAGTTGGTACCCCATATCTGTAGCCTTGTGCCAAACTAAGCTTAGTAAATAACAATTATCACATTTTCAAATGCATAATTATTTATTTCACTTGCTACATTTATTAAAAGTAGACAGTAATTATCGACCGCCATGTCCAATCCTCATATTGATCTATACTGGCCTTTCTAATTCAAGATAAAATTATCGAAAATCAAATCTAGAGTTTTTCATCATTAATTCTTATATTACTTGTCTTTGCATTATTAATTTTTATTGGATATTTATTTATCTTATTTTTGCTAATTGGTGTAGAAACGTGGAAAAATGACTGCAGTTTTTCGCTTTGGCCAAACATCGGTTCCGTTACCGAATTCTGGACAAAATTTTCCATAAAAGTTGAACTTCCAGGATATGCGATACGAACCACAGACTTAATAGAGATATTCTGTTCGCCACATTTCCTGAATTTCTTTTAATGATGAAAGAGAAGTCGGCAAAGGAGTTTGTGATAAAAACCAATGCGATGAAGAAAATGTAAATAATCGATAACCAATCACCAGACTTCATAGCATATAAAACACCCGAAAATGGCTTAAAAGATTTTCCCGGTTTTGTACTCAAAATGTTTACACCGTAGACGATCTGGACTTGTTTCTTGGGTAAATCCATAATGATGCAATATTAAACGAGTATCTTTTTTCATAACTTTCACACTAAACAGTTACTTAATTATGTTTTCCATGGTATACTTTGGCGATATTTTTAAGGACTGCGATTAAATATAAATTTAATAATTACACTTTAGACAAACCATGATACTTGCGAGAAAGCAAAACAAATAATTTATGAAAAATAAAATTGTATCCTAAAAAAATCTGTGTCGTTATCAAAAATAATGATTAAAGAAAAAAATATAAAATTTGATATAACAAGATTCTTTACAAGCTAACATTTTTTCATAAATCTGACACTGCAAAATTGGCTTTTCAAAAAACAAAAATAGTAAGTGAATGTATCAATGTCTTCGATAAAAACTTGCTTAAGGCAATCCATCCTAAGTGTAGAAGGAAAAAATAAAACAGTAAATAAAGTAAAAAATTCAGAGTTAAACTTTCTTCTGAAAAGGACAAAACTACTTGAAATCATTGAGTCAAGTAAATTGCCTTCCGCCAGAGAGATGACTGATGTGTTTGGAAAAAGAGAGAAAATAAATGTGAATGAAAAGAAAACAAATCAGCTCGAACGTAGAAGCTGCACTCATTACTAAACGCAACAAATGCCCTTCTATCTTCCCGGTGAATCTAATGCGACATCACTGGAGATGAAGATATTTTGGCGTAAGTAGAAGGCTGGCTAGAGGCAGGCGTTTCAGTCTTACTGCGGTTAGTAAACGATCTGTGTTGACTTTCCCGAACCATAATTTCTCTTATCTGTGTTGTGGACGCCGTTCATTTGTTCATCTACTGTTGTTCTCAAAATGCGTCGATCTTGGCAAGCTTTTTTAATACGTAGTCATTTAGAGTCTGGACTACGCGTATACGAATGTTCATATGACTTCTATTGCCAGAGTCAAAGCACAACCGACGTGTCATATGCTAAATGCACAGGAAACGGCCAAAAGTAATATCCTACCCCTCCACGGCCCGAAATCTAACCCTCTTAAGCGACTCTAACTAATTAAAAAGAGAACATGCATGTCTGCACCGGTCTCTCAGCATGTTCACCGTCTTAATGTCAGATACAGAGTGCTCACTTCAATGACTGTCTAGCAAGATGGCCGAATGCTGAACATATTCTGAAGACTGCGAATTGCCTAGCATGACGCAGTAAACCCACTTTCCTTGCAGTAAACCTAGCAATTGATTAATTATAAACTTTCCTCTTCATGTCAGTGGAAATGTTTGTCAGCAAAGGCGCAATGAGTAACTAACCTGGAGGTTAGCATCCGCCATATTGGTGAAAAGCAAAAAGTAGTTCTCTATGTGTTATGGATACTTACCTATAACTACAGAATGAACTCTTCCTAACACTATGCATACTCTGTCTCTCAAGAGAGAGGGACGAATCGAGTCGAGCCGATAGTAGTTCACTCCAAACCAGACTGACAGTCATACTAACACCTTCCACATCTTGTATTATTATTCCGTGTAATATATCTTCGTTATTTCTACTCTTGTGTTCGTGTTGTTCTTCCTTGGTCCTAACCTGGACCATAACAGTGACGACGAGGATATTGAAGAAACGAATTCTACGCGAAACTAAAAAAAAAAAAAAAACATTTTTGCTATCGGTCGTCCATAACAAAGGCGACGGATGTACTGAGAAAAAAACACAAATTCTACGCGAAGATAAAAAAAAAATAAAGCAAAATTTTTTTGGGACACCAACCTTATCAGTGGTAACGAAGGCACAAATTTTACCTGTCAGCCAGAACAGAATTCTAACGGTCTTCCTCAGGAAGAGGAAGAAGTGATGGACACAATATTTGACACATTCAATATGCAAAGGCATCAAGCAATTTCAGAACCGCGGAAATCAAACAGAAAATGAAAATTTACAGAGCCTTTGATGATTAATCCGAAGAGGAACAAATATTAAAGACCCCTGCGAGGTAAAAACTTGGGAGGGGCTGTTATGTGTCCTTACTTATAACTACATAATTCACTCTTCCTAACACTATGTATACTACGCGTCTCAAGAGAGAGGAACGAATCGAGTCCAGCCGATAGTAGTTCATTCCAAACCAGACTGTCAGTCATACTAACACCTTCCACATCTTGTATTATTATTCCGTGTAATATATCTTCGTTATTTCTATTCTTGTGTTCGTGTTGTTCTTCCTTGTCCTAACCTGGACCATATCACTATGACGATTAAAAGTGACCAGTTTCGTCTTGTAGAATTACAAAAACTTCCATAAAAACTTACCACATTCTTCCATAGTGGACGTTATGTCTAAAATGTTTTAAATGAGGATATATATCTTTAGCATTGATAATTTTGACAAGTCTTTTCTTCTTTAGGTTGTTACTTTATATCGCAAATTTTTACGTTGAATAATCTGTGAATGTTGACTAAACAAGTATGGAATAAAAATATAGAAGTAATGTCTAATCAGAATTTAAACTTGCTATCATATCCTGGAAGGATGGTTTTCATTGCCAATCTGTTTACTTATTCACCTACAAAATTTTCGAATAAGACAGGCAGCAATTCCTTTATATTTTCGCTCGGCTCCACCATATTGTTTTTTGTTAAAATTTTAAGGAATAGTTCATTTTGCAGGAACACATAGCAGGAAAGGATCACGTAAATTTTGCGTAATTTAAAAAATGACATTCAAGAAAATAGAACAGGCATTTCATAAGCATTATACATTAAATAAATCATTGTTTCAGTAAAAACTGAGTTTTCACTGAACAAGCACATTGTTGACGCAAACTTATATAACTGTTCTGATATATAAATGTTAAACATTAATTCCGAAATTAAGTGAAAGATGTAGGAAGAGACATTTTATCATTTTCTTAATCTTATCAGAAATTTACATTTTCCAACATCACCCCATCTTGCAATGCAGTAATATCTTAATTATTATTTGTCTACCTTTGATAGAATTCGCTGGACTTCGGTTGTTCTATTCGATTCCAGTCTAAGTCAAACAATTACTTTTGTCCCGACTTTATATCCCTGCTCATTTAGACACAAACGACAACATGTTCTTTCATTAAATTATTAAAACCTGCCGCGGGCTTGAAATAGTTGCGTATTAATCATCGTTCTAGGCCAATACCAGGACTGCAAATTAAGAAATTCATGGCATATTCATATTTTTCAATCCATTCGACTTGGACGATATTAATCTTTGACGTCCTGGGTACGACGTTAAAATGCATCCAACAGCAAGGCCTCTGATCAGGAGGTTTTGAGGAAGCGTGGAACCACCTCTTAATTGCTGGTGTTCCCAGGTCCACCCTAAACCGGGGTGGTAGCACCTATTGGGGTCCCAGCTAGGGGCAAATAGTGAACTTCCAGGTCTTTTCCAAACTTCCAGGTTTTTTCCAGCCCATTTCTTTTTTGAAAAAATATTATTACCAGCTATACTTTTTTGAAAAACAATATTAACAACTATACTTTTTTGAAAAAAAAACAAAAAAACTTTTTCAGCATTAAATGGCCCAACGAAGGTCGATATGCTGGTTAAACAAACAAACTATCTATGTATCTATCTATGTATCCATATTAATCTTAGCTAAATAGACATATAGAAAAGATAAAAACTTAGCAGCAATATCAACAACAGTTCGAATTAAATATCAATTAAAACTGGAGTATTTTCAACTTTCTTTCAAGAAGTTTGCATTGCATTTTTTTTCTTTCCAGTTTCTATTCTCTGTTTTTCACTTTTTCATTCTTTTCATTTTTCTTCTCCCTTTTCTTCTCCCTGTTCTTCTCCATTTATTTCTTTATACTTTTCATTCTAGCTCATAGTTTGTTTCCCTCACTCGCTCACTCGCTATCATTCTCTTGCTTTTCACATTCCAACCGTTTTCCATTCTAACTTTCTTTTTTTAATTCCGTCGTTTCTTCCTCTGCTTCCACAGCATTTTACATTCACTCTTTCTCTCCCTTTCCAATTTCCGCTCTTCCTTTCCAATCTCCCCTCTTATTCTCTAATTGTTCCCCTTCCTTTTTCACTTTCAACTAACTCTATTTCACCCCCCTTTTCTTTCCACTCTCACTTTCCACTTCCTTTCCATTCCACTCGATCGTTTTCTCTTCCTTTCCAATTTCCGATTGATTTATTTGGGACGCATATTAGAAGAATCCAGGACTTATATTAGGAACAAAAAGCCTGCATACGGAGAGGAAATGAATTCAGTAACTACACAAATATAGAAATGGGCGCAAGACAATGATGTGTTTATCACCTGACAAGTTCTACCAGAATTTATTATTGACAGTCGCAATCTTAACATCATTAGATATGCAGATGACACAGTGATGATAACAGACACAGAAAGGAAACTACATGATCTCCTACAAAAAGTAATAAAAGAAAATGAGAAAAAAGTCATTTGTGAGAAGATAGAATGAATGATAGTCAGCAAAAGGAAAATTCCAACATAAAAATTACAAATTGGAGACACAAAAATCAAGCAAGAACAAAGATTTAAATATTTAAGAATTTTTTTTAACAAAGAACGAAAAATACGACACCAAAATCAGAAGAAAGATGACTTCCAAAAGATAAGCAAAGTATTAAGAAACAGGAAAATGTTGTTAGAAACAAAGAAAAAATATGAACAGTTATATAATTTCGTTCCTCCTATATAGAAGTGAATGCCAAACAATCTCATCACATAAAGAAGAGACTTGCGGTAACAGAGTCTTAAAATACAATGAACTCAACATGTGAGCAATGATAAAGTTTGAGACAAAAATCAGAAAGTTGAATTCTTAGGGCACATAATAATGAGAGAGAACTGAGAAAATTTGATACTTACGGGATAGCCTGAAGGCAGGAGGAAAACAACGCATAACCCACCTCACGGGGTGGTGTAAATAGTTGACAGAACAGGGATTAGGAGATCAACAGTGTGATTGAAAAGTAACTCCCTATTTTAAGCTACTTAATATTTATTAACTATAATTTTTACAATAAATAGATAAGAAAGGAAAGCGTTTAGCATGAGTTTTTATTTAGAATTAAATATGGGCACAAGATTCGCTACCATCTTCTCGATCCAACCAGGAAGTGCGTCAATTGATTTCACCAGGAAGGCATGTGGTATGGAAGACATAACTTCTTGTATTCGCCCTTTAGGTTCTTCCAAAGTCTTGGTTTGGTATTATAGACTTGCTACTTTCACCAACACAATAGAAAACACGTCACAGGGTGTTAAGCAGGAATTCTAGGCTGGTTACTCATACATAAAATAGGGAGTTACTTTTCAATCAGCCGTAGTAAAAAAGACAAACTTTACTAAGAGTTACAAAAGACAGAAGATTGTCGTAAGCTATGATAGAAGGAGAAGAAAAAAAAAAGAAAATTTGACATATATTCCTGTGGATTATATACCCACATTAGGCGCGTGAGACATGAACATGTATAGGTATGCAAAAACTCCGGCAGCTCGTACCCTACATGCTCAGTGGTATAGCCACCGTTATTCAAGTGTAAGATGCAGTAACAGCTACTATATATGTCTCTATTTTTTCAGTTTTATCACTAACAGCATGGCCCGGCGTTGCCCGTGCTTGATTAAAAAATCGCACGACTCATACAGCAATCGCTATCACTTGACTTAAAATATTTTTTGCCCTTCCTTGCCTTAAAAGGAGTGCCCTTTGCCGTGCTGATGTTGCTACCTGCCTTACTTCTTGCCTATCTCACACTGCGATTTTTTTCTAAGCTCTGTACTAAACACGCCGGCCAATAGAATCTTCCTGCCTATTCGTGGCAGCCAGCTAGAGGCTCTCACTCTGGCCAGTAGAAAATGGCCACAAACTACATGAAAACTGCCGTAGAAGCATGAAAAAATCGATTATTTCCACTATCGATGGGAGTTGGGAAATGCAACGTCGGTCTTGGCCTTGCCACTAACTTGGAGCATGTGCATGTAAATTTTGGTGCAAATCCGTCGGAAATTGCAGCCGTGCATTCGTTACACACACACACACACACGCACACACACACACACACACGCACACATACATCCTGCCTTTTATAGATAGAGATTTCACTTTAACTCCAAGTAATAAAATAATATTTCAGACATACCCTTCATTCCAAGGTTTTTGCTAGAAAATAAAGAGAAAAATTTGTTTTCCTATACTTTTTTATTTCCCTCTTTGTATTATTCTCCTCCCCGTTTCCCTGGGCCCCAACCTTTGCCCTTACCCTTAACCTTCACTTTTCCCTTTTGTCTTTTTAATATCGAGTAGCGATTCTATTCATTTTGTGGTCGGTTTGACTTTTTTCCCTGTCGAACAGTTGTGTTAGCTGCAGACCTTTTTATGATCTTTATACATTTTTATTTGTTCTTTCTGCTTTTGCTCGATGGTCTCCTGCGACTGCACAATATAAGTTTCCTCAAAATGTCCGCTGTTGGTCAGCCACGGTTTTATTGTTGCACATGTTTTTGTGAGACTTAGGAGACACATCAGCAATGGCGGGTGCCTTAGAGCCATACCTTTCACGTATGAAATCGTCAGTATTCCGAACGATCACCTGAATTTATTCTGATCAATAATCACTGAAACACATCATGTATAGCGACAAGAACCCACAACGCAAAGATTCATTAAGTTATTTCTAATCTTCATACACTTTTATTCACTGAATTATTCGAAGAAGTGTTCAGGAATGTTTATCTTATAAATTTTCTTTGTGCTGTTGCTATAATGTTTCGTCTAAGCAGTTCTCCAGTTTTATAATGACGTAAAATCTGTGTGGAAAGATTATTTTTCTGTAGAAAACAATAAATTTGAAAAATGTCAGATATTTTGTTCGAAACTACACACAATACTGCTCCTCATAATATATATATCTCAGACGGTTCTATATTTTATACTGTAGGCAACTTTTCAATCTTCATTTTATAAGCAATGAAATCTCCCGCCTCTATGCACACCAATGACTCTTCCTGGATATGACCTGGATCTTACCCTCGAGAGAGCGATGTAATATTTTTTCCTTCTAGATATAGCCTACCATAGAAATTTTTCCATTTTATTTTCACATTTTTCAACGTTAGCAATATGGTTTCCTCTGACCGTGCGGATTTTTAAGGATTAGATATTTTCTCTTCCGGAGATTATATAATTTAATCTTCTATATTCCTCGGCTTATTACTACTGACCTTTACACGAGATTGACGGCAAAAAATGATCCTTTCTTAAAAGAGAAAAGATGTCTTGAACTTAAATTCAGGTTTGGTACCATGTATCGCTGTTGGTTTACAAGATACACAAATCTTAAAAGCATATTCCCAAAATTTTAAATCCGTCTTGAACGCAAAGAGTTTCCATTTATGGAATACTAGCAGCATGGCCCGGCGTTGCCCGTGCTTGATTCAAAAATCGCACGACTCATACAGCAATCGCTATCACTCGACTTAAAATATTTTTGCCCTTCCTTGCCTTTAAAGGAGTGCCCTTTGCCGTGCTGATGTTGCTACATGCCTTATTTCTTGCCTATCTCACACTGCGAATTTTTTCTAAGCTCTATACTAAACATTAAATCTGTTAAGAAAAAAGAACTAAACAAAATGAACACAAAACAATCAGCTTTAAAAAAGGACTCATAACTGGAAAAACCGAATGAAAAAATAATGTTAACAACAAATACTTTTTCACACCCAACACAGTTCTGCGGAATCAGAATCAACGTTGAGTTTAAGCAAGCGAATGAGCCAATTGGAGTAATGTGCCATGCAGATTTAAATTTTTCCCACGTGTGACGAATGCAGCTATCGATTTTTTTTGCATTCTAGCATGCTAGTTAACATTCGTGTCAGTCAGCTATAGGCTCTCACTCTGGCCAGTAGAAAATGGCCGCAAACTACATGAAAACTGCCGTAGAAGCATGAAAAAATCGATTATTTCCACTATCTATGGGAGTTGGGAAATGCAATGTCGTCTTGGCCTTGCCACTAACTTGGAGCATGTGCATGTACATTTTGGTGCAAATCCGTCGAAAATTGCTGCTGTGCATTCGTTACACACACACGCACACACACACACACACACACACACATCCTGCCTTTTATAGATAGAGATACTATATTATAACATGATTTCCACTTTTTCAGCTCACTTCTCTATTCATTGGATGAAAGTTTAATTGCAAATAAACAACAGAAAAACGATGAGATTAAAGGGAAATATTAATCAATTTCCTTTACAAAATTTATTTGACAACGTGGATGCCACAGATTTTATAAAATAGCTTGAACACTAATTTAGTTGTTCTTAAACAGCATCATTGTATGAAATTTCTAAATTCAACAGTTTTCAACGATTATTTTAACATAAGATTAGAATTTATTCTCTATGTAGCTAATGAATCACTTTAATACAAGAAATAAGAGGTAAACAGAAATAATTTGCATTTATCATAATTTATATCATGTAATTTTTATTAAAACTGTATAATGCCATTTCCACACAATTAGAAAAGATCAATTTTACGGCTTTGTAGACGGTAGAGCAAAAATCAGGTTTAAAGTTGCTATTTAATCCACAGCTAGGTGGGAAAAAATCTTATTTATTCTTTTATAATAGAGTCCTTTTAAAGAATTAAAAAAATAAAAATGCCTGAAGTCAATTTTATTTATGAGAATCTTCGATCTCCAAGAATAATGCCAATAAGATGTTTATTGAATGTAAGCTGGTGGTGTAATGGATAAATGAAAATCGATGGGTTTAGTTTCAATTCCAGTCAGGCTCGTTATATTCCCTTACACGCAAAAACTTTGGGAATGTCACCTCTACTCCTCCAGCCATGGGTTAATTAGTAAAACTGGTATCAGTAAATCATTATTAATTGTCAGAAATTCTTAAAATTTAAAAATGTTTTCTAGTTTTAATTAACCTGTAAAAGGTTGATAAACCGTAAAAAAAGAAACTATTCAATAAAAAAACAACTAAAATCACATTCGTCCAGAAGATACAAGGCATTAGAAAAATCACGAAGTAACACAGGTTTGAAAGTCTATCTACGTTGCAATAATTAGTTGTATTCTATAGTCATTATACTCTATATTTATCTGAGAACAACGGTCACTCACGATTTATAAAGTTTGGTGTCGTACGTCACAAAGCAAAATTAGGGGAGGATTAATATGATGAGGAAGATTATATTTTGATAAATTTCCTATAAAGGGGCGTTTGTCTGCCTGTTCGAAACCTCACCATTCATGTTAACTTTTTAAACCTTGGTCCAAGCACCGGTATCATTTATTCTGGGGAACTATTTCAGACTTGCCATAAGTGAAATTCATATTCATTTCGAAACCCAAGAAATCGAAAATTTAAGGCAAAAATAAAATCGAGGAAGAACACAGGTCTACTAGTAAATTTAGTTTTCCTGATGTTTTTCCAAAATGGCTAACAGATGATTCTTCGCTTTTTTTCTCTCGCCGTTTTCTGGGTGCGAAATTTGAGAGTAGCAAACCAATCATTGCAATTACTTTAAACAGAATAATTGGACAAAACCTTCTCTGCACAAGACATTAAATTAAAATCAAATATTTAAGTATTTATAAAATAATAATAAAAATAATATTAAACTCGCATATCCGTTAATATATGTCTATATTTCTGAGATGAGGTATTATGTACACTATTTACATTATTCGGACTATTGTCCTCATCTTTGTCGCCATATTTATTACGAAACGTTGTAATAAATATGGCGACAAAGATGAGGGCAATAGTCCGAATAATGTAAATAATGTCGCATATCCTTCTTATCTATCGGGATTTTAACACAGATTTTCTGTAGATGTCTATTGAATTTGGTGATCTATATGGAATATATAAAAGAGGACATTATTTGATCGGCACGGAGAATATTATGATTCTTTTATTTTAATGCCATTCACATGCAAATTTATAAGAACTCATAATTAGCAATTTTTCTTTAAAATTTAGATAATTTTTTAAAATTAATTCAACGTATATTTTGCACTACCTGACCCAGAGACTGAACCCACGAAGAGAACCAGATGTGATTTATCAGCACTTTTATCCAGTTGAAAGAACAAGCAGTAATTCGCGGTAAAGTATGAAGAATTCTCGACAAATGATAGAATAGCGTTTCTTTCATAAAATGCAGAAAATCAATATAATTCTCACAATTAGTGACTTGTAAGACCCCACCAAAAGGTTGAGATGCTCGTAAAAAGCGTTGGTGTTCTGATTTCCATTATAAGCTTTTGCAAAGAGGAAATGCCAGTGGGGTGAGGCTTTTCAGTTTCCGCTGTAACGTCCAGAAGAGGAATCTCTATCGCAAAATTCATCATATACACATTCCCGCACGCTGTGACTGCAAATTTAATTAGCAATGCAACTGAAGCGGTTCTTCCAATCTTTTTCTTTAACATTTTACATTTCTCTAATTGAAACATATGCTTTTGGCCATGAAGTATGAATATCAATATTTACAGAAACTAATTAAAGATCTGTCATCTGGTGATGCGGAATTTTATGCGTTCTGACATGACATCAACTAACCGCTGAGCTTCACCAAAATATGTGTTTTATTGTAGCCATAAGTGATTTGTTAAGTTGTATCAAAGTACACGATAAACTTCATCTGATAGCAAGACCTCTGATCAGGAGATTTTGAGGAGCCTGGAACCACTTCTTAATTATTGTTGTTCACAGATACACACTGACCCAGGGTGCTAGCACCTGTTAGGGTCCCAGCTATGGACAAATAGTGAGCCCCCCAACAAAAAAAACAGGGGTGAAAACATTATGAAAATATAAAAATACATTTTTATAGTAAAAATTTTAGCAATAAATTTTCATAGAAAAAAAAATGACCAGTAATAAACATTTTCGTAGAAAACAATTAGCAGCAATATGTTTATGAAAAAGAAATGATCAACGTTCCACACAAAAATTAAAATTTGGCATTACATGACCCATAAGGATGTTTATATGCCGTTAAACAAACCAAACCAAACAAAAACCAAAACACAACAAATGTTTATTGGCATTTATATATGGATGTAACTAGGAGTGTATAAAAAGGTTATGAATGCAATTGGTTTGTCTTTTATTAATCTCATAAATGCTTATCTAATATCACGGATAGGATGCATAAATATCACGGATAGGATACATTGATATCACGGATAGGATGCATTGATATCACAGATAGGATGCATTGATATCACGGATAGGATGCATTAAGCCTATAGAACTGAAATCTTTTGATTGCACATATTGTTTTATTTAACCCTGTCAATATTGATTGTGGTTTTTGCTGCTACTGGATTCTCTTTTCTGTCGACAATTGTGGCATGTCAGTGACATTGCACTTTGTCAGACAATCTTGCGAGTAGGATGATGTGCAGGACTTTGATTGATAATTTCTTGAAGGGCGTCAATAATAAATGAACAGAGGCTGCCTCAGCCGGAAGACAAATCCGTTCTTTGTGCCGATAACTGTTACCCCAAAATCGCACCTCATATTTGATGAAACAAATGCTAAAAGGAAATACAGAACTTTTAACATTATTATATGAAACAATTTCACAAATTTTTATTTTTTGAATAGTCTTTTGATCATCTTAATTTTAGTTGCTTTTTATCGTAATTATTCATACTATAGTCTATTCAGTCTATAGCTGTTAATAAACAGCGCCGATCTGAAAGAAATAATGACCAGAGACAAATTGATTGAGTAATTGCTAAAAAAACAAGTAAAATTAAGATGTAATAAATACTTGAAAAAATTAATAACTTAACAATATTTTCGTCTAATAATAAGAGATATTTAAAATAATATTACGAATATCTCTATCTATAAAAGGCAGGATGTGTGTGTGTGTGTGTGTGTGTGTGTGTGTGTGTGTGTGTGTGTGTGTGTGTGTGTGTGTAACGAATGCACGGCCGCAATTTTCGACGGATTTGCACCAAAATTTACATGTACATGCTCCAAGTTAGTGAAAGGGTAAGACCGGCTTTGAATTTCCCAACTCCCATCGATAGTGGAAATAATCGATTTTTCCATGCTTCTACGGCAGTTTTCATGTAGTTTGCGGTCATTTCTACTGGCCAGAGTGAGAGCCTATAGCTGGCTGCCACGAATAGGCAGGAAGATTCTATTGGCCAGTGTGATAGCCAACGGCTGACTGACACGAATGTTAACTAGCATGCTAGAATGCAAAATAATCGATAGCTGCATTCGTCACAAGTGGGAACATTTAAATCTGCATGGCATTTTACTCCAATTGGCTCATTCGCTTGCTTAAACTCAACGTTGCTTCTGATTCCGCAGAACTGGGTTGGGTGTGAAAAAATATTTGGAGTTAACATTCTTTTTTCATTCGTTTTTTCCAGTTACAAGTCCTTTTTTAAAGCTGATCGTTTTGTGTTCATTTTGTTTAGTTCTTTTTTCGTAACAGATTTAATAATCAACATCAGCACGGCAAAGGGCACTCCTTTAAAGGCAAGGACGGGCAAAAATATTTTAAGTCGAGTGATAGCGATTGCTGTATGAGTTGTACGATTTTTGAATCAAGCACGGGCAACGCCGGGCCATGCTGCTAGTTAATACTAAGAGTAAATAATGGAAATGAAAGGTTAAATCGAAATTAATAATGGTTGGTACCGTTTCATTCAATAATAATTAATCCAGGTCATATTACTTTGAGTGTATGTAAAACAATAACAAATATAGTCGAAGGAAATGAAAAAGAATGCTTTAAAGTTCATACTGAGCTTCTGACATCCGTAGTACGGCTGTTACGGAATAATGGGCTTGACGAGCAACAATATACGCGAGTCACGTCGAGAGAGAATCATTTATTTTTGTTCGGTCTTGTCATTGATCAGCGGTAAAAAAAAAAAATGATAATTTACCCTACGCAACAATTACTTCCCTCTTCCCGACAGATGTTAAAGTTTTAGTTGGTATGTAACCATGAGAAAAAATAAATTAAATTTTAAATCCGTAATGTCACGTGTCAAATAAATAGTTTTCTAACAAAACGACATGGATGATTTTACGTTATATCCTATAATTAGAAGAAAAGTTGTTTATTTTTCTGTTTCCTTCACATTTTCCATTTCTATAAAGAGAAATTGTATGTAATAATGTGTTCAAACGCTCATCGAACTGTTTACTTATCATATGATTGGATTTCTTTTTCCTTTAAAAACGATTCCTGTCTCATCATTCTAACGTTTTTGGATATGTTTGATGTCTAATGAATTATTTCTACTTACAAAAATCACACATTTTATTTACTATAAGGTAATATTAAAATTAGAAGTGATAGGAATTATATAAGTATTAGTAATGATATCAGCGGTTAGTATGTATAGTTACGGTTTTACTAGAGGTGGTCTAAATTTTCTCATTAGTTTTAAAGTTAGTAGTAGGAGCTAAATATGCTAAAAATACTAGGCGTTACAGAAGTATCGTATCTGATGGCATAGGAAGAATATAATTTCTTGCCCAAGTGGATGAAAACTATTCCCTGGGTCCTATATGCGAAACTAGAAGTCTTATATGACCGTGAAGCGTATATGCTATCAAATACGCTAAGTGAGGCAGTAGAATAGAAAGGCTGTTAGTAACATTTCGCATAACACGTATACTTAGTCATAGATTAAGGAAGGATGCGAATTTGGTCCGGGGATACTCATAAAAATCATCCAGTAAATGTTCGAGCAGGAGTTCCAGACAAAGTCAGATGATTTAATTGAAGACGTTGACGTTTTTCGCGTCGGCGAGTTGTGTTGCGTTTTTTACAAACTGACATTACAATAGGTCACTGTTGTTTTGTTCACATTGCTTATACTAAGGGGGGGTGCGTGGCGTTTGGACACGTTTGCCCCTTGAACAAAACAAGGCCGAAAAAGAGGATGAAAAACTAAAAGAAATATTTATAAAAAATTGTCTCGTATTATTTTCATCTTATTTTTCCTGCTTTACATTTAGTATGCAAGCATTGATTTATAGATCTGAAATAAAGAATAGTCTTTAATATATTGGACATCCCCAAACTATTAGGCTAGCAGCAGGTGTCATTCACATTTAATTACATTCTTTACTCTCCGATGTTTATTCTATCACCTACCAATAATTGTAAACGCAATAGTAACAAATAATCAACAGTTGCTAAATCAGTATCTGTCTATATTTCTGAGATGAGGTATTATGTACATTATTTACATTATTCGGACTATTGTCCTCATCTTTGTCGCCATATTTATTACAACGTTTTGGCCTTTCAGTATCTGTCTATATTTCTGCGATGAGGTATTATGTACACTATTTACATTATTCGGACTATTGTCCTCATCTTTGGCGCCATATTTATTACAACTTTTCGGCCCTTCAGTATCTGTCTATATTTCTGCGATGAGGTATTATGTACACTATTTACATTATTCAGACTATTGTCCTCATCTTTGTCGCCATATTTATTACAACGTTTCGGCCATTCAGTATATGTCTATATTTCCGAGATGAGGTATTATGTACATTATTTACATTATTCTGACTATTGTCCTCATCTTTGTCGCCATATTTATTACTACGTTTCAGCCTTTCAGTATCTGTCTATATTTCTGCGATGAGGTATTATGTACTGTATTTACATTATTCGAACTATTGTCCCCATCTTTGTCGCCATATTTATTACAACGTTTCGGCCCTTTATTATCTGTCTATATTTCTGAGATGTAGTATTATGTACACTATTTACATTATTTCGACTATTGTCCGCATCTTTGTCGCCATATTTATTACAACGTTTCGGCCTTTCAGTATCTGTCTATATTTCTGCGATGAGGTATTATGTACACTATTTACATTATTCGGACTATTGTCCTCATCTTTGTCGCCATATTTATTACAACGTTTCGGCCTTTCAGTATCTGTCTATATTTCTGAGATGAGGTATTATGTACACTATTTACATTATTCGGACTATTGTCTTCATCTTTGTCGCCATATTTATTACAACGTTTCAGCTGTTGTACGCTCCGGCCTTCTTCAGGTAGTTGGAATGTGGAACTAAACACTTTATTTCGCCCAATGGGGTAGACTGTTCTAGTTCCACGTGCTATGTCTAATGGATGTCTGTTATCAGTTATCTCCTGTTAATTCCCAACTCCCATTCTCCACCGCCTTAACCTGGTATTGAACTCACACTCTTTGGGTCTTGTCACTGGATCTACCCAATGCCTATATCCACTGTGCAATGTGTCACGAATTCAACAAATGAACAACATTTAAACTAGTTTCAGAACATGGAGTATATGTTTCAGATTATTGTTATTTTTAAGGTGTACACATTCACATGTATTGAAGAAGGCCGGAGCGTACAACGGTCGAAACGTTGTAATAAATATGGCAACAAAGATGAGGACAATAGTCCGAATAATGTAAATAGTGTACATAATACCTTATCTCAGAAATGTAGACAGATGCTTAAGAGCCAAAACGTTGTAATAAATATGGCGACAAAGATGAGGACAATAGTCCGAATAATGTAAATAGTGTACATAATACCTCAACTGAGAAATATAGACAGATACTGAAAGGCCGAAAAGTTGTAATAAATATGGCAACAAAGATGAGAACAATAGTCTGAATAATGTAAATAGTGTACATAATACCACATCTCAGAAAAATAGACAGATACTATTTTATTTCATCTTATTAAAATTTACAAACATCGAGAATGGCATTCCAAAGTTTTATTTTCCTAAAACACTGCTATTCGATATCGTAAACATTCCTCACCAGAATGTTCTACAAATGAGTGTCTTCGAAACTCGTTTATTTAGATGTTTTCTTCGATGAATGTGATTAAGCATTTTAGTACATTAAAAACATTTTCCATTTGAAAATGTTTAACTTCTTCTTGAACTATGAGTTCGCGTGTGCCTTACAAAAATCAATGTCAATGTTGTCACCTTAACAATAGCTCTAAATCGTCATTATCCTACCAATTCACTACCTATAGTACCACCGAAAAATATATACTGCCGCCAACTTTTTCACATCTTAACATGTCCCGTCCTGGGTAAGACGATATACTACGTCCTACAGCAAGGCCTCTGATCAGGAAGTTTTGAAGAGCGTGGAACCCCCTTTTAATTGCTGGTGTTCCCAGGTCCACCCTGACCCGGGGTGAAGCAACTGTTAGTTAACCCCGAAACTGAGGTAAAAGGCAATATAAAAGTGTAAAAATAGGTTGTAATACCAGAAATACTTTGTAAAAAAATTATTACCAGAAATAAACTTTGGAAAAAATAACTATTACCAGCAATATATGTTTGAAAAATAATATTACCAGCTATATATTTTTGAGGAAAAAAATATTACCAGAAATAGATTTTGGACAAAACAAAATATTACCAGGAAAAAAAAAAGTTGTCGGCATTAAATAACCCATTGAGGTTTATATACCGTAAAACACAGCAAACGAAACCAAACTTAACATGTCCGACGGCATTCACTCAGTATTTACAAAATCTTTTAAAACTCGCAATGTGCCTGTTCATTTCTGGCTTCAGTAGTTAAGGCATTACAAACAAACACCAGCTTTCATCTTAATCTTAAAGATAGATGTTGCTATCATACAGAAAATAAACATTTACATTCCAATATGTATTTATTTTACACATCTATAAAACATGAAGTGATAAATAATATGCGGTGAATTGTAGATACTGTACAGGCATGAACATAAATACTTTTAATTTCTACTTTAACAGTCAAGCTTTTTTCATATGAAAATCAAGACTTCTGTTATTAAAGTATGCAATCGTTTCCAGCAATTCTAGCATTATAATAACTACAATATCATTCATGTAAATAGAATGGAAATAATGTTTCTCATTTTGGAAATTCATTTCAATTTCATTTGAAAGAAGAAGTGATAAAAAATGTCCACATAATTCATTCTGAATAATTATGTCATTTCAGTTTTTTTCAAAATCTAGGAATTCAAATCAACCTTATTCCATTTGTCCTAGTATTATTTACTTCATGTAGAAACGCAGTAAACGTATGGGCTACAAAACTATAATGTTCCACAAAAGTTAATCTAATGAATTATTTCTACTTACAAAAATCACATATTTTATTTACTATAAGGTAATATTAAAATTAGAAGTGATAGGAATTATATAAGTATTAGTAATGATATCAACTGTTAGTATGTATAGTTACAGTTTTACTAGAGGTAGTCTAAATTTCTCATTAGTTTTAAAGTTAGTAGTAGGAGCTAAATATGCTAAAAATAGGTGTTTCAGAAGTATCGTATCTGATGGCAATAGGAAGAATATAATTTCCTGTCCAAGTGGATGAAAACTATTCCCTGGGTCCTATAAGCGAAACTAGAAGTCTTATATGACCGTGAAGCGTATATGCTATCAAATACGCTAAGTGAAGCAGTAGAATAGAAAGACTGCTAGTAACAGTAGTAGTATCAGCTTTAGTATTAAAAACAGTAGGAGTGTTAGTATTTGTAGTAGTTTGAGCATTATATCCGTTTTTTACATCAATTCTCGATTTATTTTATCGTACATGAATTGTTTATTGGCAACACGATTTCATCCGTTCAACAGAAAACGTGATTCCATGTATAAAAACACGAAAACTTTCAGGTACTGTGTAAATTCGGTCACGGCAACATTTTGAACTAAATTCTAACGAGGAAGCAACACCGAGGTTACTTAGAAAGTTTTAATATATATATATATATATATATATATATATATATATATATATATATATATATATATATATATATATATATATGTATATATATATATATATATCTGGTAAGAAGAGGAGGTAGCAGTAGTAAGTGATGAGGAATTCAAATAAGCTCAACGAACACGTTAGCAAAGTGGGTGAGATAAGTAAAGTCTTTTTCCTTGAATTGTTAAGTAAATATTAAAGACAACAGACTGAACGAAGTGCGTGGAGTAAAAGGCGAAGAGAACATCAAAGCAAACTGACAATTAACGTTCTTTAAAAAAAAAGAAAGACGAAAACGGAATCAAAATCGAAAAGAAGTTGATGGGCGCCATTCATCGAGTTGGATTTTATCTCTAAAAAATAGATAACGGCTAAAGTGGAATTCTATGAATAATTTTCTTTATTTATATTCTTTTTTCAATCTCTAAATGAGAACAAAGTCAGACAGAACTCTGTTACTCTTACAGTTCTTTTTTCCCCGTTCATCTGTCTGTCTTCCAATCGGTGCAAGATTATCATGAAGGCTGAAACGTTGCGTTAGAAACTAAAATATCGAGATAAAATCCGGAAAATCATGCAATAATGAAAATATTTTAAAGCATTTTAATCTCTGAATTTAGAAAATTATTATATATATGGCATGTTACTTTTTATGATTCGAAACAGGAGTCGATGAAACAAAGAAGTTTTACTTCTTTCATCACAAATACCAATTCTTGTGCTATGACAGCCTATGGATTTTGATATATCTCGCGGAAAATTTCTTTTTCAAAGAGGCTGAGCAGGTATCTTAGGATAAATTTCTCTGTCTTCTATCTTCTATCTTTTTGTTTTAACAATCAATGAATCAGATTAAGATTCAGGACAGTTCCTATATTGTGATGAACGCAATAATTTTTATATGATTGGCGTGCGGTATATTAAGCTTATTAGACGTTGGATAAGTGTTATGTATAGGAAAATCAGTGAAATAAATGTATTATTTTTACTAAATTTTCCACAAAAGAAATCCCACCTGGATAAACATATTATTAATCTAAAGTTGTCAAATAATATGAATTACTGATTAGCATCAAATAATATGAATTACTGATTAGCATCAAATAATATGAATTACTGATTAGCATCAAATAATATGAATTACTGATTAGCATCAAATCATAAATGTTATAGCAATCGAATAGATAACGTTTGCAACATGTTTATGTAAAATCATTAAAATAATAATTATATTAATAATTATCAGAATTTCTTAAGAAAGTATGGTTAATTATTATTCATTTTTGATGAGGCTATATACCATGTTATTTTGTCTGCACTTGCCAACAGTAGAAATCGTATAAATTTTTCGCTTGAAAAATGGTTACTTAATAATTTTCGATTCCCATTGTCTAATCTTCTACTTTTTACATCATTGTCCATATCTTTGTCGCCATATTTATTACAACGTTTCGGCCGTTGTACGCTCCGGCCTTCTTCAGGTGGTTGGAATGTCGAACTGAATCCTTTATTTTGCTCACTGGGGTAGACTGTTCTAGTTCTACGTGTCATGTTTTTAATATCCAATGTGGTTTATAATACCCAGAAATTCATACAAAGATGTCCACAAGGACACATGGCACAGTGGAGAAAGGCGTTGGTTAGATCCAGTGACAGGACCCAAAGTGTGTGAGTTCAATATCCGTTTAAGGCAGTGGAGAACTTGGAGAGGGAAATTAACAGGAGATAATTGATAACTGACATCCATTCAACGCGGAACTAGAACAGTCTACCCTAGTGAGCGATATAAAGGGTTCAGTTCGACATTCCAGCAACCTGAAGAAGGCTGGAGCGTACAACTGCCTAAACGTAATAGATATGGCAAGAAAGATGAGGACAATAGTCCGAATAATGTAAATAGTGTACACAATACCTCATCTTAGAAATATAGACAGATACTTCTACTTTTATAATAGATGGCTTTCTTTTTAGTTATCGTATATCCATATTCCGTCCCGTTAAGTTCGATGGTCAATGCTATTAAGTATAAACAAAATAGTAAAAGTGACGAAGAGTTTAGCGTAAATGGTATTGACTTCATTTTTTTTTTTTTTTTTTTTGCTAGAGTTTCAGGTATATTAAGCTTTTTCTTGAAGAGTGTAGCTTCTTTGTTGGTGGAGTAGATTTGGTGTTTTACTATTTGTAGGTGAGGGTCATTGTTTTTTGTTAGGTATATTTCCAATCTGATTATTGTAGTTTTTAGAGTTAATTCAAGTTGGATTAGACTTCAGTTCCCTAAAGCTCTTGGTACATACAGCCTATCAACATCTGATTTCTGGTGGTGCATCCTCTTTTGGGTAAGCATTTTTCTGGTCTTGGCGTCCAATCTTTTAATCTCATTCAAATTCCATTTAATAATGTTGAAGCTATATGTTACTACAGGTATAGCTAAGGTGTTGACAGCCTTGATTTTATTGTCCCCATTAAGTTCGTTTTTTTAGGATCAAACGCACTCTCTTGTAATATTCTTTTCGAATCGTTTTTCTTCATAATCGAATGATGTATTCTGTCTCCTTCGCTAATTCCTAATATTTGTATGTACCATCTTGATCTAGTTCCTTAATCTTGTTGTTGATATCAAGATCTAAATCTCTAGTTTTCGTCAGTTTACCGCGTTTGAAGTTGACTTTGGCACGTTTGTCTATTTCGAATTTCATTCTAATGAAGGTTTTGACAATGGTGAGTTGGTTTTTCTACTAGATGTCATTCTTGGAAAACATTTTAAGATCATCAATACAGAATTCTGTTTGCCATTCTGTGACTTGTATCCGAAGCTACTATTGCTTAGTAGGCAGCTGAGTGGCGCTAATGCAAGGTAGAAGTGTAGTAGTGACAATGAATCTCCTTAGAGGATCCTGCTTTTTATTTGGTCTCGATGTTAATGACCCGTTTGTATGGTTTAGGCATTGTGTTGTCTACCAGTTTTTCATGCTCTTCGTAGTTATGAATTTGAATGTTGCGGGGCATACTCTGTATATATGTTTAGGCTCTAATCATGAATGAGGTGTACTATCGAACGCCTTTCTGTAGTTGATCCATGCTATCGGTAAGTTTCTTTTCCTCGTTTTCATCTCTTCCAATATTGTTTTATTGATAATTAGTTGGTTCTTGCACCCGTAACTTTTTCTTTTACATCCATTCTGTTCTGTTTGACTAAATTGTTTTTCTCAAGAAAGTATGTCCTCTTGGTTATGATAGAAGTAAGGATCTTACTACATTGTTGGTAGGCAGGTGATGGGTCTATAGTTATTCTGGTACTGCGTCTCTTCTGTTTTGGGGAATAGGTATGTTTCTACCCACGCGAGCAATTTAGGGCTGTTTTCTGCGTTTATTATTATATCATTGTATGTCCGTGCGTGGTCTTGGCGGGTGCTAGATAGTTTTTACCCAAAAATTGGCTATTAGTTTTTGGCTTTGCAGATGGCGGCGGTTGTTTCAGTAATATTGATACTGTCCATTTTTGGCACTCTATATGTGTGTGCTGTTCAGTTTGTTGCTTAATTAATGTAGCTCTTTCATTGTACATTTTGCAGTTTTCTCTCATCTTATACCAGAACTCCCCGGTTTTGTGCTTATTAGGTCATTTATCTCTATGTTTTCTAGTTCTCGATATCTTGGCATCTTCTTGTCTTGGGGAATCTGATTCTCTGTCTCGCTTGAATTTTGTCCCTTATTTTTCTAATTACTTGGTTAGGGATACTGATGGCTTCATTCACTTGACAGTTCTTTCTTACTTTTGGAATGGTTGGCGTTTCCTCGAAAGACATTTCCTTTACATTCTCCCATTGATTTCTGATGTTTTTGTCATCACTCTTTCTTTCTCATATTCACCTCTATCCTCTTCTATCAGAGGATATATTAAAACTGGTTTCTATTTGCTTCTCTGCGTGTGTCTCCTCTGGGTTGTTGGCATTTAACCCCTTGATGTTACGTTTAATCTATTTATAATTTTTCTCTCGGATGTTTTCGAATTCTATGTCAGGTATTCGTTTTTTTCCTGTCGATGTCACGCCTGACATTGGCTAGTTTGTTGGCATCCATGTTTCCTCTGTTTCAGGGATTTTTTTTCTCGTCAGATATAGGTGGCTTTGGTCTCTGTCTATATTTCTGAGATGAGGTATTATGTACATTATTTACATTATTCAGACTATTGTCCTCATCTTTGTCGCCATATTTATTATAACGTTTCGGCTGTTGTACGTTCTGGCCTTCTTCAGGTGGTTGAAATGTCGAACTGAACCCTTTATTTCGCTCACTGAGGTTAAACATAGCACGTGGAACTAGAACAGTCTACCCCAGTGAGCGAAATAAAGGGTTCAGTTCGACATTCCACCCACCCGAAGAAGGCCGGCGCGTACAACGGCCGAAACGTTGTAATAAATATGGCGACAAAGATGAGGACAATAGTCCGAATAATGTAAATAATGTGGCTTTGTTCGTTGTCGGATTTATCGTAGCAATGAAAAATGCTATCATTACTTTAATATACACTTCCATAGGTCATTTATTTATTGTTCTTTTTGTGGGATTTTCTTTTAATGAATATATATAAGGTCTCTTTGTCGACTGTTCTCGGCGTGGTTTTCCTCTACTTCTCATTAGAGTTTCTTCCAGACCCTTGTTGACCCGCTTGTTCGTTGTTTCAGCATTATAGTTAGTTCGTATTTACCCATACGTGGGGCCTGATTCGTGTGCGCCAGAGCATATCCATACCATGGTGGGTCATCACGTTCAGGGAATCAGGACTCCACCTGCTATTTTTTTTATTATTATTGCTATTATTAGCAGCGTTAAAATCTACATTTATAAGCGTTTGGATCACAAGCAGACAAGGCGTGCTTCACGAGACACCAACATAACTTCAATTTTCAACGGAATTTCCTTTGAGATTTTCTTATTTTTCTCTCTTATGCTTAATAACATGAAACTATATTCAAATCTTCCTATTCCTGCTATTACACGAATATATTTTACCCATAAATACATTTAATATACTAATATTATTTAAAGTTTATTATAATTGTATCGTATGACTTAGAAAATAAAATATTGTAGGTAAATTACCAGTAAATATATAAATAACAAAAGATCATTCAAACGTAAGCAATAAGCGACTATCATCAGAATCACCAGCATCACGATCATCACCACTACCACCATTATTATTATTATTACTATCATTGCATTCCTTTTTGTTTCTCTTTCTTCTTCCAACGGTCTGTAATAAGAGTCTAGTAACTGTTCAATGCTATGCCCGAACCAGGGAAAGAAATAAGATTTGCGTCAAAAATTAATAAAACTAGTAGGTACCGATTACAGGTCAAAGAAATATTATAACTTAGTAACATATCTCTAGAATTAAAATATTATTAAACTAAAAATTAATTTGCGCCTTTATAATAATCAATGTATATATATATATATATATATATATATATATATATATATATATATATATATATATATATATATATATATATATATATATATATATATATATATATAGGTAACTATACTCGTTGTCGAAAAACCTTCGAATTCTTGATTTGCCAATAATCAAATCAATCTCGAAGGAAAAAAGGTTTTAAAAAAAGAAAGAGCCAGGAATATGAAAGTCTGTCGAAAATAATCGCACAGATTCAGGTTCAAAGACCAAAGAAATAACCCCGACGCGAGTAAACAACTAACAAAAAGCGCTCAATACAAACGTAGAGCAGACCTAGTCAAACCTAGTGAGCCAGACAAACCTACCAAGGTTTCACCTAAGCGGATCGTCAGGGAAAGTAGGTTTGACTATATATATATATATATATATATATATATATATATACACTTGTATATAAATGAATATATATATATATATATATATATATATATATATATATATATATATATATATATATATATATATATATATATATATATATATTCATTCATATACAAGTATATATACATACACCTATATACAAATTATATAATATTATTATCATTACTATACTATTACTACAATTATTATTATCATAAATGCATTCCGCTTCATTCTTTCTTCCTAGCAGCAGTAGATATCTTGTCTTGTAATTTTTAACAATTTGCTTCAATGTATGCTCATTTCCTTTCAGGTCCCAATCTAAGGTCAGGAATGGCATCATGACACTTGGACTGAAGAAATTTGCTAAAAAATAAAAATAAAAATAAAACAACTACGATAACACACATTTTACATATATAAAGCCCTTCGCAAGGGCTGAGTTGTAACTGTTAGAACAATATTTTGTATTTCAAGGCAGGGATTCCCTTATCAGAACATTTTCCGACCAAACGAAGGGCTTCAACTCTTATTGATGTCCTCATGTACCACAATTACTGAATTCCCACTTGGACATTCTCGTAGTTTGAGAGTTGTTTGAAGATCTTCAAACATTAATTCCTGTCTTCAGAAACTGCCATGTCAACGAGCAATGAGCATTCTGTTTTTGTGGTCTTCGATCACGATGTCTGGGCCATTATATTTGATTGTTCTGCCTGTGTCTAGTTTAAAGTCCCATAACATTTTTACAGTTTCTATGCATGTAACTGTGTCTGGGTTGTGTCCGCATCAATTCCATATAATTTTATTCATGTAAATGTTACAGATTTTGCAATGCAAATATTGACCCATTTTGTCATTCCGAGTTGTAAATTCGATGGCCAATTGCATTTTCCTTTCCGTCTATTTTTTTAGGTGCTTTACAGCTACAATAGTTATATTACGGTTTTCTTTCTCCTCTTCATCCAATTGAAATTCTCTTTTGAATTTGTTGGCTACATTAATTACTAAATAAAGTTCCTTATTTCTTTCATTTTTATTTATTTATTTATTATTATTATTTTATTTCCTTTCATTTCTGGTGTGTACTCATTTCTTTCCGGTTCCCGTCCAGAGACCTAAAGGTCAGAAATGGCATCATGACATTTTCCACTGACAAAAAAAATTACATAGATAAAACCCTTCGTAAGTTGTGGGTTATACTCGTGAGAACATTTTTTTGTATTTCTTTAAGGCATGGGCTTCCAGTAATCCCTTCAATCAGTCCACTGGAATATTTTCCAACCAATCCGAGGGCTCCAACTACAACGGGGATTGTTGATGTTCCCATTTATTATTATTATTATTATTTACTTTTTTTATTTATTTATTTCCTTTGGTATCTGGCGTTTACACATTTCTTTCCGGATCCCGCCCAGGGACCTAAGGTTAGAAATGGCATCATGACACTTTCCACTGAAAAAAAAAATATTACACAGATAAAGCCCTTCATAAAGTGTGGGCGGTACTTGTCAGAATAATTTTTTGTATCTCTTTGAGGCATGGACTTCCAGGGATCCCTTCAATTAGTCTACTAGAATCTTTTCCAACCAATCCTAGGACTCCAACTACAACAGGGATTGTTGATGTTCACATGTGCCACATTTTTGAGATTTCTATTTCAAGGTCCTTGTATTTTGACAGCTTTTCAAATATTTTCAAAGATACATTGCAGTCTGCAGGGACTGTCATATCAATAAGGAAGCACTTATTTTGTTTGTGGTCTTTAATAACAATGTCTGGGCGGTTGGCTTTGATTGTTCTGTCAGTGTGTATTGTGTAGTCCCATAGAATTGTAACAGATCCTATCTCCGTAACCGGGTCTGGGTGGTGTTCGTACCAGTTTCTTTTCAGTTTCCTTCCCGTAGAAGTTGCAAATTTTCCAGTGCAGATATTGGCCCACTCTGTCATGCCAGGTTTTATATTCAGTGGGTGCCAATATCGTGCAACTTGATACAATTATTATTATTATTATTTTTAATATTATTATTATTTTCTTTTTTTCAGTGGGAATACAAAAAAAACAGCTGACAACAACGCGTGAGTATTTCTGCTTCTTTTCTGGATACAGTTCTGAAAGAAATAGTGTCATTTATTCTAACGAATCAAATGTTACAAAAGAAATAAAAACAAATATCACTAATTGTGAACGTTTTCTATTTTAAAAATGAAATCCGTTATACGACAATAACAGTTGAAAATAAGTGATATTTCAAAGCCCATTATTAGGGATTATTACAATCTTTCCGCAAAGCCAGCGCAAAAGAATCGAGCGTTTTGTACATGGTAGAAATTTAATTCCATCAAGAAATGCGATGAGCAAAAAACAGATACTCCTGTCAACAAAGAAACACCAGAATTTTGAGCAAGAAAAAGACAGGACATGTGATATGTGAACAAGGAATGGTAAATCCGTCAATGTGTAAAGAGGGGTTGTGAAAACTAACGGCAAAATGAAGATCAAAGAAAGTAAAATAATAATAAAAATTTCAAGATCTGACTGATGAACTAGAAAAAAACTTTAGAAAATGAAGGCCATAATCGTGTCCATCTTATCTGGTGTATTTGGAAATGTCCTCAAAATACTTACGGTGAGACTGGAGAACATGAACGGAATAAGATTCAGCATTACTGAGAAAACTAAGTATCATTTAAATACTAATAATCATTTAAATACGTAATATGAGTATGTAAATGTGTGAAATAATTATTCGGTGCGTAAAAATGTTTTCAACTATTTTTATTGAAAAAAGTTTTCTACTGCTTATTGAGTTTCTTGTCAACATAACATTAACGCTGGGAACTTTTACACACACCTAATATTAATACTCACCTAATATTAATACACACCTAATATTAATAAATATAATCCTCATAATGAAAATATGGAAAACAAAATCAGCTGAAAATTAGGGGTGCATATAAATGAGGACAGATACAATTATTGGATATTAAGGAATAATAATAATATAAAGACGAAACAATTAAAAAGGAAATGTTAATTAGTTGGAAATAAAACTGAGACAGAGAAGCACATAAAGTGTGACTTATGTAAAAATGGCACAAATGATATGTCGCCCTTTGTGGAGATGGTGCTATAGCTGAAGCTATTCTTTGTAAGCGGCTCGCTAGGTTCGGAAGCGAATATTTTGATCTGGAAGACGGAGAACGTTCCGGATGGCCTACAGTCAGAGACGATAGCCAAACTGAAACGTTGATTAAAAACAATCTAGCACATGCCACACGGGACATCGCGGATATACTCCACTTATCTCATATAGAGGTTGTTTGGAATGCGAATCTATATTTCTGAGATGAGGTATTATGTACATTATTTACATTATTCGGACTATTGTCCTCATCTTTGTCGCCATGTTTATTACAACGTTTCGGTCGTTGTACGCTCCGGCCTTCTTCAGGTGTTTGGAATGTCGAACTGAACCCTTTATTTTGCTCACTGGGGTAAACTGTTCTAGTTCCACGTGCCATGTCTAATGGATGTAAGTTATCTCCTGTTAATTGCCTTTTCAAAGTTCTCCATCGCCTTAACCGGGTATTGAATTCACCCTCTTTGGGTCCTGTCACTGGATCTAACTAACGCCTTTATCCACCGTGCCATGTGTCCTTGAGGACATCTGTGTATGAATTTCTGGGTATTATACATCAAAAGTCTTCAGCCACAGTTTTTTACCAGTGCTCATATCGCAATTTTTACAGTTACCATTGCATGTTTTTACCAGAGCTCATATCGTAATTTTTGTTGTTATTACCGCTTTTCTCTGGCACTCCTTATTACTGGTTCCCATATCGTATTCATTTCTATGCTTGGTTGGCTCAGAAGATTTTTGTGGCCTAGCATATGTGCTGATTCCTTAAGTTTACGAATTTTCCAATGATGTTCTTTGTCTATGATCTCAACTTGATTTCACAGAGCGCGATTATCTCACTTTTCTCTCCATATGTGGTCAGCCATGCTTGATCTTTCCACTTCCCTTCATGTTACAGCTTTCTGGTGTTCTTGAAGCTTAACCTTAAGCGGGCCGCCTGTCTCTCCTTTATATTTCTTTCCGCAGCTGCACGGGATAAAGCACACACAGTCTCTAGTCATGAAGAAGACCGGAGCGTACAATGGCCGAAACGTTGTGATAAACATGGAGACAAAGATGAGAACAATAGTCCGAATAATGTAAATAGTGTACATAATACCTCATCTCTGAAATATAGACAGATACTGAAAGGCCGAAACGTTGTAATAAATATGGCAATAAAGATGAGAACAATAGTCCGAATAATGTAAATAGTGTACATAATACCTCATCTCAGAAACATAGACAGATACTAAAAGGCCGAAACGTTGTAAGAAATATGGCAATAAAGATGAGAACAATAGTCCGAATAATGTAAATAGTGTACATAATACCTCATCTTTGAAATATAGACAGATACTGAAAGTCCGAAACGTTGTAATAAATATGGCGACAAAGATGAGGACAATAGTCCGAATAATGTAAATAATGTACATAATACCTCATCTCAGAAATATAGACAGATACTAAAAGGCCGAAACGTTGTAATAAATATGGCAATAAAGATGAGGACAATAGTCTGAATAATGTAAATAGTGTACATAATACCTCATCTCAGAGATATAGACAGATTCAATGTGGATAATATCAGCATTTACTGAAATCCAGTTATATTACCTGCATGTCTACCCTGAAGTCAAATGAATCGCTTCTTAAATGTGTTGCACTCTCATATTCCTTTAGTGCACACACGCATAGATGCTTATTCGAGAAGTAATAACGTATTCCATTATAAATTGAATCAAGCAATCAAGGCAAAACCAGCAGCGAATAGAAGGAAAGTAGTTTAGAATACGCCTCTTCGTCTCCTCTATCTACAGATGACGCAAGAATGGAACCGCTTGTAAATGGTAAAAGCATTTATTTATCCACCAAAGGTTTCATAGTCTTCGACCATCTCATAACGGCGTGACTCCGTTGTATGGCTTCATAAGTACAGGCCTCTGTGAAGAATCATATACAATGTATTAATATTGGGTTTGACTAGAGTTGACACTGCTTTTATTCTGGAATC
This sequence comes from Acanthosepion esculentum, assembly GCA_964036315.1. Taxonomy (NCBI): domain Eukaryota; kingdom Metazoa; phylum Mollusca; class Cephalopoda; order Sepiida; family Sepiidae; genus Acanthosepion; species Acanthosepion esculentum. The sequence goes on from OZ038480.1 coordinate 9,158,657, forward strand.
GGTTCCCGTATTGGCACTGTAAAGGCGATCATTTAGTTTAATCTAACTAAAATACTCACATGGGGTCCCGCCCAACTGGAAGACCTCAGCTCCGCTTCAAGGATGTCTGCAAACGAGGCATGAAGCTGGCCGACATCGACCCCAACACCTGGGAATCCGCGGCTGATAATCGTCAGCTTTGGAGAGCCACAGTCAGAGACGGCGTCACGACTACAGAAGCCGCGCGGGAAGATCAGCAGGTAGCAAAGAGAGCCAGGAGAAAAGCGAGGACAACCTCCGTCTCCGTGTCATCCAGTTTCATCTGGGCCAAGTGCCTAAGAGACTGCCGCTCCAGAGTGGGACTACACAGTCACCCGAGCCGATGTAACTCCATCGCCTAGCCCCTACAGCGCTACTCCATCGTCTCTCGAAACGGACGGATGCCGAACGAACGTATACTCATATATTTAATCTTGAGGAAACTAAAACACAGAGTGCTCAAGTTGTAATTTTTTTTTTTTTTTCCGTTAGTGTATTAACGCCTTCACCGACCATTATTTTGGGAAAAACGTTTCAATTTCAGACGATTTGATTTTTTTTATCTGTATATAATTTAGTTTCTAAGAAACTGAGACACCTTGAAGTAACCGTGCGATGGCTAACACCACTACTAGACGTATGCGTTGACAATTGTATACGCTTCAAGCTCAGAAAAAAAAATAGAGATAGACGTATAAACACGTTTGTATCTGGTTTTTGAACGTTATGTTTTGGACGATTTTATTCGTCCACGTCTGATGACATTTTCGGTAAAAACGTATATACACGGGGAAAGGGTTAACGAGAAATGCTGACAAAGTCAATACTTGTATCAGTGAATCTTCTTAACAAGGGAGATAACTGTTACTAGAATTGATTTGGCTAATTTTGAAACCCAGTGCGAGAAAATTTATTTTCAACATTTTTTATTACTTTGAAAATAACCGGGCTTAACTGATATCAATAATGAGAAAAGTTAATTCAACATTTAGTAGCGAGAGGCTTTGAAATGTAGCCTAATTCACTACTTGTAGCTTAATCTATCGACACTGACAAGCACTTGAAATCTACCAAGTTAATAAGTACAAATAATAGTAAACCACTTCCCTATGGTTCAGCTACGAAGAAATATGTGCGTAGGAAAGCAGTCAAATACTAAATAAACAATCTCATCAGACATATTTTTATCTGCCATCTTAATGTTATATACAAGTGTTTCAACTGCAAGCTAATGACTTCTCATTTTATTTTTTAGTATATTTTTGCGCCAGTCAATCTCTTCTTTGTGCGTCAGTTCGTTACCGTACATGTGTGGGTAGCTCTTATCTTTATATGTATATAAAAAGGTGGTGTTAAGTTCCGAGTCGAGTAGATTAAATCTAATTCTCATATCATGTAAATCTATTTAAAACACACACGTAGTATTGTCATGAAATGCTAACCGCTCGCAAATTCTGACGTAGTTCTTTACAGTGTTTACCTTCGTCTAGAATTGTCATATCACACGAATATCGGCACAACATTGTTGACTGGTCGGTTAAGTTAAAATTAGTTCATATGAGTCTTCAAATCACAGCATCAGTTGAGCCTGTGAAAGAATTGGGAAATTTGAGACGAGGCAAAACGTACACGAAGAAATCGGTATAAAGATCAATGAATTTTCAGTTAATATTAGATATTTTCGTCTTAAGAGAGACTGGTTTACCCACAAATTTTCCATCTGATTATGAAGTCAAAATAAATGACTTTTTAAAACTTGAAGCGCTTATTTTATTGAAATTATACAGGGTGTCCATAAAGTTCGTGTGCACTTTAAAATATTTATAACTTTATTTGTATTTGTGATAGAAATAATCTGTAAAAAGTGTTATAAAGTTTAATGTACCTAGTTTTAAGTATAGCTAAAATAACTAATGTCATTTCAGGCATTACTGTAAATCACTTGGCAAATATTTTCCGTGAACTGCAAAATCGTATTACCCTTTGTATTGCTAATGATGGAGGACATGTGGAAACTTAAATAATATTTCAATAAAACCTTAAAAATATAGATTTACTTCTTTCTAATCCTTTTTACAGATCATTTCTATCGCAAATACAAATAAAATTTTCCGGAAATTTTCAAAGTGCACACGAACTTTATGGACACCCTGTATTTCAGTCAGTTTGTTATATGCCATTCGTGATACACGCTTAGGCGATCATGTATCTATCGATACATGACTGACGAGGCAGATTTTTTTCCCGCGGTAGGTTATCATTTCTTTCTACGGTAGACCAGTTGCCAAGGCTATAGAACCCGGTTTGTTATTTATCCATTGCTGGTGGGGGGAGGGAGAAGAAGAGGATTCATACCTTTTCCGAGGGTCATAGCACGTAAATGAATTCAACTAGAATTCGAACTCGGCTCTCTGATTCCTTAAGCCGAGCCGCTATCCATTACTCCACGGTGTATCTTGAAATAATATTTACAGCTTAAATTAAGACTCTTTTTGCCATCTTTTAGCAAACCTATAATTACATTGTCCCACAACGTTTCGCGGCAAATAAATCATCAACTTACCTTTTCAATCTCCCAGGGAGTTAAGCCTTTAATTTGGATGCTGTAAAGTATGAAATAAATGGCTAGTTGACAGTTAAATATCTGCTAAATACAGTTAACGACTGAAAATTATTCAGGCAAGGTGTAACAACTTTCATCTGGTCACCGCCCAAACGTCCAAGCGTTATCTTGATGGAATATTACGAGTATTAATTATTTCCATAAATTTTACTGTCTTCAGTTCACCTAATTAACAGCATTACATCTGTAATGCTGTTAACTGTGTTATCTAAAAGGGCTCACAATATAGGAGTTCTTTCCAGAGCTACTATATAGCTAGCATCACATTCATTGAATGAGGTCTGGCCTTAGTATAGTAAGTTATGATACATTTATCTTACTCTACGATCTCTAACGTTTTCCATTGTGATAATGCATCCGCTTTTCATCAATTATCAAAATGTCTTTCAAAATATTTTCGTTTTTAGTAACACATCGCATACATAACCTGTATATAGCAATTTGTACAAATGATTCTTAACGCTTGATTTAAATAAAGTATGTTGAGTGATTATATTTTGATTTGCTGATTGTCAACCTTAAATGGTTTATGCAGCCATGGAACAACATTCACTGAGATATCTCCATTTTTGTCTCGCTCCATTATTTACACCCTCGCTAAACTGTACAATTCTGGGTTGTTTTTGTTTTTTAATCAAAATGCATTCCTTGCTTCCTGATAATCTAAAAGCAAAATATTCGAAATATTTTCTTCTTTTTTTTCGCATATCTTCAATGTCAAAACCGATAATCAAAATCTATGTCACTTTTGAGAAAACATTTTAATTCATACGAATATGACAGCTGTCAGAATAAAAAGAAAATTATTTTTGAGTGAATTTATTTAAAACTAACCACTCTTAATTCAATCTTATGACAAACACAGATCGAGCATTTTGCGGCAAAACCAATTTTTCAACTGGTAAGTTGCAGTTAAAAAAATCAAGGTACCATAAACGTTTTCTTCTTAACTTCTCGTTCTAGATTGCTTTTTATGAAATCAAACTGTTTTTCTTTCTTTCTGATGACTAGGGGAGAGATGGAATTTATTAAGCTTTGTAAGATAGATTGGCTAGGTTAGAAGGATTATATTGCGCCAAGTTTCCAACTGGAAAGGGCCTTGAAAATCGTCATTCGAATGAAAGTATGAAGCTAATCTCGAACACCGATTTCTGGTAATCGACGATAAAGCGTTACTTTTACTGCCACAAAAAAGCTATCGAAATGTCCAAACGATTCATGATATGCAGTAAGATTTATTTTTCATGAAGAATAAAGCCAAATGGATCAGATTAAGAAAGAGAAAAGTAATAGATAAACTCTTCAAGTGTTCTTACCTGCTTGCCTTGAAAATCAGTACTTGAAACCTTGGCATTTAACTCGATTCGATCAGCAATCTTAGATAATGGCATAAAGTACATAACAGTTTCAGTCTAAAATCAGTCTGTATACAGACTTAACGGATTAAGGATTATCTATTTCCAACAACTTTTTCAGAACAGCTTAAGAGACGTAATGTCCAACTTTTGATGTGTTTCTTTCACGTTGTAGCAAAATCGTTGCATTAATTGTTGTCTTAATTTGCCCATCGTTGGTACCCCAGCTATTCGTCTTGAGGTCCTCAACAAAATCCAGAAATGGATATGCAATGTAATTGGCCCTCATCTGGCATCTCGTCTACAGTCGCTCTATCACAGACGTATCGTCGCCTCCTTCTGTCTTTTCTACAAATACTTTCACGGTAACTGCTATGACGTGCTACTTTCGCTAGTTCCCAGACTGCATGAATTTAAACGTGTATCTAGGCTGGCATCACGGTCCCATCCTTTCACTGTCTAAACTGTTAAATGTAGCCGTCTCTTCTACTCCAATAGCTTTATGTCTCGCACCCCCATCTGTGGAATTCCCTTCCTATTAATTGTTTCCCTGATAGCTATAATCTCCAACTATTCAAATGTAATGTCAATCGAGATCTCCAGGTGCCTTGATCTATACCCTATCCTTCTCTTCAACCTTTCCTCTATCACGTCTCTTTACTCTCACCCCCATATTCTGTAACCCCTTGCGTGCTAGTGGCATCCCGCATTGCTTGGGGTGAAATGCTTATGTATATATATGTTTCCATTTTTTTTCAAAACACGGTCAAGATATTATGTCCATGTTCAAAGTTAATATTATTAAGTGTTGGTTTGTTTGTTTTTATTAATAACGCTTCTATTATTTTTAGCCATTTTTTGCATGTAGATGATGCTATTATATTGTTGTATTCTAGGAAGGTATCTGATTTTTTTATCATTTCACTCCAAGTAAGGCAATAAAGCCATTAAGACGCAACTACCATTAGAGAGAGAGGACAATAAAATAACAAGAATTAAGAAAACAGAAGATAACGATTGACATTGCATTTAAATTTTCGAAGATCAAAGGCAACAAAGCCATTAGAACTAGTGTTGTCAACAAGTATGTTCCGAATAGTGTCCGGTAGGTCACCATGAATATTTAAATGTATTCCTGATCAATTAAAATTCGTAAATAATTATATAGGCCATACTACAAAATGTTTGACACGCAGACTAACTCTATACCTTTTCTGACAATAGCTCAATTAGATCCCATTTAAATATTTATGGGGACCTACCGGATACTATTCGGAACATACTTGTCGACAACACTAATATAATAGCATCATCTACATGAAAAAAAGGCTAAAAATAATGGAAGCCTTAATAAAAACAAACAAACCAACACATAATAATATTAACTTTGAACATGGGCATAATATCTTGACCGTGTTTTAAAAAAATGAAAACATTTTATAAAACATACATACAACAAACTATTTCTCATATATATATATATATATATATATATATATATATATATATATATATACACACACAAACGTTGTCATTATTATTAATTTCTGAGGAGTATTTCTTTCTTCATTTTTATGTTGCTCTTTATCGCAACTCTCAGATCGTTAATCTCTAACCGTTAAGCAAGCAGCATAGGTTAGAAATAATTCGCTTATAAGAACTTATATCCGTGGGATTTTGTCTTTACATAAGAGAACCGTCATAGTTTGTCTACGAATATAAACTTTTTATCGAAGCAAATCTCATCTCTTTACTAGATGCTCCAGTAGTGTTGATAGTCTAAACTAAGTTTACTAATGATTTAGATCTTACAGATTGAAAAGTTATCTTCTCCGCTCTTATAACAAACTTTTAGCAACTTCCCTTTTTGTCTGTAATATTAAAAGTTACGAGGTATGTCCTGTAATCTTATCTCAAGACCAGTTTGCGTTGTCTTAATATAAATTAGAACACAATCAGAAGGGGCCTTAGTTCCTATGACAGAATACTCTCCTATGGGGTTATTCGATCGGCAGTGTAGCGCTATTGAATGAGAATGTTTACTGTATGACCTTCAATTTGACAATGTTGTCCGTGCACCTTTGTCAGACGCGACACAGTCGAATATTTAGTTCGCATTTTGTTTTCTTACAGATAAAATTAACTTAAAAATAACAAGTACTGATTAAAAAAGCTATCATAACACGATAAGACAGTTAATACGATGCGTACTGACAAGAAAAGACAGTGTATCAATATTTGTGTAAAATAAAAGCGCTTTTCATCGTTAGGTTGCAGAATTGTTGATGCAACTGCCTGTACCCAATTACACCGATACACCACCGAATTTTCGACAAGCGATGTCCCGACACTATTTTAAATGAGGTAACATTACGACTGGACTAAATTTTTCGCGGTTCTAACCCAAGTTCACTGACGGACATTGTATGGTATCAAAAATCAATAGTGTGCCAGTATCAGTGATAAAATACTATATCCATGTTGTCGGCTATCACGTTTTCAGCGTTTGTATACTTTGAAGGTTACAAGGATGGTGTCAGAATATGTTTTATCTGTTTGCTAAGATGTTTTGTCATATTATTCCTGATACAGACTTATCCACAAATCCTATAGTTGATTCACAATTCTCGGACTCATAAGTAATTAATAAGGCGTTTACTTTATTTGCTTTTATATGCATTGTAATGTGTGACAGCAAAGATGGCGGGTGCATGATATATCAGCAGTAGCAATTGATGTAGCAGAGTAACACATTCCCATTTTAGTGAGAGGAGAGAGAAAAAGAGAGACACTCAGAGAAAGAGAGGGTGTTTGTAGCTTTTTACTCATGAAGCTTAGTAAATATTACGTCATTCGGAATTCAACCTTGTCTCGTAGATTCCATAATCACTTAAGGCACCCTGCATTATCTTGCTGTGTGTATTGCTATAATATTAAAAGCTATGAACGAAGAGTGTGCTTATGCTTTCATTGTTGTAGATGGGTGTATGAAATATATGTGATTTAATGAAACTCACACATATTGTGACTAGTAATTCTGTGTTGACTACCTAGGATTTTATATTTTGACTTCGCCGTGGTGGATATATGAAAATGTCTCTCGTCTATGGATTGAAACAATGCAGTGGCCGACCGGAAGAGAAAACTTTTTGAGAATAACACACACAGACATATATGTATATATATATATATATATATATATATATATATATATATATATATATATATGAAGAAATATAGTCTTAAAGTGTGCTATATTTATGGGATAAAGTGCTCAATATCAGAGATAGAGCGTGTGTAAATATAAAAGTGGACATGGAAGTCAGCACTTAGAGGCGACAGTCTGTTTCATGCTAGTGCAATCGTCAGGCAACTAGTGCTATTATTTTTCTCGGCTATTTATATATAAGGGTCAGTGGTGCATTATGGTAGTCTATTTTGGCGGTTACTTTTACCGGAAGTCGCTTATTTGTTTATTTATGTCAAATTATTTTGCTTGTTTTTTGTTGTTTTTTTTTAAATTTTATTTTTATTTTTTATCTCATATTTATTTATTTATTTTTTATTTTGATCCATGTTTCTTTGTTAACGTAGTAAAAATTGGTTTATATAGCTTATTGTTGGTAGTCTATTATGGCGGTCATTTACCGGAAGTCGGATGTTTTCTTATTTATTTGGGTCAAATTGTTTTGCTTGTTTTTATTTATTTTCATTTTTATTTTTTATCTTATATATTTGTTTATTTGTCATTGATTAAATCTATTTGTTGAATCTTGGGGTGGGATGTTGTGGTTTGTTCTTACTATTATTTTGGTCGGAACAGTTTTTAATTTATCTATTTGGGTTGATTATCTTTATTTGTTTTTTCTAAACGGCTAGTTTATCGTAATCGGTTGTTAGTTTATTTATATATTTGGATGTATTTAGATCAATTTATTATACTTGCTATAACAGCAAGTATATATATATATATATATATATATATATATATATATATATATATATATATATATGTGTGTGTGTGTGTGTGTGTGTTATGTATATTTCGGCAGCAATTTTTCATTAATGCATGTTTCATTAAATAATATAGACAAGTTTTGTCTATTTATTTTAAGTAAGTTCCTTTCATATTTTCTGATAAGCTTAATCACATTATCGTTGAAAGACGAAAGGAAAACACCATATTGATACATGTTTAAATTCAATCCAATCTAAACTTTCGGCTTACATAAGCCATTATCAATTATTTAAACGTCTTTAGATTTCTGCTACCTCGTATCTCAGTCCCTCCCTGGCCTCTTTCAATTTAGCGTTCCTTTCGCTTCTGTTATCTTTTAATGTAGCCAAGGGTCATAACAAATATGTATCCATTATTTGAGATTAAACGTAGTCAACGCAACTTGGTAAAATAAGTGACAAGTCTCATGAAAGATAAATGGCAGATAGTCTAATATTTTTAATGCACTGAGATGTGTAGACATTCTATGGAAAATGACATATAACAAATTTCATTTGAAGGTCGACGATATAGTTAAATTGTGAAGTGTTGACAGATCTGCATATTCATATTTAATCACAAGAGTTGAATATACATAAAATACTTTATATTAACAACAGATGAATGTAGTAGTCAAAAAATATTATTTATTAAATTGAAAACATTGTTGGAATCATTTGTTTATAAATACATAGCATTGACGTTAAGCTATCACCAACAGCCAAAGAATTTGTAGCGGACCGTGCGGGGTGAAGATGTGAAGAGATATCAGAAGGTTAAAAATTTCCTGCTGGCCGGTCCAGCTACATGGGAATGTCGGACTTTAATTAAGTCCAAAGAAGACAAAGAAAACAAACAAGACCGATATATATGGGTAAACAAATATATATTAATAACTGTTGAAACTTGACTAATGCATGGAATAATAATGCAACACAAAATGTACTTAGAACAAAATGTATTAAAATAAGAAAGTGTACACAATATTTACATATAGTCTTTTGTATATTCCTGGGAAGACCGTTCCTGGAGAATGTGTTGACTAAGTCGCAGTCGGGCAGAGTCTCTAGTTGAATCTCTTGATTCGCCTCCCTGTCTTCCCGGTACCAACCATATTTATATAGTCGGTACTCCACTATGCAAATTAGGTGGATCCTACCACAACAATAACAAAACAAGTTAAACAAAGACATGGACTATTACATAGAGTTTGTATGGAGAAATTATGTGTGTGTGTTGTAAGTGTTCGTACGTACGTGTATTGTTCTTAGCGTGTTCCCAGAATTTGTGAAACGCTGTATCTGTGAGAGGTCACATATTGGTGTAAGTGGAAAAAGAAAGATTTTACCTCGTCTCCACGCGCCGTGGCGGCCCAAGGCCTCAGTGGAAAAAGAGAGATCGAGGCGAAGGATCAGCCAGTATTTATAGCCAGGGGAGAGAGACCCCTGTTGAAGGATTAAGGCACTGAGGAGGAGCTAACTGCGACAAATTAATGGCAAACTTGGTGATTTTTATTAATTGAGAGTGTCTCAATATTTGGTTTCAAACTTGTTGATGCTAAGAGCAAGATATCTTCAAGATGGTTATCAGTTAATCTTGTTCTCAAATTGGTCTTAGTTTGCTTCAATTTTGAAAAAAAGTTGTTCACATTGATAGGTACTTCCAAACAAAGATGCCATCTTTTTTGCGTGGGTCACTAATTTGAAATACTTTCCACTTGGAAAAATATATTTTGCGTAAAAATCAATTAATGAAACATCTTTGGAATTAAATTTTGATCTAAATAGATCGTCACACTGCATTTCTTTCAATTCCATTTGAAAACATTCTGATACTGTCTCCACCTCCACATCAAATGGTGTAGCAAACCATTTGGAATCATTTTTATGCAGACGAAAGTCAGTAAAACGTGATACAAATTCGGTTCGCAAATCCTGGATAACATTCACAAATGCTCCGAATCCTGTGGTTTCCTTGCTTGGAATGATGGGAAATGAGCATAATTTTTATTTCTAAGTTGATGTTCCCACAACACAAGTTTTTTTTTTCAAAGGCAACAATATGATTATACATCTCATTTATGAGCTGAGTTTTACCTTGAAGTAGTAAATTTAAATGATTCAAATGAGTCCCTATATCCACAACGAATGCTAAAGTTGCGGGCCAATCAGGATCTCGAAAATGTGAACTATCCATATATTTACTTTCGAGAAATATCGCCACCTCTTTATGTAAGGCAAGGACTCGTTTCAACATCAATCCTCGGCTAAGCCAGCGTACATCGCAGAAATACGCAAGGTCACCCTATTCTGCCTGAGTATCAAACAAAAATTGTTTGAATTGTCGATGATTCAATCCACGAGATTCAATCAGATTCACAGTTTTCCCGACAATATCCATAACGTTTTTAAACTTCAAGGACTTGGCACACAATGTCTCTTGATGGATAATGCAATGAATTTTTACAAGTTTATGAGTAATTCCAAGTCTTTCCATATGTTCCTGTAGTATGGTAACAAAGCCCTTTTTCCCCCTACCATTGCTGGAGAACCATTAGTTGTGATTCCAATAAGCTTAGAGAAATCAAATTTCATTTCTGTCATCATTTTTAACAAAGCTTCAAAAATGTCTGCTCCGGTCACGGTTCCCTTCATGGGAATTAACTGAATAAACTCTTGCAAAAATCTGAAAAGTAGAAGTTACTCCTCGCACAAAGACAGAAAGTTGTGCAGTGTAACTTGAGTCTGTGCTCTCATCGACTGCAATGGAAAAATATTGCAATTCACTGCAGGTGTACATTTATTTGATTTTTAACAACTGCTGACATTTCTTCAACGCGCTGCGTGACCGTCCTCGGAGAAAGGCTGATAGTTTCAAATAAAGACTTTTTTTCTGGACAAACAATATCCAAAACTGCCAGTAAACATTCTTTTAAAAAATTACCATCTCTAAATGGTATCATTTTTTCAGCGATGCGTTTTGAAACTTCATAGCTGGCAATGGTATTTGTCACATTTTCGCCTTTTCTCTTTATAAAAAAAGAAGTTTGTTTTTCATATCGAGACTTCAACCGCTCAACTTCCTCTTTCCTTGATTGTGCAGTAAATCTCTTGAAACTTTCACAATGGTTCGTCACGTAATGTCGCCTAATATTTGCTACCTTATTCACAGCAAGGCTTTCTTGACATATGAGACAAATTGGCTTTCCACTGCGCTCGATGAAGAAGTAATCTAATGTCCAAGTATCTTTGAAAATCCGGCATTCAGCATCTACCTTCCTTCGTTTTGCATTCATCGTCATCGATATTTTTCCTACGAATAAGATTTAAATTAAAAAAAATAAAAACTATTACTGTTTTTTATGACTATTCAAGCTTCATCTATCTACATAAATGACTTATTATATCACAACTCATCTTTTGCTATGCCAGCATTCTCCAGCGGTAAGCAAATATTGTTGATGGGAAATTAAAGAACCAACCTCGACTGTTCTGAGAGTGTGGGTTCGAGTTCCACCCGATGTTTGTTCTTTATTTTCCGATCAACAATATTT
>OZ038480.1:9175202-9187702 GCA_964036315.1 Acanthosepion esculentum
TTATACATTCTTTTTATAGATACAAATATTTAAGTAAATGCTCTGTTTTTATAATAAACAGTATTAATAACATTTACAGACCTGAATGTTATAAATACTGTTTATTATAAAACAGAGCATTTACTTAAATATTTGTATCTATAAAAAGGATGTATAAACATAAAAAAAAGTATTAAAAATTATTGTCGGACTTTGTCCATTTCATGATGTGTGATGTGTTAGACATGTTTAATGTAGTTTGAATGTAGAAATCCGACGTAGTAAGTAATTTGTTCAATGAAACAGCACCAATATCCAGTAGCAGCTAATCAGGAATTCTTAAGGTTTTCCATATCAGAGGTTGGCAGTGGATATTCGGAGAGAGTCGGAAAGCATAGTTCTTCAGGTCTTTCATCTGACAGGTTAGCAGTGGATATTCCGACAAAAACAAAACAAAATGGCCGCCTTTATACACAACGGATCGAATATTTCAAGTCTTCTGATTGGTTAACCTTCTCTTGGTAAACTATAAAATGAGTCAGCTCATTTTGGTTGGCTCACTAGTATGTTATGTACACATAATAACTTAACATCCCCTGTTTTTGGGTACATTATGGAATCTTCTTTCAAAATATTAGTAAAGTCAATATTCATATGGAACAAATGCTTTAGTATTCATAAAATAAAGATTTTTTCTTCTTTTTTAGCATTCATAAAATAATTATTTTTAATTTAATTTTTTTTTAGCATCAAATAATTATTTTTTCTCTTCTTAATATTCATAAAATGATATTTTTTTAATGAAAAATTAATATCCCTGTTAATGTCTCTGTTAATTAATGTCTCTGTTGGGACCTGAGCAGACTTGTTCTGTGAGGGTCCCAACCTGCATCTGATCCGCACGATGATAGAGGGTGTGAAAGACGACGAAGAAGCCGAGCTGATCAATTTGGATCAGTCCAAGGCATTTGATAGGTTTGACCATCGCTACCTTGCTACTGTCCTGCAGGCCGCCGGATTCGCACCCGACTTCTGCCGCTGGATTAGCCTCCTGTAGGGAAAGTTGTCGGGCGCTTTTGTGCTGTCTAGGTCGGTTCGTCAGGGTTGTCCGCTGTCGCTTCTCCTTTATGCTTAGGCGTTGGAGCCTCTCCTTCGCCGGCTGAAGGACGAGAGGTGGACACCGGCCCTACGCGGGATCGCCGTTCCTGGGGGGTCTCGAGCCAGGGTTTTCGCGTACGCCGATGACGTATCCGCTTTCGTGTCGTCCCGCAGCGACATTGAGGCGGTACAGAAGGCGCTTGATCGGTACGAGAAGGTGACAGGGACCAAGATAAACCGCGACAAGTCGTCCGGCTTGCGGTTAGGTGCCTGGAAGGGGGTCGATCTTCGAGGCCGCTTCGGTTGGACGGACAGTCCTGTCCGCATTCTTGGAGTGTGGTTTGGACCCGACCTCCAGCTGGAGAAATATTAGTCTGAAGTACGAGCAAAGGTCGATTCTGCCGGTCAGATTTGAAATCGACGGAGGTTGTCCGTGAAGGGCAGGGCGGAGGTGTGTGCTACATACATCTTCCCTCTTGTTCTTTATCGTTGTCCGTACTTCCTCCCTGTGACGACCACAGGAAGCCGCTCGAGCGATCGCTATCCTCCATTTTATGGAGGGGACGCGTGAATCGGATTGACAGACGAGTCTGCACCAAACGTCCGTGTCATGGGGGGCTGGGAATGCCACACTTGATGAGCCACATTCGTGCCTCTCGGTTGGCTTTCCTACGCCGCGTATTGACAAGACGATATCCGATTTTGGCGGGGGATTGTTAGGGACGCGTTCTCTTGCCTTACTATCAGTCCCTCCATCTCGCAGGTTGAGCGCCGTCGTAAACTCCGGGATCAGTTGGATTTCCTTCGCAAGTGTCGGTCGGCCTTGCTGGTCTTCTATCGGGGATTAGTGGAGAGGCCCGTAAAGGATCCCCTATGTGATACGCTCTGCTTGTCGGAGGAGGAGTTTCGCTCCTACTGGTCTTGGGCGCCAGCGGCGGATTACCTCAGTAACACTGAGTTTTCGCTTACCTGGCGATTGGCTCGGAATCGGCTGCCTCTCAACGACAAGGCTTTCATATGGGGCTTGGCGGATTTGCCAGACTGTGAACGGTGTGGCCTTGGTTTAGAAGAAACGGCTTCGCGCGCCTTATACCATTGCACCCGGATCCGCCCCTTATGGGACCATGTCGGTGAGTTGACGGCTCGTCTCGCTCCCGAAGAACTCGTGTCCATTGATCGCGCATACGCGTGTGACAATGTGTCGCCCCCGTATTCCGGGGTGAAACGAATGGTGTTTCTGACGCTGCTAGACACGGCCCGAATGGTGATTTGGACGACGCGAAAGGAGGAAGTCTTGCGTGGCAATCGTCTTTCTTATCAGGATCTAATCCGATTCTTTGAGAATCAGCTCAAGATGAAGATTAGAACTGATAGAAAACGATTGCATTTGACAGTCTCTAGCGAAAGGTGGGTGAAAGAGGCGAGCTTGGTTCGTTTGAATGGGGCTAGCCTTGATTTTCTCTTCTAGGTCAACCTTGGTCACATCGGGGTGGTTTCCTGTGGAACCCTCCCCTTGGTTAGGTTAGACAAGCTTAAGTGTACCTAGTTAATGTGAGTAAGTGTTGTTCCTGGCCTGTTCCAGGCTATCTCTTTTGTTATGATCCAAGTCGAGATTCCCAACCTCCCCAGTTTGTTTTGGCCCCTTTTTATCTCGACTGGGTCAGCTTTCAAATTTCCCATGCCCGCTTATAATTTCTCCTTCCCCACTCTCTTAGCGGGAGTGCTTCTTGATTTTGTCATATGGGCGGAATACAGCGGCCCCTCTGTTTTGATGATTGGACGGGCCTTACTAACATCAATTATGTTTAGTTTAAATTTGTTGTTTTTAGTTGATTATTGGGTTCATCTCCCTCCCCTCTCATTTTTCCATTATTAAATTTTTATGTATTTATTATCATCAAATTTTTATGGTGTGGGGCGCGTTTTGTAGGTACCCCTTGTGAGGATGTGGTATTATGGTGTATGGAGGATTGGTTGGTGATGGAGTTCTTTTGGTGAATGTGTAAATTGTAATGTATGAAAGGGTCGTGAATCAGATTAGCTAGGTATAAGATAGTTAGTGAAGACCAGCCTCAACCCCTCCCCTTTTCGGCCTTGTGCCACAATTTTGTACATTTGTACGAAATAAATATCCTAGTATATTATGTACACAAAATGACGTCATTTGTTTACATTTGCATTGAGAAGATATGAATGTACGTGAGAGATTCATGGAAGATTGAAGTTTAATGGCAGTAAATTCGACATTGCTAATCGAACGCTCCTCTATGGCTAAAAGCCACGTCAGGCTATATTACGGTTCCGTATAGGATACAGGTTCGATTCCTGTCGGTGGACGAATATTTTCTATGAAAATTTCTCGGACATTCAGGCCGGTAAATGTTATAAATACTGTTTATTATAAACAGAGTATTTACTTGAATATTTGTATCTGTAAAAAGAATGTATAAACATAAAAATGTCTTTAAAATAATTGTCGGACTTTGCCCATTTCATAATTGGGAATATATCTAAAAAAAAACAAAACAAATATTTTACAGGCAACAAACAAGCTCCACTCCCCGATCACGAATTGTCTTTGTTCATTTCTTATAAATAATAATATATACAATTTGCCACAATTTTTTAGATTTTATTAGTAAGTATTGGCTAGTTTACATTTCATTAGATTTTTGTTTAGTTCCATTGCAATGCTAATATTTTTATTTTTCTTAAGTATCACGAGTCAAAAATAAAGTATTAGTTTCTGGTGGTATGAGAAAGCTGGTTATCCTGTTTCATATGCGAATCAAACGATTATGGATCTGATGTGATGTTATCACGTTATCCTCTGTGGTGGGGCGTGTGGAGGTCGTTCCATCGTTCTACCACCAACGTCTTTGTACATGTCATCGTCGTAGTGGCTCGAAAAAATATTTGGCTACCGTTGTAGTTATTTGGGGGAGGGATGAATCGAACCGGTAGCATCGTCTCGTTCGTTCCCTCGGCTTTATCGAGACAAATATATTAAAGTTTGCTTGTCTCTGTTTTTTGTGAAAATCAAATTAGATATCTTTTTACCGACAAAAAAAAGTTTATTCTCGTAATCTCAGTACAACACATATAGCTCGATTTGCCTACTTTTGTTGTACTTAGTAGAGAAATGCTAAAACTTCTTTAGTCATATAGAGAAAGGCAGTAAGACAGAAGCTTACAATTTTTCGTTGTTCATTTTTGGTAGTTTCAAGGCTGCGGATTCACTAAAACACA
The DNA here is from genome assembly GCA_964036315.1 of Acanthosepion esculentum. Classification (NCBI taxonomy): domain Eukaryota; kingdom Metazoa; phylum Mollusca; class Cephalopoda; order Sepiida; family Sepiidae; genus Acanthosepion; species Acanthosepion esculentum. The sequence continues at coordinate 9,179,529 of OZ038480.1, forward strand.
AAAGTATTCCTTGAAACATTTGAGCAGGAAATACTGTATCTTCCCTGTTAATTTGTTATATTTAGCAATACACGATCAAATGAAAAGACATTAAAGCCTTGCTATTTCTACTTTGAAAAACAAAACTGTTTTCTATATTTGCTCATCTGTCCTTTTTTTATGACAATGCTAACCCATGAATCGGGATTTACAATATCATAATATTTTGATTTACCATATGCTGACGCTATCAAACCAATCAATGAAGCCTGATTCTTATTGATGCCAGAGATAATTGTCTTAAACTCTCTATCATTTATTTGTTTATTTTTCTTCTGGCTAATAGTGTCATATGTTGAATCATCTTAACTCCAGGGTATCAAATATTTACATGGGTTGTCTGGAAATTTTGTGCAGATTTTGAAGGGAAATTAAAACACAAAACAAAATTATGCCTCTCTCTGTCTCTTTTATAAATATTTCATGGTAATTGCTCAGATGTGCTTCTATCGCTGGTGCCCAGGCTCCATGAATTCAAGCGTCCTACGAGGCTGGCATCCCGTACCCACCCTTTCACTCTTGAAACTGTTAAATGTAGACGTCTCTTCTACTCCAATAGCTTCATATCTCGCACCTCACGCCTATGGAACTCCCTTCCTCATTCCTGTTTCCCTGATGACTATGATCTCCAACTATTCAAGTGTAACGTCAATTGACATCTCCAGTTGCCTTGATCTATTCTCTATCCTTCTCCACATCCTTTCCTCTAACACTCCTATTTGCTCTCGCTCCAAATCCTCTGTAACCCCTTGCGTGCTAGTGGCTTCCAGCCTTGCCTGGGGTGAAAAGCTTATATCATGTTTATGTATCTATGTGTTCTTGGAAGTGTCTCTTCATAACTACTACACAGCTACTGCGACCTCCAACTGAGCTTTACATTCGCTCAGATACCTGAAGAAGGCTGGATGGTACCTGCATGAAACATGAAAAACCAAACAGCAAAGATGAATAAATTCATCCAAACTAAACCACATACAATAGTTAGTGTAATGCTGTTACAATATCATATGTAGTTAGTTATGAGTGGCTGTTGGTACATTTGGTTCGGCTAACAACTTCTTTGTACAAGTGGGGATCATCGTAGTAGCTTGAAAAGGTGTTTGGTAAGTACCATTGTTGTTTGATAGAGACCAAGTCGGTTGTGTTGACATGTTAATTTCCATGGTTTTCCTATATACTAAAGTTAACTTGTCTCTACCTCTTGATTAAAATCAAATTAGATATTTTTCACTGGGAGAGAGGTTCCTTCTAGTGGCGCTAAATAGCATAGTACATATATAGCTGGAATTGATTGCTTTTATTGCTCTTAGTAGGAAAATACTGCCAACTACTTCCCAGAGAGAGAGACAGAGAGACTGCCCTTTTTTGGCTCATTCATTCCAAGCAGTTTCAAGTCAGTATGTTCACTAAAAATCAAAAATTATCACATCAAAATTTGAGCAAGAAACTCCTTTTATAAGGAAATTTCCTGTATCCTCCCAGATAATTTGTTATATTGAACAATACACGATCAAATGAAAAGACATTAAAGCTTTGCTATTTCTACTTTGAAAAACAAAACTGTTTTCTGTATTTTCTTATCTGTCCTTTTTTTATGACAATGCTAACCCATGAATCGGGATTTACAACGTCCTAATGATATGATGTGACTCTATACTGACCTCCATCAAACCAACCGTCCTGGTTATGATGATAAACTACATCCGCCTCCTGGGTAAGACGATAAACTACGTCCAACAGCAAGGCCTCTAATCAGGAGGTTTTGAAGAGTGTGGAACCACCTCTTAATTGCTGGTGTTCCCAGATTCATCATGACCTGCTAGGGTCCCAGCTATGGGCAAATATCTAAACCCCCAAACTGAGGTCAAAACACTTTGAAAGTGTATAAATAGGTTTGAATGCCAGAAATACTTTGTAAAAAAATTATTATTCGCAATACATTTTTGGAAAAACAGATATAATTAGCAATATATTTTTGGAAAAAAAGATATTACTGGTAATACATTTTTTTTAAAAAAAATATTACCAGCTGTAGCTATTTAAAAAAAAAATATTACCAGCTATAGCTATTTTTAAAAAGAAAATATTACCAGCTATAGGTATTTTTTTTGCAAAAATATTACCAGCTATAGCTATTTTTTTTTGCAAAAAATATTACCAGCTATAGCTATTTTTTAAATATTAACAACTATAGCTATTTTAGAAAAAAAATATTACCAGCTATAGCTATTTTTTTTTGCAAAAAATATTACCAGCTATAGATATATTTTTTAAAATATTACGAGCTACAGCTATTTAAAAAAAATATTACCAGCTATACTATTTATTTTTTTTGCAAAAAATATTACCAGCTATAGCTATTTTTTAAAAAAATATATCCAGCTATACCTATTTTTTTGCAAAAAATATTACCAGCTATATGTATTTTTTTAATATATTACCAGCTATAGCTATTTTAAAAAAATATTAACAACTATAGATTTTTTAAAAATATTACCAGCTATAGCTTTTTTTTTTTTTTGCAAAAAATATTACCAGCTATAGCTATTTTTTTTAAATATTACCAGCTATAGCTATTTAAAAAATATTACCCGCTATAGCTCTGTTTTTTAAATATTATCAGCTACGGCTATTTTATTAAAAAAAATCTTACCAGCTATATTTTTTTTTTTTTAAATATTACCAGCTACAGATTTTTTTTTTTATTAAATATTACCAGCAATAAAAAATTTGTCGGCATTAAATAATCCATTGAGGTTGATATGCCGTAAAACGTACCAAACGAAAGCAATCAATGAAACCTGAATCGTTCTGGTGCCAGAGATAATTGATTTAAACTCTCTATCATTTATTTGGCCAGTAGTTTCACATGTAGTTGAATCGTCTTAACTCCAGGGTAACAAATATTTACATATTGTATTTCAGAATGAGATGTATTTGTAGCAAGATGTGTGGGCCGTTAGTTATGAGATTTTTTTTCTTTTTAAGCAGTTACACGATGAATCCATTTTTTCATTTCTAATCTTAAACTTAAACATATGCACATAATGTTAAACATATGACACCCTCGTCCGAAATGCAAAATTATATGTAAGATATCATTTTTGAAGTTATCCGCTTTTCCAGAAATTTCCAACGCTGTCTCAATAATATGAGAACTAACTAAACTAATATTTTCCTGGGCACTGCCATATATAAATAAGAATTGTGCTAATCAGTTTCGTATGATATCGTATTTGGAAAGTTTTGAGGGTGGGAGTTATTACAGAAGAAAAACAGTGTATCTTGTAGATTAGTTTCCAACTAATACATCTCTGATTTTTCTTCTGCAGTAGAGGGAGGGGGTATTTCTCCAGATCCGTCGCCTGTTACACTTGTTCCTCGTCAATGTTTCGTTTGAATTCGGTTCATCCGATAGGTGGCGAACGCTCAGAGAAAAGCCATGGAGATTATGGCTGAAAACTTGTGCATCCGGCTAACTGTGAAGTACATTATTTACATTATTCGGACTATTGTCCACATCTTTGTTGCCATATTTATTACAACGTTTCGGCTGTTGTACGCTCTGGCTTTCTTCAGGTAGTTGGAATGTCGAACTGAACCCTTTATTTCGCTCACTGGGGTAGACTGTTCTAGTTCCACGTGCCATGTTTATCCACCGTGCCATGTGTCCTCAAAGACACATGGCACAGTGGATAAAGGCGTTGGTTAGATCCAGTGGCAAGTCCCAAAGAGTGTGTGTTCCGCCAGTGGAGAACTTGGAGAGGGGAATTAACAGGAGATAACTGATAACTGACGTCCATTAAAACATGGCACGTGGAACTAGAACAGTCTACCCCGATGAGCGAAATAAAGGGTTCAGTTCGACATTCCAGCTACCTGAAGAAGGCCGGAGCGTACAACGGCCGAAACTTTGTAATAAATGTGGCGACAAAGATGAGGACAATAGCCTGAATAATGTAAATAGTGTACATGATGTCTCATTTCAGAAAAATAGACATATACTTAAGAGCCGAAACGTTGTAATAAATATGGCAACAAAGATGAGGACAATAGTCCGAATAATGTAAATAGTGTACATAATACCTCATCTCAAAAATATAGACAGGTAACTGTGAAGTGTTCAACATTCAAACGTATCGCTTAAAAGAGGGGATCGTAAGTTATATTACTTTCCTGTTAGTTATTCGATTAAGAATTGTTCTTAGACATTCGAGGCCATTACAACCATTCTTTGTCTCGACTCAAATTTGACGAATAAAGAACTCTGTAAATATAAAAAAAATATACAAGAATCTACCCTAAACCCAAACAAAGAAAATTAACTGAACTTCTATATCATTCCAGAATCTCTGTACATAACATGCATTATCTGAGGTTTCTGTTACCTGCAGTCTACAAAAGAAAAAATAAATAAAGAAAAAGTTTTAGTTAATAAAATGCAAGATTAGCGCTGCTGACGATATCAATATGACCGTAGCACTTTTTCTTCCCTTAATTGAAAATATAAAATTTCTATATTTAATACATCAAGAAAAATATATGCTGGGGTTACTGAGATTGACTGTGAAGACGAATATTTTATGTATCGCAATGTTTATTAGAATTTCTTGTTATACGTCATCTATTTCTTCGTAGTTAGTTTTAGTAACCTCTTACTTCGTCTCGTTCATAAACCTCATTTATAGGAGTGTATGTATCGGAAAAACAGAATATACATAGAGTTCGTTAATGTCTGCAATTTCACGCTCCCCCATGTGTACGAAGAATATCAGAATATGGAGGGACAAATATACTATTTGGTTAGGATATAGCACTACATATTTTTTATTAATAATAGTTATTTCTTTACACGCTTCAAGTTCTAGATATTCGTGGTGTTAAGCTTAATAGTAAGAGAAACTTCTGTTCATCGAATTTGATTTAAAGAGGTACAATGACAAACATTCCTGTCATCCACAGTTACTGAGTTAATAATGACTAAGAGATACACGCGAATTTCTCATTCTTCACACACGCCATTATTTTAAGGCTTAAAACTAAATCGTAAGACAAAATAATATTTCCAGGACAATAGTTTCCTATTTATATAAGTCGTCAGTTTTATTCTCAAAGAAATTTACAACGCTTATTTATAAGGCATAATGAACGTTTATTAGGCTTATATATATATATATATATATATATATATATATATATATATATATATATATATATATATATATATATATATATATTAATTGATTTAAAATATAAACGATATTTTAAATCAATTAATATAAAATATTAATGCTCTGTAAATTTACATTGAGCACTATTGTGTAAAAATAAAAATATCTATAAGAACACCGGATTTTATATCTTACTGTTCTTTCTTTATATATATATATATATATATATATATATATATATATATATATATATATATATATATATATATATATATATATATATATATATATATATATATATATATATATATATATATATATATATACTAGTTATAATCTTATAAATATAAGAAATTATACTCGTCCGGAAAACCTTCGGTGTCTTGATTTGCATTAAACAAACCAATACCAAAAGCAAACAAATGGTCCAAAAAAAGAAAGAACCAAGATGTACGTCAGCCGAAAATAATCGTCTAGCATCCAAATTCAGAGTTCAAAGAAAAAACCCGATACGAGTAAGTAAAATAACTAAATAAAGTGCACGATACACTAAGTAGACCAAACCTAAATTAAACCTAAAGAGCCAGACAACCTACCATGGTTTCACCTAAGTGGATCGTCAGGAACAGCTGGCTAAAGAGGTAAAGTGAGATCTGTCCGCTTAGGTTAAACAGTGGTAGGTTTTCTGGCTCTTTAGGTTTAATTCATATATATATATATATCATAATGAAAGCCTTATTAATAAAAACAAACCAACACTTAATAATATTAACTTTGAACATGGACATAACATCTTGATCGTCTTTTGAAAAATGAAAACATTTCATAAAACATACATACAACAAACTATTTCTTATTCAAGAAAAATATTCTTGTATCCCAATTTCTGAAGTAGGTACAACCTGTAAGTCTATAGGTAAAAATCAACATTCGAAATCAAGTTTTTACCTCGGTTCGAACACCAGGTTTTGGCGCCGGGAGAAAACCCGCAACCAGACGACAATTAGTTCAATACTCAGAGTTTATTTATATCCCAAATCGAAAATATATTTGATCTCAGAAAAGTTGGAATTTGTACGCTGACATCAAACTTATGTTTCCAATGTTTTTCTTTGGCACAGATAGTGATCTTTTTCCCGCTGAAAAATAGATAAACATCTCTTATTAAATAAAAAGTTGTTTTGTCTTATAGCGACTCAATGTAGATAAAAGTTTTCTTAGAAGAGGAAAATAATTAACCAGACTGAATAAATAATCAAGATTAAACAAATATTCTAATCAAACAAGAAAAAAAAAGATAAGGAAAAAAAAGATTAGGAAAAAAAAGAAGGGTCGAACAATGATGCCAGTCTTGTTTTGAAAGCAAACGAATCGATTCTTCAAATAAGCCGTTGTCCGATTGGAAAAAAACAGCTCCCCTATCAGATTCAGTGCTATATCTCATCAATGTCAGAGAACATTTGCATTTGGACTTGATTTTGAATTATATTACTTGAAGGGGGGGAACCGTGATTAGTCTTCGATCTTGGACAAGTCACAAACAGTCTTTTTTTATTGATTATACGTACGTATATATATATATATATATATATATATATATATATATTTCAAGAACAGATACGAACTGCTACTACTGCTCGTGGTGATGGCTGAGGTCATTTGTAATTGATTTGGATTCTATTTGAATAGTGTATAACACGAACAAGCGCAAATGCACAGTTGATTCAACATTTGTGCTTTTGTCACAAGACTGTTAACACAAATGAGATCGAGTTTGCATTAACTAAAGGGACACTCACGATAGTATTTAAGCTCGATATAATGATTATTTAAAAGTAAAGAAATTAACTAAAACAAATGGTAAGCGTAATAATCTGGGAAATAATCCCTTTAAATTTTATATTAAGGATATATATATATATATATAATTATTTATTCGAAAATTATAACAAAAATATGTTATAAAATCTATGCAAAATCTCAACACTACTGGTGTCTTATCAAGTGATAGTGTTGCTTGATAAGACGGCAGAAGTATTGAAACAAAATGGCTTTTTTGTATTGATTTTATAATATATTTATGTTATAATTTTCGAATAAATAATTATATTTGCTCTACTCTGTATTGAGAACTCGTTTAAGAATAGTATTTGTTGGTTATTGGAATTTATTCCGTATACAACAATCCTATACTTGGATATATATATATATATATATATATATATATATATATATATATATGTGTGTGTGTGTGTGTGTGTGTGTGTGTGTGTGTGTGTGTGTGTGTGTGTGTGTGTGTGTAATGGAAGCCTTATTAATAAAAACAAACAAACCAACACTTAATAATATTAACTTTGAACATGGAGATAACATCTTGACCGTGTTTTGAAAAATGAAAACATTTTATAAAACATACATACAACAAACTATTTCTTATTTTAACAGTTAAAATATAATCCTTGAAAATGGCTAACGGATAAAAAGAATATTTGGACAGTGTTTTATATAATTTATCATCTGAATAGAAAAAAAAAATTAGATTGCATGAGAATTTGTATAAAAAAACTAAATAAAAGCATCTTGTCTGTCGTATCCAATGAAATATGCATGAAAGAAGGATTGCTGCCTAAATCCAAACTCACACACACACACACACATATATATATATATATATATATATATATATATATATATATATATATATATATATATTTAGTTGGATGGATGTGAGTTTGCGACACTGGGTTTCATGCTATTTGCGATCGTCCAACAAACTAATTTTATATTTTGGATTTATATACGGTTGCGTATATCGTTTTTTTATGGTAATGAGAGGAAAAATTGTCGTCAGAACGCCACTCATACTTACGCAAGCATACATGCAGGCACATTAACTCATTGACGTACGTAGACACACACACAAACGAGCACGCTCACTCACTGGAGCTCACAAAAACAAACATA
>OZ038480.1:9190202-9312702 GCA_964036315.1 Acanthosepion esculentum
ATTCTTTAGCCCCACCAGTTCAGACCATTACAGTTAAGACCTGCCATGCCAAATATGAAGGGTTGAATCATCCTCTTTCCGTTGGTATTCCACTGATATGAAGAAAATGCCATTCGGAGAGCTTCCGCCCCAGAAACACTATTTTGTGGGAACGCAATCCCGAAAGGATGTTATTTATATGAAACATCCCCATTCACTAACCCTTTGCCTTGAGTGGCTCTTGGGCCTTGTATTGGGTGAACAAGAGTAAAAAAAAATACTGGTTACGTAACCACCAAAAAATGACAGGTTTAATTACATCTAGATAAATTATATAAAATTATGTGATACAACTCAAAACTTATTCGTTGAACGAAATTTTTGAACTCATCGTAATTTCCGTCCATTTAATGGAAGAAGATGACAATGTGACTGAGACATCATCATCAATAGTACTGATTTAACAGCGGCTTTTGACAAGTAGCAACGAATACACAAAATGGAACTATTTTTTTCTCTCTAATCTCAGTAGGACATTCGCCTCATTCTCGTAACGTTCAGTCTTACAGAAATCGAACAGTCTAACATAAAGAAGAGACACTGGCTTTTATATAAAATATAGATATACATATCTTTCTGTTAGTTTTTATTTTCATCTGTTTACATTGAAAATTATAGATATTTATAGAGGAATAAGAATTCCTGTTATTTTCTAGAGTTGAATAAAATAATTGGATCTGTGAGACATCTGATTTAATGCGTGATTTTTTTTTCTCGTTTTCATCACAAAACTAAATGCTGTTGTTGCTCAACGAAGTGAAAAATGTTTCCAAAAGATATATATTCGGGAAAATATCTCAACATTTTTTTCATCTATACTACGCCCTCCTCTGTTAAAAAAATGATTTGTCGCAGCTTTGGGAAACGTAAAGTGTCTAAATTAATTCTTCAAACGCATTAAGTTCATTCCAATGTCTTCAGCATGACAGAATTCCATTTTACGATAAATCAGGTGGCTGGTTTTGTAGAGTTCCCATATGTTACGCAAGTAACATTTTCATAAGTACTACTTTAGTTTTTCTTAAGAAAAATAAATATATTTCCAGCCATAGAGCGTATCACGCCTCGAACTTAGCAAAATGATTTAGGAAAAAAAACTCAGAGTTCAACTAAATATTTGCAATAGTAATTTATAAAAATAGATTTTTATTCTTGGGTCATTCGGAAACTTTTATACTGAACTGGAATATATGGTGCTTGTCTCCTTTTATTAACCGAACACACCTGAACTGTGATCGCTTTCACCTTCTCAATGATAGCCTATATAATACCCTTAAATAGGAGAAAAGTGAGAACGCGAGGCAGGTAAAGAGAAGAAGGAAAGCGAGTGTGAAAGAAGAACGGTAAAAGATAAGAAAGTCAGAAAAAAAGCAGATGAAAGATTTATAAAAACAAAACGTATAAAGAGAGGACCAAAATCATTGAGATAAAAAAAGGCAATGAAAAAGACTTTCTGGTTGTGGATATCAAGCGTATGGAAATGGCGTAAAAATCACGATACATTTATTTCTCTGTTTCTTTATGAAAAGAATAACAGTGATAATATGTTGGGAAGCAGCAGAAAATATTTTCTACGTTCTTTATTCCTATTTCACATATGAAACTAATTTATGCTTGTACAATATTTAGATAAAAATAGGGACAAGAAAAGAATGATATAGGAATATATTGTGAAAAGAGTAGCATTAGAAGATCAGGAACAATCTTCGTCGATATTTCGATAATTAGACTAGATTTACGCAAAGATTTCCAGTATCTTTTATTAATTCACAACTAAATTATTCAATTATCAAATTATTTTCATTATGGCCCAATAACAACTTTCACGTGAATTGTACTTTTTATTGTCATTTTCCTTTTTCGAACTCCTTCCCTTTCTTATATGTGAATTATGATGACTTCCTTGGAAAGATAGTGGGCGGGTCCCTCTTACCTTCGTCGTCACCGTTTTGAATTCAAAGTAATCTTTCTCCAAGTTTGAAGGCTATCCTAGGATTAACAAGTCCAGTCTACCCTACTATTTAATATATAGCCATAGAAGAAATGCATTCACGCCTTTTCCAAGAGCATTTGCACAAATATGAACGCAGCAGATTAAGTTGGAATTTGAAATCAGCCCAAAGGATTGCATTTCCTGCACCGGTAACCGTTACGGTGCACGCACGTCCATATGTTTCACAATAAAGACGACTGCCGTTTTCACTCAGTTAATGTTTTGAAGAACATATAGATATGTTGAATTTAGTGAAAAATGTATAATAGTGGAGAGACGACTGAAATGACAAGTTGAAACAAACATGGTGAAACAATTTCTACAAAGAAAAAGAGGAGTCATAAAAGGAAGAAGTATTGGCGAAAAAAAACAAAATTCAGGAAGCAGTGGAGATCCATAATCATCCACGTCCTAGACAGAAAAGGTATAGGATATTTTCACCGAGAAAATATTGACTTCAGAGTAACAATAGATTACAAAATTATTTTTTTGACATCATTCACAAAAGAATTTCTCGCACATTTCTCACGTGGTTTTGGTGCAGAAAAGTGAAATAAAAAAAAATGTATTAATGGCAATCCCTCGATTAACATTAGTGCTCACTTGGAATTTGATGATAAAAATAAAGAATAATTATTATAGGCTATTTGAAATAAATCTAAACACTGGTAAGGAAAAATATTTATGCGCGTAATATTTCTCCAGTAAATTTCTCAAGTAAAATGATATTCAGTTGATTGGCATAGCAAAAACATTTTATGAGCGAAATACGCTTCAGATAAATTTACTATAGAAATCCATAAAAGCCCGAAAGGAACGTATTGTTAGTGGTCAGGAATTAATACAAACTTTACTGAGAGAATAGGGATATTATATAGAAAGTATGAATGCATTGCGAAATATTTTATGATTGAAATGTCTTGAAAATCATGGAAAGTGATTAGCAATTGCCAAAAGCTGATGTAAGAGTTACTGACAAAATTGAACAATTAATTGGGGTTGCTGAACTGCTTTCCATCTTTTTAAGAATGGATTCCGCAAATATTCCGATACTTGGTCTTTTGGTCGGATTTTCGAGAGTGGTTCAGGCCAAAAACTTAAAAAAAGAACTTATATATCATATCTAATAATTTTCTGGTATTGTGATAAAAATGTATTTAGTTTGCATTGCAAATATTTTCCAAATAATAGCAAACGGCAACTAACATCTAATAATAACTAAAAGAAAGAAAAATCTGTAAAATGGATCGCGAATATTATAAGGAGTTTAGTCGAGCGTACCAACGGATATTCCAGTGTCAAACATTATAATGGGAGATCAAAAAAATATAGATACTGATGTAAGATAATTTTGACTGATGCAGAGTTCGCTGAGCTCGAAGAAAATGTTAGAACTGAAATAAAAAATGAATTAGAATTAGCGAATATTAGATTTGAAATTCAGGCGCTGTAAGAATACAAGGTGATACATTGAATAATTATGATTCTGAAAGACTAAGAAACAAGACAATGGAAAGTTTAGTTATGTCTGAAGATGGGCTATATCTTAAATATTAATGAATTGTTTTGGGTCAAATATTGTTATAAAAACTAAGTACAACATAGTCTATTTATAAATATATACCAATATACAGGTTATAGGACCATATATTTGATTAATACAATATCCCGTATTACCAAATAAATTAATGGGAACTCATGATTTAATATCACTATTTTAAGCATCGATTTGTTTTAGCTTTTTCTACCGTTTCAACTTGCAGTATTTTTCATTGATTACCAAAGATATGTTTTTCTTGAATGTCGTTTTTTTTCCAATTTCACAACTTTCTTTTTAATGATGGATCCCAAATTTTATATTGGACTAGCAGCATGACACGGCGTTGCCCGTGCTTGATTCAAAAATCGTACGACTCATACAGCAATCGCTATCACTTGACTTAAAATATTTTTGCCTTTAAAGGAGTGCCCTTTGCCGTGCTGATGTTGCTATATGTCTTACTTCTTGCCTATCTCACACTGCGAATTTTTTCTAAGCTCTATACTAAACATTAAATCTGTTACGAAAAAAGAACTAAACAAAATGAACACAAAACGATCAGCTTTAAAAAAAAAAAAGACTCGTAACTGGAAAAACCGAATGAAAAAAAGAATGTTAACAACAAATACTTTTTCACACCCAACCCAGTTCTGCGGAATCAGAATCAACGTTGAGTTTAAGCAAGCGAATGAGCCAATTGGAGTAAAGTGCCATGCAGATTTAAATTTTTCCCACTTGTGACGAATGCAGCAATCGATTTTTTTTGCATGCTAGCATGCTAGTTAACATTCGTGTCAATCAGCTGCTGGCTCTCACGCTGGCCAATAGAATTTTCCTGCCTATTCGTGGCCGCCAGCTATAGGCTCTCACTCTGGCCAGTAGAAAATGGCCGCAAACTACATGAAAACTGCCGTAGAAGCATGAAAAATCGATTATTTCCACTATCGATGGGAGTTGGGGAATGCAAAGTCGGTCTTGGTCTTTCCACTAACTTGGAGCATGTGCATGTAAATTTTGGTGCAAAGCCGTCGAAAATTGCAGCCGTGCATTCGTCACACACACACACACACACACACACACACACACCCTGCATTTTATAGATAGAGATTAATATCTTGTGAAGCTGTGAGACACATTTGTTTTATGCTTTGCCGATGATGAAGTTACATTATTTGATATGAATATATCTTTTAGCTTAAAACATCATGATTTTAACCTGGACACTTATAAAATAAAACAGCTTGTTCAGAAATGTTACCATAAATCTCTGCATTTATTTTGAAACATTCATCTACAACGAGAATATCTAATTTTACAACCTACAATACTAAAGCAGATCATTAATCACCTGTTATCTGTTGTCTTTTAAAACCCTGTGAGTTGACTGTTGCTACGAAGCAATCAACATTTAGCCTATCCTTCCCGTCCATCTAATGTCGCTTTACCTTCTTCAATAAAATTTGCCGTTAAGAAATGATTAGTTCTCTTTGTTCAACTTACAGTTTAATCTTTGCGATGTTTACTTAAATTTGGTGTTTTGATTAATTTCATGCCTTTCATTAATGTGCATAACAGTTTTCATTGTTTGTTCTTCTCTGTTTACATTCGTAACATCTTCAAATTTCCTTATTTAGTCAATTGACTTCTCTTCCTTATTCCAATCTCTGTACAATTTTTCCCACTTTCAGACTTTGTTCTTCTACCATGCAATACCTTCATAGTTTGTTTCTCTTTGGTTATTTATTTTTTCCATGATCTATGGCATTAAATGTACATTAAATTAGAAAATAAATATCAATAACTATACTAATATTACAGATATTTATTTATCTCATTATGAACAAACTTCAAATTGCATCTCACGTCACCAAATATGTTATTAGAAATATTTCTAATGAAATCAAATATAAAATGAAATATTGATGATTTAAATATAAATTTATCTGAGATCTTTCATCGGCTGATTAATATAAAATATTTTGGGAATAAATTGACTTCCGTAATGAAATCTGAAGTATTGTAAAATAGATCCTAAAACAATGTCTCCAACTAAAACACAAAGTGTAAATGTAAGAAAAGATATTCACTTTTAAGCAAAGTATATTTTATTGAATAGGGAAATGGTAAAATTAACGAAGCCTAGAGAAAACGCCATCAAAGAATAAGAGAGTTCTGTAATACAAGAAAATGAAATGAATTGTGAAGGTAACGTAGAATGGATTTATGAATACTGAATAAAAATATGGAGAGATAGATGGGTAGGAATGGAAAGTTAATATTTTAAAACGTACGCAGTCTTTTTAATTATAGAAACCAATATCAAGAAACTGAAAATATTAATATATAATGTAATTTTAAACTTTAATAGTAGATATAAATTTATATCTACATCTAGGGACTATCTATGCCTTCATTATATTAAGAATGTTGTTAATAATAATAATAATAATAATAATAATAATAATAATAATAATAATAATAATAATAATAATAATAATAATAATGAAATTGCAACTTCTACGGGATGGCAACTGAAGGAAATTGATATGAACACCCCCAGACCCGGTTAAGGAGATAGGACCTGATACAATTTTATGGAACTACACAATAGACACAGAGAACAATCAAATCTAACCGCCCAGACATTGTTATTAGAATCGCAAACAAAGAAAATTGCCTCCTTCGTGATATGGCAGTCTCTGTAGACTGCAATGTATCTTTGAAGATCTTCAAAATGCTATCAGAATACAAGGATCTTGAATTCGAAATCTCAAAAATGTGGTACATAGGAACATCAACAATCCCTGTTGTAGTTGGAGCCCTAGGACTGGTTGGAAAATATTCCAGTAGAATCATTGAAGAGATTCATGGAAACCCATGCCTTAAAGAAATACAAAACATTGTTTTCACGAGTACAGCCCACACCTTACGAAGAGCTTTATCTAAGTAAAATATATATGTGTGTGTATGTGTGTGTGTGTGTGTGTGTTTTAATTGGTCAGTGGAAAAGGTCATGATGCCATTTCTGACCTTAGGTCACTGTGCGGGAACCGGAAAGAAATGTATACACACCAGAATTCAAAGGAAATAAAATAATAATAATAATAATAATGATTAAGAACATGAGAGAAAAGAAGTGAAAGCAAATCATAATAAATCTACGGCAGCGGCAAAAAAAAATAAAGCAAATGCAACCGACCAAATTCAGAAACGGTGGCAAGACAAGTCTCTTCATGTTCAATACTCTTTCCGTACTGATGTAGACAAAACCCCGTGCTAATCAGTAGTGTCGAATTAAAAGCTGAAACATAAGTTTTTATTCTTTCTGCACGAGACCAATGTTTGCAAACTAGAAATTACCAACCACACATACTGAAAAATTGTGTTAACCCGAAATGCAGATTCTGTGATAAATATCCAAAAACAATTGATCATCTTGAATCATGTTGCACGGTATTAGCACCCATTGAATACAAAACGCGACATGACAGAGTGGGCTAATATCTGCACTGGAAAATCTGCTACTTTTACGGAAAGGAAACTGCAAGAAACTGGTATGAACATCACCCAGACACGGTTACAGAAATAGGTCCTGTAACAATTTTATGGGACTTTACAATAAACACAGACAGAGCATCCAAAGACAATCGCCCAGATATCTTGATCAGAGACCACAAAAACAGAATGTGCTTTCTGATTGATATGGCAACTCCTGCAAACTGTAACGTAACTTTGAAGATCTTCAAAAATATCCAAATACTAAAATGTTGCAGTGTAAATATAAAAAGACATCAATAATTCCAGTTGTAGTTGGAGCCCTCAGTTTGATTGGAAAATGTTCCGATTGACTCATTGATATTGATCCTTTGTAGCGGAAGCCTTAAAAAATACAAAACATTGTACTCACAAGTATGAATCTATATAAAATGTGTGTGGTCTTACGCTGTCTGTTTTTTTTTTTGTTGTTTTTTTTTACAAAAGTGCTCAGTGAAAAACGCCATGGTGCCATTTCTGACCTTAGGTGATACCCGGAAGGAAATGAGTATACACCAGAAACGAAAGGAAATAAAAAAAATAATAATATATTTGGGTATACAACATTTCTTTATTGTTTATAGACCTTTACTTCACTGCGTATTGTATGTACTAATCTAATGACTGTCTATACCTTTTGAAACAGTTCCGTATACCCAATCTCAGTCATCAAGTTTGGGTCTACACGTAGCATAGTTTTCAGCCAGTTTTCAAAGGTACTGTACACTGGGATCCTTTTTTATCAGACTAATAACATCAAGAAGTCACCTTCTTGACAAATCGACCATGTTGAGATTCGAATAGACGTACAACAAGCTTTCAAAAAATCGAAAATGGATATTCCTAGGAATAGATAAGGCCACAAATGTTTCGTTAAATTCTTTGCCTTCTGTGTACAAAACATTAACAGTTCGAATTTGTAATGAATATTGTAGAAGAAAACTCAAAATGTAAACGACCAGTCAAAACTGAAAACACTGCCAACCAGAAACAAATAGAACTAATGGCCAATTACATGTTTATCTACAAGATAGAAGGATGCATGAATTACCTAATAACAAAAAGTACACATAATGATTTTTATGCAAAGATCTGTTATTGATCAACAAGATGTCGCTGGAAAAATGTTTGTCTATATTTCTGAGATAAGGTATTATGTATACTATTTACATTATTCAGACTATTGTCCTCATCTTTGTCGCCTTGTTTATCACAACGTTTCGGCCGTTTTACGCTCCGGCCTTCTTCAGGTGGTTGGGATATCGAATTGAACCATTTACTTCGCTCACTGGGGTATACTGTTCTAGTTCCACATGCCATGTCTAATGGATGTCAGTTATATCCTGTTAATTCATCTCCGAAAATTCTCCACTGCATTAAACGGGCATTAAACTCACACTCTTTGGGTCCTGTCACTTGATCTAACCAACGCCTTTACCAACTGTGCCATGTGTCCTTGAGTGTGAGTTCAATACCCGGTTAAGGCAGTGGAGAACTTTCGGAGGGGAATTAACAGGGGATAACATCTATTTGACATGGTACGTTGAACTAGAACAGTCTACCCCAGCGAACGAAATAAAGGGTTCAGTTCGATATTCCAACCACCTGAAGAAGGCCGGCGCGTACAACGGCCGAAACGTTGTAATAAACATGGCGACAAAGATACTGAAGAAGGCCGGAGTGTCCAACGGCCGAAACGTTGTGATAAATATGGCGACAAAGATGAGGACAATAGTCCTAATAATGTAAATAATGTACATAATACCTCATTTGTAATATGGCGACAAAGATGAGGACAATAGTCCGAATAATGTAAATAGTGGAAAAATGTTGTTCAAAAAATAAGAATCTAAAGTATATATGGATGGAATATAAAAATATTCTAATGTTTTCACGTATTGGATCAATAAATTCACTACAATTAATGACTATTTCTCCTTCTCCCTTAAAAGTCTCTAAGAAAATTGAAATACTATCTTAATCCTCAAGCCCCTTAATGATGAAATTAGATATGATATCTTACAGATGAACACTGGACTATTTCAAGATTTTCTTTCAGCTTGATTACTCTGTTATTAATTAATACCAATCAAGTATCGTATATCACATATGTAATGCCGTTATAAATCACTTGTTCTACATAAATTATTTGACTCTCTTTGCCAAAATGTTATGAATGAAGTTATGCTAACAGTAAAGCAATCCAGTTACCATATTAGGAAGTAATATGATAATGTAGCATTTAAAATATAGAAATTGTGACAGACAGCGAATCTAAATCTTGATAATGATACAATGATTCATGAACTGAACCAGAAACAAATATCTTGAATCAATGATGGACAAGTGACTCAAGATTCTACAATGAAAATCTGAAAGGAATATATTTACTAAAAGGAATCTTTTACAAGATATATTCAATAATTAAAGAAAATCAGAAATTCAAATTAAATCTGCCACTAAAGGATCAGGATGAAGTTGATGAACAATTAATAATTTAAAAAAAAAACATGAAATGAAAAGCAAAGTTTCAGGGTCTAACCAGCGTATCCTGTCCTCAGAATAATTCTTTGTTTAATGATAGAATAAGGTACCTACAGCCTCTCACAAGTTGATTTCTTGTAGTTACTAGCGGCTCTGGTAAGTTCTTAATCCCTACCTTTTTTTACTCAATTTAAGGTGATATCATCTGCCGATAATTCAGAATGCTTTGCTCGTAAATTCTCTTCCAAATATTTTCTTGCCTCATCGGCAGTATCTTTGTCTGACTTTTCACTTAGAACTGAGTTTCATAGACACATAACTTCTCCGTAATTTCTGCTGCCTCTAAACTGGATCCGCAGAAGGCATTCTGAATCGATGGTATCCATGAAATAGTCCTAAAGAAATGACCCGTGCAGTGGTTTGTGTCCTTTCTAAGCGCTACAATAAATGTCTTGCTTTTTCTTGCTTTCCAATTTGTGGGAAATCCTTTTTTGTAAACTCGGGTGAACGTTCTGATCTTTCGAGTTCTCAACCTATTATTCTTCTTCCTCTTTTTGGTAAAGTAATCAATTCGGAACTGATTAAGTATCTCACATTCCAGGGTCTTTCAAATAAATGCTGATATGGTAACGGTTATTCCTGAAAGGTTCTGTTAAGTTTTATATAAGAACAGTGAAACTATGACTGCAGCTTTAGATATCTAGAAACCGTTTGACAAGTTGAAGTGTTATGGAGCTTCTAGTTGAATCTGATTTATACCTTTATAAGTCCGTGCATTAAATACTGTTGCTATATCTGGTCTGGTGCTTTTGATATGTATATAGAGATTCTTGACAAAATCTAACGAAGAATCTGAAATTTTATCGGTCTTGACCTGGCATCTCAGCTTCAAGCACAATCCCATCACAATAACATAGCTTTCCTCTACTTTTTCTCTATTTTCATCGCAATTGTTCTGGTGAGATCCCCCCCCCTGTTATCTCGACTTCAACGAATTTAAACGAAATACTTGTTTGGCTGCTAGGTTTCGCCATTCTGCTGTTGAAGTTTAACCGCAAGTTCTATTTTAATAGTTTTTCCTCTCGCACTTATCGCCTGTGGAACTCTCTTCCAGTTTCTTTCTCTCCTGTCAAATACGATCTTCAACATTTAAACATTTAAATACAACGGCAATCGTTATATTCTGTCTTCTTGAATCCTGTTCTTTGAGTTTCCTTTATTCTGAGTAATGTTTTCTCAGTTTTCTTCACTCTTAGTAACGCCTTACGTCTTATTGGCCATATCACCATGCTTGGAAATGATAAAAATACTGTATGGCCGACAACAAATCTGACTTATCAATGATTACGAATCTTAAAGACGAAACAAAAATCTTCATCTTAACAGCTGAAGATCGAGGTCTGCCAGTACGATCTCACCAGGTAAATATTTTAAGCAACTGAATCATTTTAAAGTATCGTTTCTCTATACACACTAATGAGACTATTGATTATCTTATATCTGCAGTCTCTATGCATGCAAATGAAGTTCAAAATATGCATAAGAGTATAGCAATTGCTTTATTGGAAAATATGCCAATATTATAGTTTACAGTAAAACCAACACACATTCTAGAAATGGTTAGTGTTATTTTATTATGACATTTAACAACAACCAAACTATACGAGTTAGTGGGTCAGATATAGTGACAAAGATGTCAGAGAATATAAATGCTGTCTTACAGGCATTAGGTTACAATCTGATAAAAAAAGTTTAATTAAAAGAATTCGCATTTAAACACAACCGTTATTCCAGTAGGTGTAAGAATACCGGGAATGATTAAGAAAGATACTGATGAACACATTGAAAATATCCACGGAAATACAATGTGTCCATTAGGCACGTGTGCACTTTAAAAAATTTATAACTTTATTTGTATTTGCGATAGAAATAATCTGTAAAAATGTTATAAAGTTTAATGTACCTAGTTTTAAGTATAGCTAAAATAACTAATGTGATTTCAGGCATTACTGTAAATCAGTTGGCATATGTTTTCCGTGAACTGCAAAACTTGTATTGCTAATGATGGAGGACATGTGGAAACTTTAATAAAATTTCAATAAAACCTTAAAAAATATAGATTTACTTCTTTCTAATCCTTTTTACAAATTATTTCTATGGCAAATACAAATAAAGTTATAAATCTTTTAAAGTGCACACGACCTTTATGGATAACCTGTATATGTTTATCTGAAATACAAAAAAAATGTGTTAATAAATACTTTTCACAACGCTTTCCGTTCAATATTCTCAATAACTTCCAAAGAAACATCTTTGTTTTTCTTATGCATCAGTTGACTGATTTGACAAATCATTAATTCAAGAAGCAAATCAAAATAATAATAATTATTAATAATAATTACATTATTAATTATTATATTACATTATTATTATTATTATTATCATTATTAATAATAAAACGTTTCGCCCATTTACAAATTTTAAAGTGTTATACAAAGAAATCAATATTGTAAAGTTTTATATTTTGCTTTTTACAGAATCATGACAATACTTTTCTATAATTTCTATATGGAATAATTAATGGCAGTAAACCATATTGTGCAATGGCTCGGAACGCCGTATTCATAACAAAGATGAATTTCTCATGTTTACTATTTTAATACCGTTCTGCGTTTACTCAAGTAACACATCCGTCAACTGTAATGCACTGCACACTCCCGAAAACAACAATCAATACAAACAAGTTCCTCTCGGAAGTGCATTTTTTTTTAGATCGTGGCAACAGGAAAAATCGATGCGTAGAATATCGATAGATGATTTTAAACAGCTCAACAGCTCGAAATAAACGAAACATTGCTTCTCATAGTTGATTTGTCGCCATGCGATCTTACTTTGAAACATATCTATTTTCTTTACCCCCAACAGACTCGACATTCGAGTCAATACAACACAATACCTCGTGTGTTTCATGCTGATTTACGTAGACTTTCAATTGGATTCAATAATGCGCCTTTATCCGAAATAATACGTTCGTGATAATAATATGTATATGGATTAAAGCAATAATTTGGGTAGGATATTTTTCTGTAATTTTCTGAGAATAACTTTTGCGAGTTAAGTCTGTAATCGAAACTGGCTCAAACGTTAATCCAAATGTTAATAACTACCAAAAGACTAAGTGGAGACATTCGCTTTAAAATAGACGGTTTTATTGATTTTCAGCTAAACTTAGAACGCAAACACACTCGCTCATATTTCTTTACATAAGTGATTTTCTGTCCAAACAATGTATTATCCAAAAACACCAGCAAAAATGTTTTGAGGAACATTCATTGAAAGACGATTTCTATTTATGGAACGCGGTGTGTTGATATTCACATAGAATTTATATAAGTTCTCCGAGGTCTGTCCGGAGAGTCCCTCGCCATTTTGAATACCTTGGGAACTGTTTGAATGTTTGTTTCAGACAATAACTTTATTCTCTTGTGTAGCACATTTCAAGATCAAAAGATTAGTCGAAAAAATATCTATTTAAATTAAAATTAATACAATGTATAATTCCCAAAGAATTCTAATTGGCTATAACCACAAAAGAACGAAGTTATATTGATCACACATAGAATCTGACTAGCAGCATGGCCCGGCGTTGCCCGTGCTTGATTCAAAAATCGTACGACTCGCTATCACTCGACTTAAAATATTTTTTGCCTTCCTTGCCTTTAAAGGAGTGCTCTTTGTCGTGCTGATGTTACTACATGCCTTACTTCTTGCCTATCTCACACTGCGAATTTTTTCTAAGCTCTATACTAAACATTAAATCTGTTACGAAAAAAGAACTAAACAAAATGAACACAAAACGACCAGCTTTAAAAAAATTACTCGTAACTGGAAAAACCGAATGAAAAAAGAATGTTAACAACAAATAACTTTTCACACCCAACCCAGTTCTGCGGAATCAGAATCAATGTTGAGTTTAAGCAAGTGAATGAGCTAATTGGAGTAAAGTGCCATGCAGATTTAAATTTTTCCCCACTTGTGACTAATGCAGCTATCCTTTTTTTTAGCATGCTAGTTAAAATTCGAGTCAGTTTAGCTGTTGGCTATCACGCTGGCCAATAGAATCTTCCTGTCTATTCATGGCAGCCAGCTATAGGCTCTCACTCTGACCAGTAGGAAATGGCCGTAAACTACATGAAAACTACCGTATAAGCATGAAAAAACTGATTATTTCCACTATCGATGGGAGTTGGGAAATGCAACGTCGGTCTTGGTTTTTTTCGCTAACTTGGAGCATGTGCATGTAAATTTTGGTGCAAATCCATCGAAAATTGCGGCCATACATTCCACACACACACACACACATCCTCCCTTTTATAGATATAGATTCATCATTAGTAAACCTTAAGTTATTGTAGCGTGCGTCATAATAATCTGAATTTGTATTGCTTTGATACAGTCACCTCAAGTATACTACCAAGCTGCTGATAACAAAGTATAGTATCATTGTCTAATACTACTGAGAAGGTGGGTGGAATTGTCAATTAACTTTCTTGTCATACAAAAGCCATATCACATAGTAGCAGTATAACCCGTCTTCGTCCGGGTCTTTCATTACCGGGAATGTTTACCGTTCAATTGGAGCAGTTTAAGTTTAAAGTCAGCCCATCAATATTAGTAATATTTGGGTGCAACTGAGGCACATCCACAATTGGGGTGGGGTTAACAATTTGAACGGGGGCTGAAAAGGGAACTGTAACAAATAATATTATTGTAATAATTTAAACTATTTATCTTTATTAAAGTCTTTATGAAAGATATATATATCCAAGAACAGATAGTAAATAGTAAAACGTTGCTGAGAGTTAAAATGGACAGGAAGTAGTGGAGAGCCATTTTCGCCAACAATTTGGACTGAAAAACCGACACTGAAGAATTATCTATCAAATAAAAAAAAGTTCATCAAAATCAGATGAAAACTGTGGAAATGCATGGACAATATCCGATGACACACATACAAACACATTTTGACAATTATAGATATATAGATTAGTGGTTCCTAAATGGTGTGGTTCCTAAATAGGTGCGACAGAAGAGGATGTCATGTGACACGAAATTTTTAAAAACAAATATTTAGAAACAATTTCAAAAAATGTATATACAAAAAATAAATATGATTTCAAAATTTAAAATATTATCATGGATTACATGTAATTGCAGGCACGATTCCCAGTATAAATAGTTTTTTTTTTAAGCTTTTCACCCCATGCAAGGCTGGAAGCCACTAGCACGCAAGGAGTTACAGAAGGTTTGGAGGAGGAGCAGATCCCATTTCACAAGGCTACTAGTGATAGTTTTCGGCTCACCGTCAAGCTTCAAGTTTCAATGAACGAAGTGCTGGGCGGGTGGGTGAGGGGAGGATCAAACGGCCATTCCTCACCACCAGTAGTGCGCTTGGGGTGCTTGCTTTTAATAAAAAAAAAAATCAAATCAACAGGAGAAAGAAACGGTCAGACAATTCCACGTCGAAACAATATTTTTACCTAGCACGTTGAAAAACAGTCAACTAGAACATAGAATATAGTGACGACTCACAAACTTAGTTATAAATAATTATTGACTGATTTTATCATTGTGATATTTTTGCATTATATCAAGTATTAAGAATATAGTAACTGGAGTCCGCAAATTGGAGGAGAGCGTTATCAATGATAATGTCCTGACTTCGAATTTGCGGTTATCTTCCTTAAGCTCTCTTTGTCCCTCCCTGTCTCTCTCTCCCTCTCTCTCTCTCCATCTCTCGCTCTCTCTTTTTATTTATAAATGTACTTTTTATTAGCTAAAATTTGGTGAGGCGAGAGTTAATATTCATTCTGAAAAAGTGGCCCAGAGAAAAAAAAAATTGGGGGACCCATTGCTTATAATATATGTATGTATGTTTTTGATTGATCAATGTAAACAAGATTATATTTTATAACAAATTTCTATAGCAAATATTCAAACGAGATGCATTTTTTAGTTTCACCTACCCAAACAATTTACCCCTAGTACACGGCATTTTCCCCGCGTTAAAAGGTAAGATGAAAGTTCCACTTTCTCCCAAGAACTGCCACTTTGTGGAGGAAAAGCTCGCGTTGTGAATCCCCTGAACGTTACAATATTAACCTCTTTGGGTCAAGGATCAAATGTTATCTTGCCTCTTTATCCTTATATTCTTCCCTTTCTACGACCTCTTCTTACATCTGTATCACACACTTCATCCATCATTAATATTTTAGAAGTAATCCTCTACCTTGGGTGGCTCTCTTGCTTGAGACTTGATAAATAAAAACTGTTTTGAAGTTAAATTAAAGATAATTAGTGTGTTCTTCACGTGGGCAATGTTTAACAAACTAGTCTCGTATATCACGATTATTGAATTCAATCCCCATTGGGTTCCAAACTTGAGACACACTAAACTTGATTATAACCTGCAAAGTACCGAGATAAGAAAGAATGGTTACCAAGCTTATCTCAATGATGATTAATAGTGTGTTAAGTTCAGTCACCACTTGTAGTCTTTTGTCAAAACCAACCCAAGATTAGTAAATATTTAGATAAGTGATTACGGATGAAGGCTGTGTGTTCGGCGCGCAAACTATTGAAGCTATTAATGCGTTCGTTCTTCACCTGGTGCTTCAAAATTGTATGCCAGACAGAGATAAACTGGCTGAATATCGAATAATTATTGATATCAGATATGAACATTACTTTCAATATTCGGTATATAGAGCAAAAGGAAATTGTGAATCATCAATATTTATGGTAAGTACAAATAGTTTATTTTAGTATTTAGTGTTTGGAGCCACCAATAGAGATTAGATTGTTCAGATATCGAATCTGAAATTAAACATTATACAGAATTCCTTTTGCCCTCACAAATGAATTATATATCTTGATGATATTCACAAAAAGACCCTAAATAGCTCTGTTTATGAGGCTTATTTTATTTGTTGATCAATGAACATTAATCGACTAGCAATCGATTTTGGTTACTGATCATTCGACGCCGAGCATTCTGATGGATATTAACTTTGTTGATTGGCGTTATTCATTCTTTAGGATATCCGGTTTGAAATCAAACTGAAGCTGATGGTTTTTGCTATGGACCAAAATCAATGCAAACAACCTACACAAATAAAGTGGTGTTAAAGTTATATCAATTTTCCCGTTGAGCGAGTTTCATTTCCTTCTTTTAATGGTTTTAGGAGGTGGCTGATTTGCTTTTGAAAGTGAGAATTTGATTATTTCTTCTTGTTATGATGTTGATTTGGGGTTTGTGGGGACAAACGCCAAATAACACGTGACAATAAAAAGGGTTTTAATAGGTTGGTAAAAAGATACAGAAATCGCCCGAGTAGTCAATAACTAGCTCAGCCAAGAACTTCTCTGTCTCCCTGTCTCCCCCATGTCAACTGACTGGCCACTATTTAAAGTCTTTGTTCACAGACAAGTTCATCTTCAAGAGGGGTGGTAGGTTTCCGACACAACACTTCTAATAAAGAAGACAACATATTTTTATTGATATTTTAGTTTTAAAATACTTTATTTAATGTGGCAAAGAAAATATTACGATAAGTTTTCAAAAGTTCTTGGCCTTCCAAGATCTACCCCACAAAAATTCTATAGTTTGATCATTTGATCTCATTTTCAGAAGTGGGTCCGACTTATCAGCACCTCTAAAGTTAATTCAGTCGAAAATAGAACGTTTGATTCATTTTTCTTTTTATGTGCCGTGCCCTTTCAGGAATGTAGGTGATCATGGTTCTCCTCTGACCCCTGTCCCTTGTAGCTCTCAATAACTTTGGTCACTCTGCCACCTCCTCCAGACCACGTTCTGTCATCCACTTGCTTAATCCCATCAGGTATGTCATGCGTTGCTATCCCTTGTCTCGCTTTCCATCTATTCGACTTGTGAGTATCAGAATCTCCAGGCCCTCTTTCTCGTTACGTGTCTCAGAAACTTCAGCTGCCTCTTCCTGATGTTAAGTATAAGACTCTTCTTTGCATCCTCTCCAAGACCTCATCGTTGCTCACATTCTCGGTCCATGATATCCTTAGCATCCTTCTGTAGAACCACATCTCCGTCGCCTCGAGTCTCTTTAAGGAAATCGTCCAACATCCGCTGAAGTAAAGGAGGACAGATGTCACGTAACGTCTCAGTACACTTTTCTTTGTTGCTAAAGAAACCCTCCTGTCTCGCAATACTCTGCCCAGATTTTGGAATGTGTCCTTGGCTATCCCAATATGTCTACGGATCTCAGTGTCGCGCTTACCGTCCGCTGTCAAAACACTTCCCAGATATTTAAACTTCCGCACCTGCTTGATTTTAATGTCCCCGATCGGCAAATCGCATTTCGGACTCATCTTTTTATTGATGACCATGCATTCTGTCTTCTTGTGTAGTTTAAGTTTAGTCACTTTTCGCTCTCATTGGCTACCTTTTGTAGCAGGTTTTATAATTTCTTTTCTGTGTCTGCTATCAATACTGTGTCATCTGCGTATCTAAAGTTGTTAAGATTGTGGTTGTCAATGCCGAATCCTGGTAGAATTTCCAATACTTTAACAACGTCTCTCCTCCAAAATTCCACTTACATTCAAACATCGTAGCGGCTGCATTACAGGCACCAGAAACCAACGGGGAATTAATTAAATGAATCAAGAATCAGGAATAGTTTTCTTTAAATATATCGACATTTTGCTTTCCAAGAAACTTACTATATGTGTTTATTTGTATGAATCTTATTTCTAATGATTATACAGTAATATTGATGAGAGTAATCTTATTTAAGTTAGTCATAGTAATTATAGTCGAGAATTCCTGTTAATCGCAGCCCATGAAAACCACAAAAGGAGGATATAAAGACGAAAATGGAATGCAGAATTGTAAATATAGTCCGTGCAAAGATGAAAAGTAAAATATATAAACGGTAAATTCCTGTTTTGTAAGGTTAATTCACTCATAATTATACAAACATATGTGATTTTCCCATTGGGTCTAATGGCAATATTTAAAAAAAACAGAAGCTGTTCTGGAGAAGTCAGTTATGTGCTATGCTTAGGCGATCATATATCTTTCGATACATGGTTGACGAAGCAGAGTTTTTTCCGCAGTAGGTTGCCATTTCTTTCTGCGGTAGACCAGTTGCCATCCAAGGCTATAGAACCCGGTCTGTCCTGCTATTTACCCATAGCTGGGGGAGAAGAAGAGGATTCATATCTTTCCGAAGGGTATTAGCACGTAAGTGAATGTCAGTTCAGTTATGTGCCATGCGTGATACACACCTAGGCGACCATGTATCTTTCGATGAGGTTGACCTTTCTTTCTACGGTAGACCAGTTGGGGTTTTTAAGGCTATAGAATCCGGTCTGTCCTGCTATTTATCCATAGCTCGGGGATTTGGTGGGTAGAAGAAGAGGATTCTTACTTTTCCGAAGGGTATTAGCGTGTAAGTGAATGTAATGCATCTGAGTGGAATTCGAACTCGGCTCCCCGATTTCTCAATTCGAGCCGCTGTCCATTACTCCTGGAGAAGAGAATGTTAAATTTAAAAATGAAAACAACTCGGCTTTGTATCTATGTTTATGACACAACGATTTACTCCTGTTTCGATAGTAGCTCTGATCAGATCGATATGGTCAAATGTATGGCTAACCTACAGTCTTTTGTTAATTGGGACAAAATTGGCTTGTTAATTATAAGGGCTCCAAAAAAAATGCTCTCTAGTAATCTTCTGAGGGCACACGTTCTTCCTTCCATCAGTATGGCTGATGCTAATCTCCAGAAGAGTGACTCCTTGTGCCTTCTCGGGCTAATATTCTCGATTCACATGAAGTGGAAAGCCTATATTGAATCCATTTCTAGGTCTGTGGCTAAGAAAGTTAGTTCACTGTGTCGGGTTTTCCTCTCCTGAATATATCATATATCTATAAGTCTATCATTCGTCAATGTCTCGAATATTGCTGACACATGTGGTTCGGTGATCCTGCTATATATGTAGAGATTATTGATAAAATCCGAATCAGCAATATTATTGGTCCTGGCCTGTTATCTTGGCTTCAATCACTTTTCCGCCGTCGTAAAGTTGCTTCCCTCTGCCTTTCCTATAAATATTTTCATGGTGTTTGTTCGGATGAGCTCTTCGCTACTTAGGTTTTATGAATTTAAGCGCAGTACTAGATTGGCAACAAGGTCTCATCAATTTACAGCTTTATTGGCTAGATGGAACCGTACCTTCTATGCTAGCAGTTTATTTTCTAACACTACTTGCTTGTGAAACTCTCTTTCGGCTCCATGGTTTTTGGGGGTTTTTTTTTATCATTTCCACCTCCAAAGAAGGCAATAAAAATTCTACGAGGCAAGGTGTTACTGGATTTGAAAGACTATAAAAAAGAAAGCATTCTTGATAAAATCCAAAAGGAGAATCAGCAATATTATTGGTACTGATCTTGTATCTCAGCTTCAGTCGCTTTCCCACCGCCGTAAAGTTGCCTCTCTGTGCCTTTTCTATAAATAATTTCATGGTATTTGTTTGGATGAGCTACCTAGGCTTTGTGAATTTCAGCTAAGTAGTAGACTAGTATCAAGTTGAGCTGGGTAAATGTAGCCACAAGTTCTATGTTAACAGTTCCTTTTCTCACACTACTTGCTTTTAGAACTTCCTTTCGGCTCCATACTTTCCAGCTAACTTTAATTTTCAAAAATATAAATGCATTGTCAATCACTATCTACTATCCTCGGTGTTACGAAAGCATTCTTGATAAAATCCAAAGGAGAATCAGCAATATTATTGGTCCTGATCTGGCAGCTCGGTTTCAGTCAATCTCCCACCGCCGTAAAGTTGCTTCCCTCTGCCTTTCCTATAAATAATTTCATGGTATTTTAGACTTTATGAGTTTAAACGCAGTATTAGATTAGCAACAAGGTTTCAGCAATTTACAGTTGAATTAGCAAAAGATGTATCGGTCAGTTCTATGCTGTTTTTCCCGCACTTCTCGCTTGTAGAATTCTCTTCCGGCTTCTTGCTTTCCAGTTAAGTCTGATCTACAAACATTTAAATGCAATGTCAAAGGTTATTGTTATGGTCCAATATCCTCGCACCACTGTTATGGTCCAAGCTTAGGACCAAGGAAGAACAACACGAACACTAGAGTAGGAATAACAAAGATATATTAAACAGAATAATAATACAAGAAGTTGAAGGTGTTAGTATGACTGTCAGTCTGGTTTAGAGTGAACTACTATTGTCTCGACTCGTTACGTCTTGACTCGTTACACTTCGTTCTCTCGTCTCTCTTGAGAGGCGCAGTCTTTATAGTGTCAGGAAGAGTTCATTGTCGTTACAGGTAAGTTCACATAACACCCCCTCCCAAAGCTTTTACCTCGTAGGGGTCTTTAATATTGTTTCTTTTTGGATTTATCATCAAAAGCTCTGTAAATTTTATTTTCCTGGTCGATTTTCTCGTTTCTGATATTGTTTGAGGCCTTTGCATATCGAATGTGTCGAATATCGTATCCATCACTTCTATCTCATCCTCGTCGCCACTGTTATGGTCCAATATCCTCGCACCACTGTTATGGTCCAAGGTTAGGACCAAAGAAGAACAACACAAACACAAGAGTAGGAATAACAAAGATATATTAAACAGAATAATAATACAAGAGGGTGAAAGTGTTAGTATCACTGTCAGTCTGGTTTAGAGTGAACTACTATTGTCTCGACTCGTTCCACTTCGTTCTCTCATCTCTCTTGAGAGGCGCAGTCTTTATAGTCTCAGGAAGTGTTCATTGTCGTTACAGGTAAGTTCACATAACAGTTATCTACTACCTTCCTCAATTATACTTCTCTTTTTTTGTAAAAATGGAAGAAACAAAGATTCCTAAATGAACTGGATATTGGCAAAGAGCAATATGGCTATACTAAGCTAGAATACTTAGGAGAGGTCTTGAGGAAGCAACAAAAACCGAAATCTTTTCGCTAGTTTTTACCCCATTAGGTACTTTGTGCAAGACCGGAAGAGAGTTCAATCTCTGACCATCCAGTGTAATATAGGTGCGCCCGTATATATTCGTATTATCGGTATAGATGTTTACAAATGATCCGATTATATTCTTAGGCAGATAATTTATGCAGATCCCTGGGGGACGCCTGCCTTGACCTCTAGGGCTGCGGAGGACTGGCAATTGTTAACTACCTTCAGGGAATTATCTGTTAGGAAGGGTTTTATGACCGAAAAGTCCCTTCCAGTGGTTTCATAACTGGAGAGCTTGTGTAGTGAGCAAATCATAGACTTGTTCGAATTCCAATTGAAGACATTGCACTCACTCACGTGCTAAAACCCTTGGGAAAAGTATGAATCATCTTCTACCCACTATGGGTAAATAGCAAGACAGACCGAATTCCATAGCCTTGGATGGCAACTGGTCCACCGCAGAAAGAAATGGCAACCTACTTTGCGTCGTATTACTTTTCTTTTATCTCAAAGTGCTTAATATACAAACCACAATGCTCGCTTATCATGAGTTCTATTGTTCGTGGTTTCAATTAAATCAGAATATTTACCCAATTATTATTTTAAATAGCAAGAGTAGTCATAAAATAGGAGGCACGGTGGAGTAATGGATAGCGACTCGAATTCAGGAATCGGAGAGCCGAGTTCGAATTCCAGTCGAATTCATTACATTCACTTACATGCTAATACCTTTGGAAAAGGTATTAATCTTCATCTCTCTCCAGCTATAGGTAAATAGCAGGGAAGACTGGGTTCTATATCCTTGCATGGCAACTGATCTACCGCAGAAAGAAAGGTCAACCTACTGGGGTAAAAAAATCTGCCTCGTCAGTCATGTATCGAAAGATACATGATCGCCTAAGCATGTATCACGCATGGCACATAACTGAACTGATATTCACTTACGTGCTAATACCCTTGGTAAAGGTGTTCATCCTCCTCTTCTCCCCTCAGCTATGGGTAAATAGCAAGACAAATCGGGTTCTAGAGCCTTGGATGGAAACTGGTCTACAGAAAGAAATGGCAACCTACTGCAGTAAAAAAATCTGCCTCGTCAGTCATGTATCGAAAGATACATAATCACCTAAGCGTGTATCACGCATGACTGACTGATTTATTATACCTAATTTTTCGCAAGGCGATGATATTGAACGAAGATTGTCTTGTGCCTTGAAAATCAACATTCGGATTCCAACGGTGCTTATGGGAGATATTCTAGTAAGAACCGAGTTTTCATTGGCCTTCCAGCCTCCAGAAAATAAATAATCTAGAGAGAAAATACAAAATACTTGTATATGTGAAATCAGTTATGGAAGGGATTATCAAATATTACGCTTGAATCTTGTCTCTTCTTTCTGTCCCGTTAGAACAAAGCACAAGTCATTAGATCTTTGAAAAGAAAAATAGAAAGAAATATATTCTTGTTAACTTGTGTCCTCAGGCTTTTCTTCTTACCAATTCGACTTGAAGGATATTATTGCATTTCCGCTGTACCGACTTCGTTCCGCTAAATGAGTAGTCATATAGAAAGTTCTGTCAAATCGTAGAAAGAAAATCTTAACTCAAATTTTCTACCATCTCTGTTGGGCACCATTTTGGAGAAACCCATTACTATACGCTTTAATTTATTTAAAATAGTTTTAATGAGAGGACATAACGGCCTTCTTTGTAACAATCAGTTGGCTATTTGTAAACTGTAACCTCGTTAACTGTCTTATGTATGGGTAATTCTTGAAAAACGAGTTCATTGACTGCCGACGCTTGAGGTCCAGCGATGTAATCAAGATAAATATACCATTTGCTTCGGACAATTCATGTGGAGTAATGTTTGCGAGCTAAGAACATCACTGCCTAATGTTTGTAACCTTCTGCCAGACTAAACATAGCGTTTCAATTCCTTGGGGGTAATTTTTCAAGCCAATTCAAAAGACTATTATTACTCTAGTGAATTTAGTCCTCATAATTGTGAAAATTGGCTAAATTAAGTATAAAACCTTTCAAATTAGTTTTATAGCTCGGTATTACGTCAGGGATTTTGATACACCGAATCTTCCACATTCATGGCCTTGTGTCAGACTATGTTATTTTTACTAAATAGCGTTTGGATACAAATATTTTACTACGATTAGCAACTTGAACCTCCGCAACACGAATGAATATGTAGGAGGCACGGTGGAGTAATGGATAACGGCTACGATTGAGGAGAGCCGAGTTCGAATTCCAGTCGAATCCATTACATTCACTAATATCCTTGGGAAAGGTATAAATCCTCTTCTTCTCTGCTCAGCTATGGATAAATAGCAGGACAGACCGGGCAGCACGGATTCAGGAATCGGAGAGGCGAGTTCGAATTACAGTCGAATCCATTACATTC
The DNA here is from genome assembly GCA_964036315.1 of Acanthosepion esculentum. NCBI lineage: Eukaryota > Metazoa > Mollusca > Cephalopoda > Sepiida > Sepiidae > Acanthosepion > Acanthosepion esculentum. Next base: position 9,214,215 of record OZ038480.1, read on the forward strand.
ACTTATGTGCGAATACCCTTGGGAAAGGTATAAATCCTCTTCTTGTCCGCCCAGCTATGGGTAAATAGCAGGACAGACTGGGTTCTATAACAACGGGTTCTATGGCAACTGGTCTACCGCAGAAAGAACTGACAACCAGTTTACGAATTTTCCAATGATCTTCTTTGTCCATGATCTCAATAATGTACCTTATCTCTAAAATATAGACAAAAATAAATTTGTTTTTCAACTTCTGGTCTATAATATTTGTTACATTTTCATACGTGGTATTTCGCGCCACTAAACGTAACACCTTTTGAAGGGACAGACGTAGTAATTTGTCCTTTTAAAAGATTTTCATTTAGATTTGGAAGTTCTGAATTTCTTTGTTATCAAAGTTCATTTGACAAAAGAGAAATAGTAAATACTGACTGTAGAAAAATGCTTTACTTAAAAATATTTCAATGGTACTGTGTAGAAAGGCGGGTAATCTGCTAGGATTTTTGTCAATGGTGTGTACTATTTTTCAGACAGCTGAAAAGGATTTTCTCTTGAAAAGAACGTCTTAGATTTTAAGGCCAGTTGCTCGTCCCAGTTACACAGATTGAATTCGTGATATCTTTTATCCGTTAATGACATACATTACTATTATTATTAATAATGTTATTATTAATATCATTGTTGTTGTTGCTGTTACCATTTGAATTTCATAGATGATTCATTGTAATTTAATATTGATTAGCTTACGTGAGCCATTAAAAATACCTTTATGCTTTGTTACTGACAGTATCTTCGTTTTCCTCTAACACTGTTGAAATACCTTTTATCAAAATATTATATATATTTTTTATTTGCGCATACGTACACCGATATTCTTCCAATCGTCGCTCATTTGTTCCTTTGATTTGGACTTTTCAAAATTTCTAAATTTCAAAATTTCACAGAGATGCCGTTTTCTTTAAAATATTCATTCAAAGACTCCTCTATTTTAGAACAAAGATAATGCCACAAGGCGTCGCCAATGAAAAACGCATGCATTAGTTTTTTTTCTCTATGCTCTGATCACGTGGAAACTCACAAACAGAAACTATACAAATACACTTGACCTATCCTACGGTGCTGTTCGATAAAAGTAAATGTTCTCTTCTCGATGAAACGAAAGTTGAGCTAAATTTCAAATGATAAGTGATCCGAAGAAGAAGCTTTGAAAGAGTCTGTCTATATTTCAGAGATGAGGTATTATGTACAGTATTTACATTAGTCGGACTATTGTCCTCATCTTTGTCGCCATATTTGTCACAACGTTTCGGCCGTTGTACGCTCCGGCTTTCTTCAGGTGGTTGGAATTTCGAACCGAACCCTTTATTTCGATCACTGGGGTAGACTGTTCCACGAGCCATGTTTGATGGATGTCAGTTATCAGTTATCTCCTGGTAATTTTCCCTCCGAAAGTTCTCCACTGCCTGAACCGGGTATTGAACTCACACTCTTTGGGTCTGTCACTGGATCTAACCAACGCCTTTATCCACTGTACCATGTGTCCTTGAGGACATCTGGGTATGAATTTCTGATTATTATAAACCTAATTTTTCAGCAACCATTTTTTACCAGTACTCATATTGCAATTTTTTGTTATCATTGCTGTTCTCTGGCATTCCTTATTACTGGTTCCCATATTGTATTTAATCCTATGCTTGGCCAAACTCAGGAGATTTTTGTGGCCTAGCATATGTGCTGATTCCTTAAGTTTACGAATTTTCCAATGGTGTTCCCTGTCTATGATCTCAACCCGATCCCACAGGGGACGGTGATCTCCCTTCTCTCTCCATATGTGGTCAGCCACGCCTGATTTTTCTACTTCCCCTCGCATTACAGCTTTCTGGTGTTCTTGAAGCCTTACCTTGAGGGGGCGGCCTGTTTCTCCTTTATATTCCTTTCCGCAGCTGTACGGGATAGCGTACACACAGTCTTTAGTCCTGTTCTCCTCTATGGGGGGTCTCACTCGAGAGAGATATCTGCGAAGTGTTGTCACGCTTTTGAAGGTTGTCCTGATGTTATATGGACCGCAGATCCTTTGTATTTTCTCTGATAACCCCTTCACATAAGGCAGGCAGACTGCTTTCTGAGTGTTGTTGTCCTCCTCCTCCTCCTCTTGTACCCGCCTATCCCAGTTTTTGGGGGCCGCTGCCATGTACCCAGGGTAGTTGTTACGTTGTAGGGTACTACTTATACTGACCAATTCCTTATCTAACGTCTCTGGGTCGCCACTTATGACTTTTGCTCGGTGTTGTAAGCAACGGACGATCCCTTTCTTTACGCTGTATGGATGGTGGGAGTTGAAATTGAGGTACTGTCCGGTGAATGTTGGTTTACGGTATACGGATGTCTGGAACCCATGCTCTGTTCGAGATATTAGTACATCCAGGAATGGGAGTGTGTTGTTACTCTCTTTCTCCATTGTGAACTGTATCGATGGTCTTATTGAATCCATATCTCTAAAGCCAACTATATGGTTAAGGTACGTAGATGACACCTTCATACTCTGGCCACACCAGGAAGATGTCCAGGTTCTACTGGACCATGTGAACTCAATAAGACCAGAGAAAATACAAAGGATCTGCGGTTCATATAACATCAGGACAACCTTCAAAAGCGTGACAACACTTCGCAGATATCTCTCTCGAGTGAGACCCCCCATAGAGGAGAACAGGACTAAAGACTGTGTGTACGCTATCCCGTGCAGCTGCGGAAAGGAATATAAAGGAGAAACAGGCCACCCCCTCAAGGTAAGGCTTCAAGAACACCAGAAAGCTGTAATGCGAGGGGAAGTAGAAAAATCAGGCGTGGCTGACCACATATGGAGAGAGAAGGGATATCACCGTCCCCTGTGGGATCAGGTTGAGATCATAGACAGGGAACACCATTGGAAAATTCGTAAACTTAAGGAATCAGCACATATGCTAGGCCACAAAAATCTCCTGAGTCGGCCAAGCATAGAAATAAATACAATATGGGAACCAGTAATAAGGAATGCCAGAGAACAGCAATGATAACAAAAAGTTGCAATATGAGATCTGGTAAAAACATGAAATGATAACAGCAAAATTGCAATATGAATACTGGTAAAAAATGGTTGCTGAAAAATTAGGTTTATAATAATCAGAAATTCATACCCAGATGTCCTCAAGGACACATGGTACAGTGGATAAAGGCGTTGGTTAGATCCAGTGACAGACCCAAAGAGTGTGAGTTCAATACCCGGTTCAGGCAGTGGAGAACTTTCGGAGGGAAAATTACAAGGAGATAACTGATAACTGACATCCATCAAATATGGCTCGTGGAACTAGAACAGTCCAGTGATCGAAATAAAGGGTTCGGTTCGAAATTCCAACCACCTGAAGAAGGCCGGAGCGTACAACGGCCGAAACGTTGTGACAAATATGGCGACAAAGATGAGGACAATAGTCAATAATCCGAAAGCTCTTTGAATTTAGCAGTAAGTACTGTCAAGCATCCGTTCAGTATAATGTTCTGGGGATGCTTTTCTTTTCATGGAACTGGTTTCTTAAAACCTACTGAAAAGACCCTCAGGAGCGAGCAGTACAAGAGAATTTTAGAGTCTTGTCGGCTCCCTTCTGTTGAAAGGGTGCAAATCGACCCAACCAAGCTCATTTTTATGCAGGATAATGCTCTCTGTCACAAATCAAAATTGATGAAGCAATACTTTGATGAGAAGCAGGTGAGTGTTATGACATAGCCGCCCCAATCTCCTGACCTCAACCCCATAGAAAACTTATGGAGCATTATAAAGTACAGGCTCTTGAGAAAGCAGTTGAGCAACTTGATTTGGTTGTGAATTTCATATCCGAATGGAATTCAATGCTTGGAGATGAGATTTGCGAGAACCTAATCAAGTCAATGCCAAAAAGGGTTGAAAAAGTTATTCAAAATAAAGGAGGACCCATAGATTATTAAATATTTCGAACTATATTACCTATTATAAATAAATTATACCTCTATTATTATTTATTTAAAGCTGTTCGGTTATGTCTCTATTGATTACTAGTTGCAGGAAATAAGTGTGTCACAGTTTTTTCATAAATCTCATTTATATCCAAAATTATAATTATCCATAGAATACCTTAGGATGAGTAAACTTTTTTACTAGGTGGTCGGGAAGGGGTCTTTATATTAGTAAGATTAAAAATTAGTTTGACGCCCCAAAAAATAGGCGAAAAAAATTTTAAGTAAAAAAAAAAAAATCAGGTGAGTCACTTTTATCGAACAACACTGTATATTAAGACTTTTGATTTGCATTTCTTGCATCTTAATTTCCGTAGACTTTGACTGCCACGACTTCGAACGTCATTCTGTAATACATAATGGGGTTCCAGCCAGACGGAGAAGATAAGAAATTATTATATCGTCAGATTTGAATGACTGCAGCCTGGAGGTATGTTGTCGTAATTGCTAAGGCAGCTGTCCAATTAAAAAAGAGCCTCCCTATGAAAAAGGACTCTTGTTCGAGAATCAGCCTGGGCTTATTCTTTCTTTCAGATCTTAGTTGCTGAGAAAAGGCTGGAGTACTGACTTGAATTAATATAAAGAAATACTTGTCGAAAACGTGCTTTTGAATTCTTTAACCGGATATATATATATATATATATATATATAATATATATATATATATATATATATATATATATATATATATATATATATATATAATCTTATAAATATAAGTAATTATACTCGTCCGGAAAAACCTTAGGTATTTTGGCTTGTAAATGAACAAACCAATGCCCAAGAAAAAATAAAGGATGAAAAAAAGAACTAAGAACATGTAATTCAGGCGAAAAGAATCGTCCAGAATCCAAGCTCAGAGTTCAAAGAAAAAAAAACCCTCCAACACGAGTAAAACAAAAATAACTCAATACACTAAGTAAATCTAACTATGAACCTACCTAGGTTTCACCTACGCAGATCGTCGGGGTTCATAGTGTTATATATATATATATATATATATATATATATATATATATATATATATATATATGACGTCATACATTATGAAATGGACAGAGTCCGGCAATTATTTTTTAAGACATTTTTTTTTATGTTTATACGTTCTTTTTTACAGATATAAATATTTAAATAAATGCTCTATTTATGATAAACAGTATTAACAACATTTACGGGCCTGAATGTCCGGGAAATTTTCATAGAAAAATAAATGATGTCACACATTATGAAATAGACAAAGTCCGACAATTATTTTTTAAGACATTTTTTATCTTTATACGTTATTTTTTTATAGATACAAATATTAAAGTAAATGCTCCGTCGGAGGACGCATATTTTCTCTGACAATTTCCCGGACATTCAGGCCGGTAAATGTTGTTAATACTGTTTATTATAAACAGAGCATTTACTTAAATATTTGTATCTATAAAAAAAGAACGTATAAACATAAAAAATGTCTTAAAAATATATATACACACACATTATATATATATATATATATATATATATATATATATATATATATATATATATATATATATGTATAAATTAGCACCGCATAAATACTAATAAGCATTATAAATTGTAGTTTCTACTATTTACATATGTGCAATCGCAAAAAAAAACAAGCAAATAACCGGCTTTAAAATAATAACAAAACAGCATTAAAAAAATTAAAAATAATAGCAATTTCACCTACCATAGTATCAAACAAACCCCATCATAAAAATAAAGAAAAACAGACCGATAGAAGATGTGTGAACGCGTATGTATACGGGCATACATGTGTGCGAGAAACCATTATTCGACGAACAAAATAGACAAACGGATTGCGTGTTGACACCGAAAATGAGGAAAGATGTTTCGCTATACAATCCAACATTCAATACAGCGACCAATTGCGTATGTATGTACGCAACAATACACGGATGCGTATATATGCCCAGTTCCACACTGTCCATACATGTTTGTGTTTGAGTGAGCCTGCGTGTATGTACGTCTGGGTACGTCAATGTGTGAACGTGCGTGTATGTATGCTTGCGTACGTATGAGTGGGGTTCTGACGACAGTTTTTCCTCCAACTTCCATAAAAACACCGATATACGCAACCATATATAAATCCTAAATTTTAAAAATTAATCAGTTTGTCTGACGATCGCAAATAGCGTGAAACCCAGGGTCACAAACTCACATCAATCCAATATATATATATATATATATATATATATATATATATATATATATATACATGTTTCATTAAAGACGACAGAAAAGGTACTACGATTAAGCTATTTATTTTATTTTTTTCTTGTGTTCGAACAAGTGTTTTCTTTTTGGGATCTGGTCGACAAGTGTTTTCTTTTTGGGATCTGGTCGACAAGTGTTTTCTTTTTGGGATCTGGTCGACAAGTGTTTTCTTTTTGGGATCTGGTCGACAAGTGTTTTCTTTTTGGGATCTGGTCGACAAGTGTTTTCTTTTTGGGATCTGGTCCACAAGTGTTTTCTTTTTGGGATCTGGCCGACAAGTGTTTTCTTTTTGGGATCTGGTCCACAAGTGTTTTCTTTTTGGGATCTGGTCCACAAGTGTTTTCTTTTTGGGATCTGGTCGACAAGTGTTTTCTTTTTGGGATCTGGTCGACAAGTGTTTTCTTTTTGGGATCTGGTCCACAAGTGTTTTCTTTTTGGGATCTGGTCCACAAGTGTTTTCTTTTTGGGATCTGGCCGACAAGTGTTTTCTTTTTGGGATCTGGTCCACAAGTGTTTTCTTTTTGGGATCTGGTCGACAAGTGTTTTCTTTTTGGGATCTGGTCGACAAGTGTTTTCTTTTTGGGATCTGGTCGACAAGTGTTTTCTTTTTGGGATCTGGCCGACAAGTGTTTTCTTTTTGGGATCTGGTCCACAAGTGTTTTCTTTTTGGGATCTGGTCGACAAGTGTTTTCTTTTTGGGATCTGGTCGACAAGTGTTTTCTTTTTGGGATCTGGTCCACAAGTGTTTTCTTTTTGGGATCTGGCCGACAAGTGTTTTCTTTTTGGGATCTGGTCCACAAGTGTTTTCTTTTTGGGATCTGGTCGACAAGTGTTTTCTTTTTGGGATCTGGTCGACAAGTGTTTTCTTTTTGGGATCTGGTCCACAAGTGTTTTCTTTTTGGGATCTGGCCGACAAGTGTTTTCTTTTTGGGATCTGGTCCACAAGTGTTTTCTTTTTGGTATCTGGTCGACAAGTGTTTTCTTTTTGGGATCTGGTTCAATATTGAAACAGTTTCTATATACTTTGAGTCCAAAAAAGGAAAAACTCGTTCGAACATAAGAAAAATTAAATAAAAGGCCTAATCGTAATAACTTTTCTGTCATCTTTAATGAAACATGTATACATGAAGCATAGCTACCTAAATACACAATATATATATATATATATATATATATATATATATATATATATATATATATATATATATATATATATAGTGTATGGGTGACTACATTACTTTATTATTGATATAAAAGTAGACATAATAAAAATTTATTAAAAACGGAAGGAAGAGAAAAGATAATGAAATAAATTAATCTAAAGACAATAATAACAATAAAGAAAATAAGAAAAAAGTCTTAACTGGTGTTCGATCCTAACTCATCGGTGCCAATGAAAAAAACAATAAATTAAGAACTTCTCTCTCTCTCTCTATCTCTATATATATATAATTCTTGTTTTTATATAGAATTTTAATATGTCCGTTTTTATTTTTATTCCATTGATATATATATATATATATATATATATAATTCTTGTTTTTATATAGAATTTTAATATGTCCGTTTTTAGTTTTATTCCATTGATATATATATATATATATATATATATATAATTCTTGTTTGTATATAGAATTTTAATATGTCCCTTTTTATTTTTATTCCATTAATATATATATATATATATATATATATATATATATATATATATATATATATATATATATATATAATTCTTGTTTATATAGAATTTTAATATGTCCATTTTTATTTTATTCCATTAATATATATATATATAATTCTTGTTTTTATATAGAATTTTAATATGTCCGTTATATATATATATATATATGTATGTATGTATATAAATTCAGCAGAAGTTTGACATCATGCATTAGAAATATTCTGATATGCCTGAATAATAATGCTAGGATTTTTATGAATAATAGAATCTGTCAAAATTTCCTGGAAAAATTTGGATGAATTTCATATTTTATTACTAGTTTTACTAATGTTTGTTATTGTTGCTTTTTATCTGAACTCTTTGAGTAAATTCACTCTTCGACCTCTAGAGCAGCTATTTAAAAATATTTCTACTGTGGAATAAAAGAAATCTGGCGTAGATATTCGGATAGAAATGTGAGAATTCCAACAGATCTGTGTTTTCTTGAATCACTCATGCTTCTATAATCGATTTTGTTAAGTTAGGAAAATATCAAGAGGCGACTTTTCAAAAAGTTTGCTGACGATTTTTGGTATGAAATATTTAATTGGAAAGAGGACTTCATCTAATGAAAAGAAATACTTGAGATAAGCAGATATAAAAAGAAAAATATTATCAAGTTGAAGAAATAGATTGGTAAATAAGTTCTTCAATCCTATAAAGTTTTAGACCGAACAAATTTTTTAAACTGCTATCAAAATGAAGTAAATTTATTTCTCTTCAAAATTAAAAGTCTATTTTTCAGCCTAGACACAATTTAATGCAACGCAAATTGTATTAGATTTACATTCCATCCAGGAAACGATGCAAACACTCGTTCTAGTTCGGTCATTGAAGTTAAGCAGCGTCTAGTTCGGTCAATTCATTGATGAGGGACCACTTAGGAATACAGGGTACTGCAAGCAACTTCCTAGAGTCCGGAATATATTTCGGCTTTAAATAACTAGCACAGGGTTGATAAACCGTAAAAAAAAAACGAATGAATCAACTATCCTATTTACGAAGAATGTTTTTGGTTTACTTTTGAAAAAACGTGATACAGTAGCTTTAATTTTCGCATCTTGCCCTTTCGAAGCCTTTTTCGATTCCAGAAAGAATCAGAAACTAGGTAACATGTTCCGACTGTAGAGAGTGATTGGAGCAACTTCAAAATTTCAGGTTCATTAACCTTTGTGGCGGTTGTTAATGAAGAAAAAATCAATTCTCCTATAAAGGTGTCATTCGGTGGATGTGTTATTTGAGTTCTTATATGATTTTGTTGGTATATTTTTCTTTGTGTCGTATCTCTTCAAGAAGGGGGCGATCACGGCTCACCACAACTTTCTATCCTTTTACATTTTTAACAATGGTTGTCTTTTTACTATTTTACTTTCCCTGTTCAGCCATCCATTTAAATAAGCTTTTTAGAAAAGTTCCTCATTGTTTCCCTCTTGCCTTCAAAGTGTCAAATTTTCCAAACCTTCTTTCCTCATTATATATCCTAGAAGTTTCAATCCTCTATTTCTTATTCTAAGTATAATCGTTCTTCTTCTTTCAATTTTTATTTAAAACTTCCTCGTTGCTCATATGCGCGGTTCATGTTATTCACATCATTCATATGTTACCTCAAGTATTCTCTTCATCTGTCAAGAAATTGTCTTGCACTCTGTACCATATAGGAAGATTAATATTATATAACGGTTCAGAACTCGATTCTTTATGCTTTGTTTAACGTATCTTTCATGATTCCGTTGAACGTTCAGCTTTTGGTATGATATCTTCTGTAATCTCTTAAAATTTGTTTGCCTATATCTGTGAATATCGATTGGCAAACATCTAGAGACAAACATATAGGAGGAGGGGTCAAGTACATACTGGAGCGGTATAAGGAGCGGACTATTTTACCTGCATGCTTAGCAATGGATCATATATACGAGTTCCACTTGAGGTTGGGTGTGGATTTGAGGTCCAACAGTCTTTCAAGACAAGGTGCTTCCCCGAGAGGACCTCCGTTCATCCATATTGGGGGTAGTTCGGTGTCAGATTTTTGATGATGTAATTAGCTTTTCTTCGAGACATTGAATGGAACCAGCTAGGTTTTAACTCATTAGGTACTTTGTACAAAGCAGGAAGAGAGTTTACTTTACCTCTCTGTTCTGCCATCCATTTAAATAAGCTTTTTAGAAACGTTCCTCATTGTTTCCCTCTTGCCTTCAAAGTGTCAAATTTTCCAAACCTTCTTTCCTCATTATGTATCCTAGAAGTTTCAATCCTCTATTTCTTATTCTAAGTATAATCGTTCTTTTTCTTTCAATTTTTATTTAAAACTTCCTCGTTGCTCATATGCGCCGTTCATGTTATTCACATCAGTCATATGTTACCTCAAGTATTCTCTTCATCTGTCAGGAAATTTCTTGCAATCTGCACCATATAGGAGGATTAAAATTACATAGCAGTTCAGGACTCGATTTTTTATGCTTTTGTAACGTATCTTTCATGATTCCATTGCGCGTTCAGATTTTGGTATGATATTTTCTGGAATCTCTTAAAATTTGTTTGCCTACATCTGTGAATGTCGATTGGCAAACAACCTTCAACAGACAAACAGTCTATCACTGATCTCTACTTTATATGAGACTATGGCGTAGTACTCCTGACTTACAAACGTTAATAATCATCGCCGTCACACATCGAAGCAACACAAACAGGACATTAAAGACAATTAAATGCCTTTTAACAGGAATTTATAGACTAGTAAATATTCAAATCAATTTCTACTTCCCCTATTAGTGACGCTTCGTAGGAGGATCTTTTACTTATCAACAAACACTCAAATATCATTGCCAACTTGACATGAATTTATTGGATAGTTCTTTTGTTTCATATTTTCAAAACGTTCAGGGCATTTTATATTCTGTAATCGATAAGCAAGCAGCGTGCAACAAATTTAGTGAAATAACCCGTTGTCATGATCCGAGCTCGCATCTCGTTTCTTTGGAAACCTGTTTAACATGGGCAATTTCTTATTGATGATGCTACAAAGACCAATCAGCAAATCTGACGATATCTAGGCACACACCTCTTTATGTTTGTACTTTACATATCAGATCGGATAAATCAAATGCTTGAAAGAGTGAAAACGCTAAAATCATAATTCGAGAATAACTGAGGATAGTTGCATAAATATTTTTGTAAGCAGAAGTATATTTGATTTTAAAATACGCATGTCACTTGAAAAATGTCCGCGTCAACATTACAATGAATGGAAGTTTCAACGGAAATTTTGTACAAATATATATAAATCTTTTTCTAAGATTCTTAGAATATTTTATTATTAACTTTTTTTTTATTCAAATAAATAAGATATATGCACATCTCAACTGATTTCATTTGACGTAACCAGACAAAAAATGCTTAAGTTTCAGTTTACATTTTCATAAGTCATGCACGAATTAATGAATAAAATAAAATATTCTCGATTCTTCTAGAAATACCATTGTCTTCTAAGTAAAACAAAGAAATGAAGAATCAGAAAATTTGTACAAAACCATTCTTGAAATCGTATCTTATATCCATTTGTAAAAGAAAGGCATCACTTGAATTGCAAATCACATAAGGAGGCTTGTGTCTTATGACAAAAGTTGAATAGTGTCTAAATATCATGTGACAGGACCCAAAGAGTTGTGAGTTCAATACCTGGTTAAGACGGTGGAGAACTTGGAGAGGGGAATCAACAGGAGATAACTGATAACTGACAGACATGGCACGTGGAACTAGAACAGTCTACGAGTGAGCGAAATAAAGGGTTCAGTTCGACATTCCAACCACCTGAAGAAGGCCGGAGCGTACAACGGCCGAAACGTTGTGATAAATATGGCGACAAAGGTGAGGATAATAGTTGAGGGCAATAGTCCGAATAATGTAAATAGTTTACATAATTCCTCATCTCAGAAATATAGACAGATACTAAAGGGTAATAAATATGTCAACAAAGATGAGGACAATGGTCCGAATAATGTAAATAATGTACATAATACCTCATTTCAGAAATATAGACAAATAATAAATGGCCGAAACGTTATAATATATATGGCGACAAAGATGAGGACAATAGTCCAAATAATGTAAATAGTGTACATAATACCTCATCTCAGAAATATAGACAGATCGGCCTCGATATATTAATCAACAAGATACTGCCGATATAAAACAAGCTTCCAAAAATACGTGATGCGAGTTCGGAAACCGCTCCGTAATTTCTCTTCTATCCAGTCGTTGCAAAACGACCTTCGCTTTACGATACGCACAACATATATTAAGCAAGTTGAATGCAATATCCTAGTATAAAGTATGTGAAGTTGAAATGACCAATGAAAAACGTCCTAATGTTAGCATGATTGAATGAAGCTTAAATAATGGAAATGGTTGAAAGGAAGAAGAAATGCCCATTCATTGTGATTATATGACAAACGTCTTGGACATTATCATGATTACAAGCAGCGGAAAAGAGTTGACTGCATTAGCACCGTTTCCCTTTGTCCCTGTTGCCTTTAATATACCTGGTGTCAAATTCTCTAAGTGTAGGCCGAGAATCGACGGAAAGAAAGTCCTTATAGAAGACATTTGAAGATCAAAATGCTCATTTCTGGAGACATCCTGAATGTCAGCTAGCATGAACTTGATTTGAATTGTTTATGGGAAGGACTTGTGAATGTTCAGCTTGTAATTTCAGTTTGTGATCCTTTTTTAATTGTATATTGAACACGATTACAAGATCGGTAAAGTGGAAACTGTTTGGTGAATAATATTTATTTCTTCACTGACTTTTGATTGACAAAAAAGATCTTCTGTTGGATCCAATTCAATTCATACAATATTTCGGCCTCTATATCTTTGAAATGTGGTATTATGATTACTTGCATTGTTTAAATTGTTCGGACTGTTATCCTCATCTTCATTGCCATATTCACAACGTTTCAGTCTCTATACATTTGAGATGAGGTATTATTATTACTTGCATTATTTACATTATTCGGACGGTTATCCTCATCTTCATTGTCATATTCACAACGTTTCGGCCTCTATATCTCTAAGATGAAGTATTATGATTACTTATATTATTTAGATTATTCGGGCTGTTTTCCTCATTTTCATTGCCATATTCATGGCGTTTCGTCCGTTGTACGCTCCGGCCTTCTTCAAGTGATTGGAATTTCGAACCGGACCCTTTATTTCATCCACAAGAGTAGATTGTTCTAGTTCCACGAGCCATGGCCGAAACGTTGTGAATATGGCAATGAAGATGAGGATAACAGTCCGAATAATGTAAATAATGTAAGTAGTCATAAAACATTATTTTGTATGTATGTTCAAAGGCAGTACATTTTGTTCTTAAAATGATTACCTCTGCAAATGTAGTTGGACAGAAATTATATATTTACTCATATTTGTCTGTTTGTTCCCACAATATCAACAACATTTTGCGGAAGGCTGGGTTAAGAAACACTTGATTAAATTTTATGGCGATTTTTATAGTTGATAAATATGCCATTTATTAAAACAATAGTGACACGAAAGGTTACCTCTCTATGTCTCTATGAAATAGATTTTGTCAGTTTCGTTTTTTTTCTTCTGACAGTAATGTTTTCATTGGTACGCGCTTTTTAGTACTCTCTTGTTATGAATATTAACTCAGTCTGACACAAAACATAGAAGAAGAAATAGTTGATTAAACGAAGTAGAAATAGTCTACCAGCTTTGACAGTATTAAAGATCCTGATAGTTTTACTTAAATTTGAACGCCGATCACTAATATCAGGTGGGGAAACAGCAACAATGTCACGAGTTTGAGATTTCTCATTTAACGGAATGTTTATTTTTCTTGATCATCATCGATTCATTTATTAATATGATAACCCCTACCCTATGGCAAGCGATTCAAAATTTACCTCAGTTTTGAAATATGGCTAAATTTGCAGTCAGCACAATCAAGTGAGGCTTAAGATTTCCAGTCACTGTCGTTGGGCTCATATCACTCAATGCGATTGTCGAACAATGTCTTCTATCTTCATCAATTCATACACATTCTTCCTCTTATTTCTTAGCTTCCCCGCTTTTCTTTCTCTTTTTTTCTCCTTCTCTTCCTCTTCTTTCTTCTTCGGCGTCTTCACCTCCCACTCCTCTACTTCTCTACCCTCCCACAATGCTACATTTTGCCAATTTCTGTTATACGCACTCATCACGTGCTTCAAATTGTTGTTTTTTTTTTGCGGGGGGGGCATCTGCAATGAATTGATCTCCTCACTCAGAAGATCTGCACGAGCTTAACTAAAATATGAAGAATCAAAACATTATTAAAAAAAAGTAAGACGATGGTGGGAAACTTTGCTCTGAGCTTCCATATTGTCGTTAAGTGCATCCATATAAACTAAATTACGAGAATCAAATTCTAAAAGATAGTTCAACTTGCAAGTCTGCATATGTATCGAGGAACACTACGTCTAACTAGCCAGGATTTCAAGTTACGATAAGAAGTTTAGCTGCACACGAGAACATAAAATATACTGATTGCTCGACTTATACGAGATAAGTTCGTAAAGTATCCATACATTTAGTATTAATGAAAAAGATATCTTAACTAAGGCAACAATTCATCAGACCATTTCAAAGTATCCCACCCCTGAGACCTTCATACTTTTATCCTAATCTTCTTTTACTCCTTCACGTGCCTCAGTGTGCTCATTTTTATCATTAATTTTAGACAAGGTCTGTAAGTTCTTACTTTTTATTGGTGATTTTACATTTGGAAAACGCGAAAAGTCGCAACGGAGCCAAATCTAAAACGTAGGAATATTCACAATTCTGGCACATGCAATGTTACATTTACCCTGTAGACAACAGAGGTTACACAAGATCACTCAGCTGCATCGCAATGCCAAATGAGTAACTCCACTTGGGAGTTTCAATTCATTCATGCGCGGAAAATTGCTCTTTGATTGATTGCCAATGTTTATGAAGGCGACACAACAGGTTCCCTACTAATACTTTCACTCTCTCTCCACACGCAGCTATATTATGGAAACAAGTAAATCTAACAATAGTTCCCAAGGAAAGAAAAGAATGATGAAAAAGTAAATAAATCCAGGGTAATATATAAAATGGAAACCAACAATTGCAATAAATTAACTGACAAAGAAGTTACTAAATTTTACAAAACCACAAATAACGAAACAGAAAGTGATATAAACAAAGAAGCTAAAAACAGTCACTAATCTGAAATTACACAACAGAATAGATTAACTAGCAAAGGTAGAACCATCTATTAAATTAAAAGACCATATATTAATTTAACCACCTCCAACAATACAATGAAACAAAAGTAGACAAAATATTTTTTAAACTAATTAAAAAGCACTTCCCTAAAACATAAAAAATACATTTATTCACAGCTGCATGGGTAACATGGATAACATTTTTTATTAGTTAACCATACCTCACGTGTATCTGTTCCGTCAAGCAGCTTTCGTGTGTATATTCCATGTGTGTATCATAATTCTAGTTTGTCTATCCAGAAATTCCAATGATGATGTGTATTCGTTTGGGTATCTAGTAAGCATTCATCTGTTTGGTGTTTGTCTGTATGTTGATTTGTGAGAGTGAAAGAATTTAAGTTGCATCGGTTGTGGTTGTAGGTAGACATATCTGAGTCTTTTAGCATGGATTTTATCAAAATTGGTGTGTTTTACTTGTGTTTATAGATGGCAAAATATTTATCAGAACTCCCTCTAAGTATTTCCGACATAATGAATTATGTTTTGTTCTAAGATAGGGCCTGTTTTATTTGTGTGTGTTTCGAGCAAGTTTAAAGGGTCGTCTCAACGTAGATATGTTCATAGATGCGGGACTTTAGATTTATAGATGTTTCGCCAATGTAGCTCTTCCTACAGTGTCGGTGTTTTATGTCATAAATCGCGATATCTGGATATTTGGATCTATTTTCTTCCTAACTATATCTCTGACTTTCTTTGAGGTGGTTGTAAATTTTTAATGTCCGGTATAACTAGTTTGTTTTCAATTTTTTTTATAGAGTTTTCTGTTTTATTTGTGTGTTTCCCGCAAGTTTAAAGGGTCGACTCAACGTAGATATGTTCATAGATGCGGGATTTTAGATTTATAGATGTTTCCCCAATGTAGCTCTTCCTACATTGTTGGCGTTTTATGTCATAAATCCCGGCATCTGATATGGTGTTGGATTTATTTTTCTTCCTAACTATATCTCTGACTTTCTTAGAGGTGGTGGTAAAATTTTAATGTTAGGGATAACTAGTTTGTTTTCCAATTTCTTTGATTGGGTGGTAGGTGGATAGCATTAAGACTTTTGTTTTTCTGCTGTCGGAAGTGCCTATGTTGTCTGTGGTGATGCCTAATTGCTTTGACTTCACAATTGTGTATCCTCGTTTTCTAGCGTTGAGGATGAAATGATAGAAGTGAAGAAGTCTAAAAGTTTTTTCTATTCTTTATTTAGGTATTCTGGGCTACATATTCGAGGAACAAAATCTATGATTAGTTCTGATTTTATTTTTTGTCTGTGGTGGGAACAGAAATTGATTAAATCATTTTTTATTTGTGTGTTAGCGGTAAACCGACAAACTGATTTAACCTACAAACAAAGCGAAACATTTTAAATTTATAAGCTTTTCCTATTTCTTCCTCATCCTATCGTTCTGCTGGATTGTAATCCATATCTGATCTATATTCTATCAAAATCCATCAAGGAAATGGGATAAAATATTACATAAACAATTACAATTTTAATTAAAAGATTTATATGTGGAGAAAATTCATTTCTATTAGTTTTCTTTTTTCTCTTATTTTGTTGCTGTTTTTGTTGTCACAACTCGACATAAACTAATATTAATTAACAATCTGATTGTCAAGGCAGTAGCTATATGAACGAATTTGAATAAAGATTGTTCATTTGCTTTCGTAGCGTGACGTCAGAGAAGTTCCTAAGGAAAGTGTTTAAATCACTACAGTAGTCTTTATTTATGAGCTGTACGGCTTTCTGAACGGTTGTAGAAATTAAAAACGTTCTATACCTTGCGATAAAAAGTAACCAGAATTAGACAAAATAAAATTGTTGAAATGTATATAATATTTTAAGAAAATCGGATTATCTGAAGAAAATGGTCTGATTTTGAATTTTCCTTGTTGATCTTTAAAACCAATCAAATTTTTTATATCTTTGTCCTATTCAGTGTATTTAGTAAGAGTTCCCAGATTTGACAATCGGTCGTCCACCAATAAAAACCAATTATCCTGTGTTGATCAGAATCGTTCCTATCTCTTGTTTGTTTCCACTTGTTATTACTCCTTTCAACAAGTATAAAGTTGGTATAGACTCGCTGGTCCCGGAATTCAGAGTTTCAAATTTGGCTAATCTCTGACGTCTTCTTTCCTCATTTAGAATCAGATATAAGCAGTGGTTAGTCAAGCTTTCTGTTATTTAGTGGTTGTGAGTTCAATCCCTGAATCAGGCAATGTTATAATATATTCTGTTTGAGTAGTAACAAGGAAGAACCGACATCGCAAGAACAATGATAGCACAATAATCAACACATAGGAAATTCCATATGACCAACATAATGGGCACCTGAAGATGGCCATGGGTACTTGACCGAAACGTTATGCCCATAGTAATCGCATTTATGATAATCAAAGATGAGAAAATTCAAAATATATCAAATTATTTTTATGTTCACTACGTTATTCGCATCTGACAGGTTTACATGGCAGAGGAAAAATTGAATTTTATATTCCTGATGAGTTCGATAATATTTGAATAAAAATGGAATGGTCAAAATCAAATTTATTAGCTACAAGCGAGAAAATCTGTAAATCATCCGAATCTGAAACGTTTTTTATCCCCAGCCTGCCACTATTAAGAATAATTGCATCACTTAAATCTTACAGTAAAATGACAATCCAAATTAATTATTTTTGCCAATCATAAACAGTAAATCCAAGTTTATTATACCAGCTTCGCAGTCCATAACGAGTACTTCTAAAGCTGATGCTACGTTAAAATATTTGCTAATTTTATATTCAACATTCAACCAGTAAATAATACATAAATAACATAACAATAAATAACATAACACATACATAACACATAAATGACATAATTACAAAATATTTGCTAACTTTATATTCAACCAGTAAATAACATATAGATAACATAATAACAATAAATAACATAACTAACACATAGATTACATAATAAAATAAAATATTTTATAATTTTATATTCAACCAGTAAATAACACATAAATAACATAATAACATTAAATATTTTCTAATTTTATATTCAGCCAGTAAATAACACATAAATGACATAATAACATTAAATATTTTCTAGTTTTATATTCAACCAGTAAATAACACATAAATAACATAATAACATTAAATATTTTCTAGTTTTATATTCAACCAGTAAATAACACATAAATAACATAATAACATTAAATATTTTCTAATTTTATATTCAGCCAGTAAATAACACATAAATAACATAATAACATTAAATATTTTCTAATATTATATTCAGCCAGTACATAACACATAAATAACATAATAACATTAAATATTTTCTAGTTTTATATTCAACCAGTAAATAACACATAAATAACATAATAACATTAAATATTTTCTAGTTTTATATTCAACCAGTAAATAACACATAAATAACATAATAACATTAAATATTTTCTAATTTTATATTCAGCCAGTAAATAACACATAAATAACATAATAGCATTAAATATTTTCTAATTTTATATTCAGCCAGTAAATAACACATAAATAACATAATAGCATTAAATATTTTCTAATTTTATATTCAGCCAGTAAATAACACATAAATAACATAATAACATTAAATATTTTCTAATTTTATATTCAACCAGTAAATAACACATAAATAACATAATAACATTAAATATTTTCTAATTTTATATTCAGCCAATAAATAACACATAAATGACATAATAACATTAAATATTTTCTAGTTTTATATTCAACCAGTAAATAACACATAAATAACATAATAACATTAAATATTTTCTAGTTTTATATTCAACCAGTAAATAACACATAAATAACATAATAACATTAAATATTTTCTAATTTTATATTCAGCCAGTAAATAACACATAAATAACATAATAACATTAAATATTTTCTAATATTATATTCAGCCAGTACATAACACATAAATAACATAATAACATTAAATATTTTCTAATTTTATATTCAGCCAGTAAATAACACATAAATAACATAATAGCATTAAATATTTTCTAATTTTATATTCAGCCAGTAAATAACACATAAATAACATAATAGCATTAAATATTTTCTAATTTTATATTCAACCAGTAAATAACACATAAATAACATAATAACATTAAATATTTTCTAATTTTATATTCAACCAGTAAATAACACATAAATAACATAATAACATTAAATATTTTCTAATTTTATATTCAGCCAGTAAATAACACATAAATAACATAATAACATTAAATATTTTCTAATTTTATATTCAGCCAGTAAATAACACATAAATAACATAATAGCATTAAATATTTTCTAATTTTATATTCAGCCAGTAAATAACACATAAATAACATAATAACATTAAATATTTTCTAATTTTATATTCAGCCAGTAAATAACACATAAATAACATAATAGCATTAAATATTTTCTAATTTTATATTCAGCCAGTAAATAACACATAAATAACATAATAACATTAAATATTTTCTAATTTTATATTCAGCCAGTAAATAACACATAAATAACATAATAACATTAAATATTTTCTAATTTTATATTCAGCCAGTAAATAACACATAAATAACATAATAACATTAAATATTTTCTAATTTTATATTCAGCCAGTAAATAACACATAAATAACATAATAACATTAAATATTTTCTAATTTTATATTCAGCCAGTACATAACACATTAATAACATGATAAAAATAAATAACATAACTGACACATACATAACACATAAATAACATAACATAAATATTTTCTAACTTTATATTCAACCAGTAAATATAAATAACGCGTATCATAGGGGTTAAAGAGAATTTCTGGAGTTAAATCGTTTCCTTGTGTATTATTCCTTCCCTGCTAAAATGGTGGTATCTCCTTAAAAGAAAAACAGGTTATATCTCTGAATATCGGAAAGCTCTCGCTATACTCGTAATTTTCAGCAACAATAAATTCGAATTATATCAAATCGATGTCCAATAAAACGCTCGGACCTTTATGCACCAAGAAGGTTAATATGTGAAGGCGTGTGTCTAAAGTTTGTTTTGGAAAAAGGCCACAAATATAGAGCCCATATTGAGAATTGTACTCACTATTTAGTTGTAATGATAAACCAGACTAGCTCATTTTACCAAATCAGGCGGCAAAGGTGTGTACGTGTTGATCTGTCTAAGTGTAGAATTAAAGAAATATTAAATATTTGAAAAAAATAAGCTTTCTCCGAGTAAAAGTTTAATGTGTATTCGAAAGATTTTGACTTAATGTCTGAACACAAGAGAAAAAGTTTCACACACTTTTTGGTATCAGAGAGATTTTCATCTTGACCTAACTGGATTTCCTTGAAAGCAAAGAGAATTGCTGACAACCGGATATCCAGGGTTGTAACTGACCTGGAGTGACACTTTGATGCCGGTTAGGTACAGGATTTTGTCTTTCCTGGGTTGAACAGAGCAACCCGTCCCGATATTAGGCTAGTTTACGTTTAGTTTGAGTCTTTAGTTTCCTTTTTCCGGTTAACTTAGATAGGGTATGTATGCTCATTGGCCTCTTATTTCTGTCGCTATTTTTCTTTCGTTTAATTTCACATCCCCTCCCTCGTTAGGTGGTCAGTGATGTTAGTTCTCTGGTAGTTGCGGGAAGCCTTTCGGTTCGCGTGTGTTTTCGTATTTGTTGTTGTGACTGAATGAGTGCCTGTTTGTGTGAGTGTTTTCAGATGGATGATTGTTTTTATACTATTATAATCCTGCATTATTTTTTTCGTCCAGTTAACTGATGTTTCTGCCACATTTAGGGATTGTGGGGGTATTATTAACCTTGTTTTGTTTTCATGTAAATAGTATTAATTCATATTGTAAATAATCATTGTTTTTTTTTTAATTGTTGTTTTTATTCCCCACAGACTTTGAAATGTACATATGGGGAATAGTTAGGATTTCATAGAGACATTGAGGTATTATGGTGGATGTAGTAAGAAAGGTAGGAGAGAATGTGTTTTGGTGATAGGACTATTGTTGGTATGTTTGGGTTAGTATTTGTGACTAGCTAAGTTTAGAATTAAGACAGAAGAAGGGCGTCCTTTTCGCCAATCCCCTTTTTGGCCTTGTACCACATTTTGTACAAAATCGTACGAATAAATATTCTATTCAAGGGGTGAAAGATGAAATCTTGAATGCAACTGCCACATTTGTTACTGAATCTTATGTGTTTTCTGTTGCTGAACTTGAAGGTTTTTTTTTACATCAAAATACAGTGTAACCCGGATATAAGAGAGTTGTCGGGACCGGATCAAAAGTCTCTTATATCCGGGTTTGGTCTATTTCGTTTTATTAACACAGGCTCTAATTTGGGACCAGATAAAATCTTTCTTATATCCGGGTTTCTCTTATATCCGGGTTACACTGTACATCGATAGAACTACGATTGGTTTGAAACTTACCTTTAGTGTCACGTCGCTTGTTCAATATCATGTTCAACAATGTTTGACGCATGCGAATTAATTTTTATTGGGTTTTATTTTGGTGTTTTTTCCTTGAGCCTGCCGTCTTAATATGTAGCAATCTGGTGAGGATCGAACTCGCTATTCACTCATAATTGATCTAGTAAGCCAGGCTTGCTGTCCCTTACACCATGTCTAGGTGCTCATGTCGTTTTATTATGTAGGCACAGTGACAATTCAATCGCTGGAATGACCCTATGAATGTAAATTTGCCTTACCTCTTCACAATCGTCTCAAAAGCAGAGTTCGTTGAAGGTGAAATCAGCCAGCAGTGATCAGGGAAACGACATTCTTTCACATAGTTATTGGTATTTATTGTATTTTCAAATATAATTAGGGCACGTGGCCAAAAAAGGAAAGGGGTTAAGGCTGGTCGGCACGATCTTATACACCATAGTCGAACAAATAAGTGGTTTCTTTTTTTTTTCTTTTTAAATTATTTAACGAAAAGCCAAAACAGTTACGAACAAACAAAATAATATGGAACAAGAACATGGAAAACCACAGAAAATAAGCAATTCAATCAAATACGAAAACGGTAAATAAAAACAGGGGGAAGGTAAAAATACAAAAAGGAAATGAACAAAAAAAACGGAAAAAATTGTACAAATAATAATATGCACAAAAAATAATCAAAAAGGAAAACTGAAAAATTGAAAACGGTTCAGAAAATCAAAAGTGACAAAATAAACTTATCTGTTCACAAGCTGTAACTCTCACGCTGGTCGCAACTCCACTAATGAAAAAGGCAATCTCCTTCACATAGTTATTTAGCGAAATAAAATGTCAAGATTCGCGGCACCAACTGTGCACTCTGTCCCCATTTACATCTGTTCTTTGGGTTTGAGTTTATTCACTTCTTTCTCTTTCTTGAACCGCGTGTGGCGCTCGGAAAGACGTCATAGCATGTTCAGCACAGACCATTTCTAATAGAGCAGTTTTACCAATCTTTACACGAGATGTTCTTCTGCTCCATATTTAATTCTCTTTTCCCCGCCACAAGTATAATATAACACGTACAATGCCTCTACTGCTCCTCAACGAATGATTCATAGTGTCTACATCTCAAAAAAAAAAAAAAAGCATATGGTGCCGAGTTCAAATTCCAGTCGATTCCGTTTGGTTCAATACTCACTAATATCCACTCTCAAAAGGCATGAACCTGTAAGGAGGATGTTTTGGATACCAAATTATAACATGAGACTTAATCTGTCGTATTTAACGTTACATTTTATTCAACTTCCTATTTCATCGATTTATAAAGGCCATTGTGTGTGCGTGGCTCTGGAGCCCTCTTCTGAACGTGGACTTTAAATTTGCGATGACAGAGAGACATCTTATCTCTTAAGAGTGTGGGTGTTCATATAACTGCATGTACAACAGTAGTTTCATGTTTTCAACCGAGGTGCAGCTAGTCTGGTCAAGTGAATCTGCACTCGGTGGCTAGGAGTTTACATCAGATCAAGCTATCTTGAACTTGGGTGGCAGTTTGTCTAAGAGAAGGAAAATAAGCAAGAAGAGATCTTTTTGGAGATTTCGGAGCACACTGGATTCTATTCTGTTTCTTACTAGTTCTTCCGAAAAACTTGACTGGCTTGTTTTACACAAGCCTTCGTCACTAGAATTAAATTATGTGTGACCTACCGATTCAGTTCTAAAATGAACTATTCGCCCTTAATTCTTTGAAATCGACGGCAAGTTCATTACTGACTATATTAAAAAAAAACTTTACCATTTAAGCTTTAATTAATATATAATTAATCAAAACTATATAAGACCGAAACAGTATGAATTTAATTACACCATAGTAAACTACGTTTGGATGAAAACTAATCCATAAATATTTTTGTTAGACGACCATTACTCGCTCATGAAGATAATTGATACTATATCTCACAGACCAGAGTTTCATGCGTGCACCTTTTAAACCAGCATGCACTAACCTCGATATACAACATATTTGTCGAGAAAATAGTACGTTCTTTTCATAAAAAGCAGGCAAAAACAAACTCTGAAGAACGTCGACTATAAAAAACAAACGGTCGTATTTGAAAATTAATATGTCTGCCTTTCAGCAACATTTAGACCATTTACAATAGCACTTAAACATCGTAAATCTGTGAACATAGATTCATTGATTAGCCGAAATCTCCCGGAGCGAGCAATCATTTCGACATTTTTAGCACTTATGTAAAAAAAAAAAAAAATCTTATTCGCGTGCAAAATAACAGCTCGTTTAAAGTCAGCCTCCTTTAAACTCGATATAATTTCTTATTCATAAAATTCATATTAATACGTGTTTAAGCACATACATTGAAAACAAAGGAAAAAGAAGAAAAAAAGAGAGCAATTAGTTTGTGCAAATGGATGTAGGAAAAAGAGAGACGAATTATAAAGAATAAATTATTCCTGAGAACAACAAAAGACAGGAAGCTGTGGAAAGCCGTGTTCGCTCAGTCGGGATGTGGCACACACATAGATAGATGGGTTTTATATCCCGTAGCCAGATTTTCTCATTCCAGTGTTGTTATATTTTAATTTTAGGGTTGCACAAGTTAAATGCTTGTAATCAAATATATTAGTATTTATTAGAGCTTACAGACGATTTTAGTTTTAGTCATTTTGTCGATGTTAAGTTGTAGCAATTAATAATAAAAAAAGACTTAAGATTGTAACGGTACGTGTAGCAGTTCATTTAAAAAATAAGAGAAATTCTACCCGTCCGTTAATCCTGTAAACTTCTCTGTGGTACCCACGGCCACAGCTTTAGTATGATGAGGATTGTGTAGTCCTTACATGGTGGAGTTTCGAGTCCCACGCCAAACTAGTTTTGAATTTAAAGTTGACTCTCTCTTGAGCTGGCTGCCTACCAAAGCAAGAGAATCCACTTTGCTATATTTATTTCTGTGAAATTACAGAAAATGTGGCACAAGGCTTAAAAAGGGGATGAGGAAGAGGACGGTCTTCATCTGTCTTACTTTTAAACTTAGCCAGCCGCAAGCACTGGCCCAAGCATACTAACAATATTCCTAACACCAAAACAACACATTCTTACTAACCTTTCTTACTACATCCACCATAATACCTCATTGTCTCAATGAAAATCCTAAATAGTCCCCATATGTACAAATCATCGTATGTGGGGGGGGGGGGATAAAACAACTAATTAAAAAGATCCCCAATGAGTATATCCAATATGAATTAATCTATTTACAAGAAACTAAACGGTTGGGAGTAGAGTTAAAGTCATATCTTGGTTGGATTTTGAATGCGACTCGTCAGTCCTGCTTTGTCATGCCGATAATTGCTACAAGAATATTTATTAACTATGTTATCTAATGATAAAAATGTAAGAAAATTTTACGTGTTAGTATCAATATTGTATCTTTTATTTACATGACAATATGATAATGAATTATAAATTGCTTCTTTTTCACAAGTATATATATCCATTTAATTTCTCTTTTTACATCTAGGAATTATAGGCTTAAGATGGATTCATTTTTTTTTAAACCATTATTAATTTTCATTGTTTATTAGTATTTATTTCCTCAGTTTTGTCTTGCTTTTTTAAATAGGTTTTGTAAGTTGTGCTAGGAGATGATTCAAATCTGAAAAATTAAAAGTAAATTGATAGGTTTACTCAGTAGAAATTAGTTTAACAAAATAAATAATCCTAACTCTACATATAAACATTTTTCTTTCTTGAATTGATCACTAAGAAGCAATGCTTAACAATCGATTAGCATGACACCACTACTGAATACTATCCATACTGTGTGTCCTATTTTTTTTAGTTGTACCAAAACCAGACAGACAGTAAATTCGTAGTCACTTCTTCTCTTTCGTTGCTTTTCGGAGTATCTAGTTAAAAATCATTTGGCGAACTCAGTTGTTTTTTTTTATTTTTTTAGCGTGAATAAAAGTTAAAGTAAATCTACTTCATTACAATAGAGAGAATATTAATAGGTCCCCTTGATAGATATCTTGTTATCAAAATAACAACCTGTGTATTTGTATGAAGTGTTAGAATATTACATTGATTTTTGTAATAATGAATTTAATATTTCCTAGACGATTTGTTCATGTACAAAAGTCTTTAATTCCGATAACTTTGTATAAACGACATTAACACTTGTAGAGGACCGTGGGGGTGAAGATGTGAAGAGATATCAGAAGGCTAAAAATTTCCTGCTAGCCGGTTCAACTACATGAGAGTGTTGGACTTTAATTAAGTCCAAAGAAGACAAAGAAAACAAACAAGACCCATATACATGGGTAAACAAATATATATTATGGGTAAACAAATACATACTAATACACAAAGACATGAAAAGTTACATAGTGTTTGTATGGAGAAGTTATGTGTGCGTGTTGTGTTGAGTGTTCGTACGTACGTGTATTGTTCTTAGCGCGTTCCCAGAATTTGGGAAACGCTGTATCTGTGAGAGGTTCACAAATTGGTGTAAGTGGAAAAGGAACGATTTTTCCTCGTCTCCGTGCGAGGTAGCGGCCCAAGACCTGAGTCGAAAAAGAGAAGGGTCAGCCAGTATTTATAGCCAGGGAAGAGAGACCCCTGTTGAAGGATTAAGGAAACTGAGGAGGAGTTAACTCCGATACGCTTTAATGTTGATCTCTGTTCTTCTTTTAATAGTAGTATTTGCGTTGGAGTAACGGAATCCAATCTATATCGTTGTTTAAAGGGGATTGACACTTTCAGTCTGCTATATAAATTGTTTAAACGTTTTAATATCAACGCATGATGTTCGTTGACAGTTTTAGCCATGTTATGCATACACATATTTTTTGGGGGAAATCTAATTACAATTTAATTACGATTTCTGTTCTTGTGAAAAGCTTTCTAACATATAAAATGTCGAGCTATGTCTTTGTGTTAGATTTTTAGTTCATATTGCTGTTTATGCATAAAGGCATTTAAACACATTTCAACTAACGATCTGTTTCATTTGGACCGCCTTAACATTGATTTTTATAACGGCATGTCACCATATTTGATCTTATACTGTTAATCTCTTTTTATAAACTAATCTAATTCTTTGCGTTTTAACAGATTAAGACTTATTATTTTGTGTAAACAAATTTCAAATTTGAATGACAACCCCTTTATTTCAACTTATAAGAATGTAATACTTTAAAATCATCCTATTTCTTCTTGCAAAGAATTTAAAAACTAATTCCAATCTTTGTTTTGCGTAAACAGATTTAACATTTTAATGCCCATCTCTTTAACATTTTATAGGATTCAGTATTCTTCACGTTGATGCCGATACAGATCTTTATGTTATAGGTAGAATCTGCTTTAGTCTGAATGGTTTTAATTCTTTAATGCCAATCTATGTTTTGGTGTAACACGTTTTCATCTATTAGGGTTGATCTGTTTTATGGAAATGGGTTTTTATCTTCGTGCAAAGTGTTTTTATACTTTAATGCTGAATTCGATTTTAGCTTAAGAGGTTTTAATACCTATGAATGTTTTGTTTAAATTGTTTTAAAATTTTAAGGCTTAGAACATTTTTTTCGTGTAAAGTGTTTAAAAACTTTATCGAACTTTTGTTTATTCTGGAAAGTTTTTATTATCTTAATTCCAATCTCCGATTTTGTTTCACGTGTTTTAAGACTTTATCTTTTTTAGAAATATTTTGCCAATTCATCGCAATCACTTTGTTCTGTTTACAAGGTTGTTAAATTGTAATAAGGATGATTGTCTTTGTTTTCAAGGTCTTTAAAACTTAAATGCCCATCAAAGTTGTCTTATAAATGTATTTGACATTTCAATGCCAATGTTTTTCTTGCAATTGTTTTGTTTTAACATATCTTGAGGCTAATATATGCATTCGTATGAGAGTTTTCTTTTTCTAAACGTTTGTTACATATTAACATCTATTTTATGAAAGGCTTGTAACAGTGGGCTTAGACAAATATTGAATGTTATAGAATAATTTATTGTAAACATTTTCACACACATATACATATATATATTAAGACATTTTTATGTTTATACATTCTTTTTATAGGTACAACTATATAAGTAAATGCTCTGTTTATAATAAAGAGTATTAAAAAATATTTACCGGGCTGAATGTCCGAGAAATTTTCATAGAAAAACAAATGACGTCACACATTATGAAATGGACAATTATTTTAAGACATTTTTATGTTTAGAAATTCTTTATATATCCGCATGAGATAAAGGTTCGATTCCTTTCGGAGGACGAATATTTTCTATCAAAATTTCTCGGACATTTTAGCCGGTAAATGTTGTTTAATACTGTTTATTATAAACAGAGCATTTATTTAAATATTTGTATCTATAAAAAGAATGTATAAACAAAAAAATGTCTTTAAATAATTGTCGGACTTTGTCCATTTCCTTATATATATATATAATATATATGATATAATATATATATATATATATATAATATATATATAATATATATATATAATATATATATATAATATATATATATAATATATATATATATAATATATATGATTTATATATAATATATACATATAAAATATATATAATATAATATATATATATAATATATATATAAAATATATATTATATATATATAATATATATAGAATATATATATATATATGTAATATATATAATATATATATATTATATATATAATATATATATATATTATATATATATAATATAATATATATATATTATATATATATATATGATATATATGATATATATATATATATTATATACATATATAATATATATATATAATATATATATATATATAATATATATATGTATAATATATATATATATATAATATATATATGAAGAAATAGAGTCTTAAAGACTTCTATATTTATAGGATTAAGTGCTCAAGAGATAGAGCGTGTGTAAATATAAAAGTGAAATAGAAGTCAACATTTAGAGGCAATAGTCTGTTTTATGCTAGATGCAAGGCCTGAGGATTGCATCTAGCATGAAACAGACAGTTGCCTCTAAGTGTTGACCTCTATGTTCACTTTTATAATATATATATATATATAATATATATATATATGTATTATGTAATATATGTATTATATAATATATAAAATATGTATTATATAATATATATAATATGTATTATATAATATATATTATATAATATATATAACATGTATTATATAATATATATGATATATATTATATAATATACATAATATATATTATATAATATATATAATATGTATTATATAATATATATAATATGTATTATATAATATATATAATATATATATTATATATATATAATATATTTTATATATATATATAATATATTATATATATATTAAATTATTATATTATATATATATTATATTATATATAAAATATTATATATGTATATAATATATTATATATATATAACATAATATATATTATATATAATATATATTACATATATATATCATATATATTATATATATTATATATAATATATATATGTATTATATATATAATATATATTATATACATATAATATAAATATTTATATAATATATATACATAATATATATTATATATATAATATATATGTAATATATATTATATATATTATATATATATAATATACATATAATATATATTATATATATAATATATATAATATATATATAATATATATTATATATATAATATATATGTAATATATATATAATATATATTATATATATAATATATATATAATATATATATATAATATATATTATATGTAAAATATATATTATATATATTATATTATATAATATATATATATATTATATATATATAACATATTATATATATTATATTAAATATATAATATATATTATATATTATATTATATATATGTAATATATATTATATTATATACATATAATATATGTTATATATATTATATTATATATATAATATATATTTTATATATATATTATATATATTATTTCATATATATATATAATATATATTATATATTATATATATATTATATTATATATATATATATAATATATATTATATGTATATTATATGTATATTATATTATATATATATATAATATATATTGTATATATAATAAATATTATATATATATATATAATATATATTATATATATAATATATATATATTTTATTATATATATATTATATTATGTATATATTTATTATATATATATAATATATATTATATATGTATTATATTATATATATAATATATATTATTTATATAGTATATTATATATATAATATATATAATATATATTATATATATGTATAATATATATTTATATATATTATATGTATAATATATATTATATATATATTATATATATAATATATTATATATATATATTATATATATAATATATATTATATATATGTAATATATAATACATAATATATATATAATATATATCATATATATATATTATATATATATATATATATACTGTACACAGTACCTTGTCATTCGTCTTTAGTAATGTATACATATATCCATTTATATATATGTATATATATATATATATAATTATATCTCTATACCTATATATATATATATATATATTTATATATATGTATATATATATATATATGTATCTCTATACCTATATATATATATATATATAAATATATATATGTATGTATATATCTCTATAAGGCTATATATACATATATATATATATGTATATCGATATATATATATATCGATATATATATGTATATCGATATATATATATGTATATCAATATACATATATGTATATCGAAATGTGTATCGATTATATATATATATATATGTATATCGATATATATATATATATATAGATATAAATATATGTATACCGATATATATATATATGTATATAGATATATATATATATACATATACATATATATATATATATCTGTATATCTATATATATATATATATATCGATATACATATATATATATATATATATATCAATATACCTATATATATATATATATATCGATATACCTATATATATATATATCGATATACATATATTTATATCTATATATATACATATCGATATACATATATATATATATAATCGATACACATTTCGATATACATATATATATATTGATATACATATATATATATATATATCGATATACATATATATATATGTATATATAGCCTTATAGAGATATATGCCTACATATATATATTTATATATATATATATATATATATATAGGTATAGAGATACACACATATATATATATACATATATATATATATATATATATATATATATATATATATATATATATATATATATATATAGGTATAGAGATATACTTATATATATATATATATATATATATATATATATATATATACATATATATAAACATATATATGTATACATTACTAAAGACGAATGACAAGGTACTGTGATTACACATTTTAGTTAATTTTTCTTGTTTTCTTTTCTGGACATGGTGTGTAAAAACTGTCCAAATATTCTGCATGTCTGGGCGCTTTCGACTATTATTTTAGTCATTATCAAGGACGATTTGTAACATTATAATTAATAACACACCAATAAAACGAAAATTACAGAGAACCAAGATTATGTACGAGCTTAAACGGCCCTTAAGGTACTGTGATTCTGATCAAATCAAACTCACAAATGATTATATTTTTCATGCCACTACCTATCTGTCTAGATGACTCACGGCACACCTATCCGATAATAACTCAATTAGGACTCATTTAAACAGAAGCGGAAACTTACCAAACTCTATCCGCAACATACTAGTAGAAAATACAAGTATAATAGCCTCATCTACATATAAAATAATATTAAAAATAATGGAAGAACTAATAGCAATAAAATAAAAATTGCCCTTGGTAATGGCTAAAAGATTAACGGAAAGCGTTCGGATATGCAGAACTTTTGGACAGTTTTACACACCGTACCCAGAAAAGAAAACACTTGTACGAACACAAGAAAAATTAAATAAAAAGCTTAATCTCAGTACCATGTACTTTAACGAAACTTGTATAAAAGAGTGATTGCTGACCAAATACACACAATATATATATATATATATATATATATATATATATATATATATATATATATATATATATATTAAGCTTTTCACCCCAAGCAAGGCTGGAACCCACTAGCACGCAAGGGGTTACAGAAGGCTTGGAGGAAGAGCAGGTAGGAGTGGTAAAGGAGAGGATGTGTAGAAAGATAGTGGATCGATCAAGGCAAGGGGGGTTCAGAAGATTTGGAGCGAGCGCAGATAGGAATGAAAGGTGAAAGGATGTGGAGAAGGGAAGTGGATAGATCAAGGCAACTGGAGATGTCGATTGACGTTAGTTGGAGATTGTATTTGTCAGGGAAACAGGAATAAGATAGGGAGTTCCACAGGCGAGATGTGCGAGACATGAAGCTATTGGAGCAGAAGAGACGTCTACATCTAACAGTTTCAACGGTGAAGGGGTGGGAACGGGATGCCAGCCTACCTCAACATCAGCCTGAATTTATTCTCAGTTGACTTATATATCGTGCTTATTTCGAAATTATAAGTAAAATTATTGAATTAATTGTAGTGGAATACAGTCATACTGAAAGGACGATATTATTTTGATATATGTAAGCCCAGCGAGCCTGGTCAATACTTAATTGGGTGACAACTTAGAAACACCAATATCGTAAGTTATTTGTATGCTGTCTTTCTAGAAAATATCGAATTATTATGAATACTATAAGTGGCCTTGATGTAGCGTGTCCACAAATCAGGAAGGACCTTACTGCGAATGCGTGAACAATAACCCCCTCCCCCTATGTTTTTATTGAGACGTGAAACTTTGACCTTGTTTACTTAGCCATTGTCGCTTGGGGCTAATTTTTAGAATTGTTGTTTTATTCCTCTCCCCCCACAGACAATGAATTGTAAATATGGGGTCTAGCTAGTACTTTCATAGAGACTGTGAGGTATTATGGTGAATGTGGTAAGAAAGGTACATTAGAACGTGTTGTTTTGGTGTAAGGAATATTGTTTGTATGATTGGGTCAATGTTTGTGGCTAGCTGAGTTATAGTTAAGACAGAAGAAGACCGTCCTTTCCCCAATCCCCCCTTCGGCCTTGTACCACATTTCTGTATTAAACAGAATAAATATTACTTAGCTATTGTCACATTCACAATGACCAAGTCTCGTACCGTGCTTAGTTCTGTCTACACTGCTGTCATCGTTCAGTGTCATCGTACACTGGTGTCATTGTCTACTTCTGTTAACTTCACTACAGGACAGATCTAACTTGCTGTGCTTTTTTACATAAAAGGAGTTGTTATACTATGGACGAGATGAAGATGAATCCGACAGAGTAGATGTTGGTAAAGGCCGCTGACTTAAGTATCTAACATTATAAGCTACATATCAGAAAAAACAAAAAAATCACCTTTGTCATAGAGTTTAATTTTTGTTAATAATAAATATCTGAATCATCGTCTGTTTTCGGAGAGCTTTTATCTTCATGTTGCATGCAAACAATTGTTATCAATTAAATTGATCTGTTGTATTTATATGATTTACAGTAGATTCATACTCAAGAATTTTTTTTTCTTTCGTTTGATCAGTTCAGCATATTGGATACTGTAAAGAATCTGTAGCCATGTATCAGCCTAAGAAAGACCTCGTAACAGGAAAGGATATCCTTTTGTTGAATACCGTAAAAGAAATCTTTCAATATAGGCTTAAGGAATCAAGAAAAGAATTCGAAAAAGCAGACTTGAAACTCGGTCAAAAATCCTAGCGAATGAAGTCGATTCTCAACATAGGCTGGAAGCAAATAATAACAACGTTTAATAAATTTGGTTGTTCATGTATATTTTAATCATTACTGTCAACTTTTTATTCGTCTTATATTATTATATTCTTGCTTCCATTTCGCAAGTCTGCCCTTTTCCACTGGCAAAAGATTTTTTACGCGCTGTTGACGTTTGCACACTCACCTGGAGCGAATATCATATTCTTATCTAGGCTAGACACCGAGAGACAAATATAGGCGTGTCATGTGTACGGCGGATTCCTGTCAAAAGAAAAGTGAAAAGAATGCTAAAAAAACACAATGTTGGCAGATTAAAATAAAAAGAGAAAATCCTAACGGGAAATAATAAAAAAGTAAGACTTTGTTTTAGTTGAGGAAGAAACAGTTTTGTGTTACTTTTAATACAATTATTATAAATTTATGGATAAAAAGCCCAAGGAAAAATGTGATGTTCTATATTAAGCTTTCCTAAGCAATCAGTAAAAAGTTTAACTGGAAACTTTTTGAAACCGATTAGTTTCCTATAAATAGCTAGTTTTCGCTCCAAAACATCTGCTTTCGGATTATCTCCAGACGAGCACCATCAAATCTGAATTACTCACAATGCGAAACAAACTGTGTTTTATTTGGTTTCAAAGCGACATTATGAACGAAGAACTAACCTCCCAGCTATGTGACATAATCTTTTCGATGGTAAAAATGAAAATCCATCTCTATTTTCCAAAGCAAACGGCGCACAACGCAACAAAAGAACCTGACCATTCAATAACAGTTCAGTTTTCACGTTCTTTTTTTCTTTATCGTTACGATAAAATTCTGAGCACGTTTTTTTTTACAAAAAATATTTCCTTTGCTACTACGTGTTTGCAATTCAATTTGCTTTTATCACTCTAAGTCCATGTGTCGCATTTCAACCAACAGGTAAATCAAATTAACAGACACTTACATTGTCGTGACAAAAGTCACGGTTTAAGAACTTCGCCTCGTGTAGGACACCTTCTACTCTGGCAAAATGAGCAACTCAGAACAACTTTATTTCACAAATGGTCAAAATATCTCTGAAGATATGTTCAGTATGCCTTCCTGAGAGCTCTCCAGGAAGCTCTGATAATGGTAGGTATCCTGCATGTGAATAGACTTTGCATTCATATTCCAGGAAAACTCGATTGGGTTCATATCGGATGAAACTGGCAGCCAGACCATTCGTTAGAATACACCTTAAACCAATTCAGGGCAGCTTTTACCCGTTTACACGGTGTATTATCCTGCTAGAATAACACATTGTTTGGGAGATACATGAATAAGAGTGAAGAGACAGAAAGCAATGTAATGAAATGTAGTTCCATCAGTCAATGACGTGTCTAGACTAACCAAGCGACCAAAGCCATGTCACGACAGCACACCTATGCTGAAAGCTAATGAATGCGAAACCGCCATCCTAGATATGCCTCTGTTACTTTACTGTGCCATGTCTCCTCAAGGACACATGGCACAGTGGATAAAGGCGTTAGTTAGATCCAGTGACAGGACCCAAAGAGTGTGAGTTCAATACCCGGTTAAGGCAGTGGAGAACTTTCAGAGGGAAATTAACAGGAGATAACTCATAACTGACATCCATTAAACATTCCACGTGGAACTAGAACAGTCTACCCCAGTGAGCGAAATAAAGGTTTCAGTTCGACATTCCAACCACCTGAAGAAGGCCGGAGCGTGCAGCTGCCGAAGCGTTGTAATAAATATGGCGACAAAGATGAGGACAATAGTCCGAGTAATGTAAATAATGTACATAATACCTCATCTCAGAAATATAGACAGATACATTCTTCCAATGAATATGAAGGATTTGAGCCTGTTTCGCTTGTCACTTACTGCAGACAACTGTAGCCATACGTCTCTGATCAGGATTTTTATAAATGACCTTCCTGATATCCTTAGTTCTTGGCTTGAGTCACTTTCCCACCGCCGTAACGTAGTCCTCCTGTGCCTTTTCTATAAATACTTTCATGGTAACTGTTCTGAACTTTCCTCTACGGTACGTAGACTTTATGGATTTAATCTTGCAACTAGACTGCCACAAGCCCTCTTCATTTTACAGTTGAAATGGCTAGATATAACCTATGCTAACAGTTTCATCTATCGCACTCTTCACTTGCGAAATTCTATTCCGGCTTCTAGCTTACCAGTTAAGTTTGCGCTTCTAAAGTTGAAATGCAATGTCAATCGTTATCTTCAGTTTTCTTAAATCTTGTTCTTTTATTGTCCTCTGCAGTTAATAGTATTTTTCTCATATTCGCTTACACACAGAAACCCTCTCGCGTCTTAGTGACTTTATTTCTTTGCTTGGGGTGAAATGATTAAATATTATTAAAGACTCAAAATCAGACACGAAGCTATCCACGGTTGGTGGTAATAATTTGTCAAATATTCTCGAAAGACAAAAAGCCCAATAGATGGAGGGTACCAAATATCTATACAATTTCAGAATCAAAATGTCTCATCCATCTGGCACCGACTGTCATTTTAAACTTTTATGATTCATGTCGCCTTGCCATGAGCAGCCCAGCAAAGTCATTCATTTGCAGTATTTCCATGATGTGAAGGGTGCCACCAACCATTTCTTTTACGATCTGATAACCTATGACTTTTAACACGTCAGTGTCCATATTCTTATAACGTTTCACAGACCCACTTGTACGAACTAATGTTAACAGAGTTTGACCTAATGATTATAAGAAGCCACATCTATGTGAATAAAAACTGACGTACTTACAGGTACCACAACATGTAAAAATCATAGAAGCGCTTAACCACCATTTTAATTTTCATGTTTGTTAATTTTTAATTTTTTTAATTTATTTTTTGTTTAAATTTCGACAGAATATATTATTGTCTTTAATATTTATTTGAAAAATTTTATCCTAATAAAATGATTTCCACGTTGAAATTCACGATAATTCGAAATCAATTCAGTCTGATGTCTTCAACTCATGCTAAGCTAATCTCAACTTTTTCAGCTGCAATATACATATGTCCAGATTATAAAAAATACGGAAAATACAGCATTAGCCACAAATGAATCTTCATCACTGGCGCCAAAACGAGGTTAATAGTTGCATAATTTTTCTAAACATTCTGACCATCAATGAATTTGAAGCTTAAATGTTATAACTAATGTTTCTGAAAAATACTGAACTAATGTTAATCTACTTTACTGACGAAAGGGGTTCTTGCAATGATTAAAACAAAAAATACTCTTTTTTAGATGATTTCATCCAACGATTTTTACTGGAGACTATTTGCAGAAAGTTTGCCTCAGACGCTGTTTTTGAGTTGAAATGAGGCTGAAGAGTTTTTTAGTTTGTGTTGTAACTCAGCGAAATTAAAGTTTTGCTGAGATGTTCTTTGTTTTTTGCAAAGAATTGCTGCCAAATATATGCGTGAGATACGCCGTCTTAGTTCTTGCCAAGATTAATGTTTTGCATTATCGTTGTAGTTTTTTTAAAGCTTTAGTCTTTGATGCCGAAAATATAAGAGAAATTTATATCTTTATGTTATAAGTCACTATATTTTGCGTGTCTGTTGCACATTTGTGGGTAGGTTGTGTCTACTTACCCAGACATTGGTGGGTAGGTTGTGTCTACTTACCCAGACATTGGTGGGTAGGTTGTGTCTACTTACCCAAACACGAGTTTCAACAAACTATGAAAGCTTGTCGTGCGACAGTAACCATATATATCTGTCGACTTGATATTTTCTTTAAAATAAGGATTTTAAATTTCCGACCTTTGATTGCTTGAACATTTTTTAAATTGACTTATTCAATTGATGCTGAATCTTTTTTTAATTCTGTGGATCTTTATCGATTTTTACTATGTTATATTATTTTAAAAATTAGGTTAGATTATCTTGGAGAATCTTTCCAAGTAAATAAAAACAGAGCTATATTGTGTGAGAAATATGTATGGATTTCGAGCCTATATAAAATCAGGATTTCAGATGCTGATTTTCACTGTAATTTGGACATTTCTATTTAGGGAGTTGACACGACACAATCTTTTTTAGTCCATATTCTATCTGTTTAATATTGTGTCATTTTGCATTGAGTAACTATTGGGACCTTGAGACTAATCCTCTGTTTTTCTATTCCCGTCTCAACTCAAATCTATTCTGATATATCATATCGGAAATTCTTTGTTTAACTAGAATTTATAATTAACGAATGATAATGAATTGATTGAAATTCCGCTTCTTGTTTATTATCCTATGGTAAAAACGAATACAACAGCGGGACACTCAGTTCACTAAACTAACAAGTTCATGAGACGAGCTTAATACTCCAGGCGCTACGGGATGTGTCTAAGATGGTCTTTACAAGGCTTAGCTTAGATA
Source organism: Acanthosepion esculentum (assembly GCA_964036315.1). NCBI lineage: Eukaryota > Metazoa > Mollusca > Cephalopoda > Sepiida > Sepiidae > Acanthosepion > Acanthosepion esculentum. The sequence goes on from OZ038480.1 coordinate 9,252,238, forward strand.
GGCATGATGTTATTACTGCATAGGGCCACCAATTACAACAGAAGCCTCTATTGTTTTTATTACTGATTCCGGTTAAATGATTAATAGATTAATTTAGGCAAACGATGACGGCTGTTACTTGGTTGCTTTTGTTTTGTCCTTTGCAATCTTTCATCTGCTTATTTTGCTTATGGCTTTATAGTTAATATTCTTGCCATTATTTGCAGCCTATCGAACTCGCATTGCATGGAATTTAAATAGTTCCAAGCAGTCATCTTTTCAGAAGTCATTTAATATTTACTCTTGAGATTTATTATCGGCTGTCTTACAAGATGACAGAAGCATGGGCGGTGGGAGTTAAGGTTGAGGCATTGCCCGGTGAACGTAGGCTTGAGATATACAGATCTCTTGATGCCATGCTCTATTCGAGATATTAGTATTTCCTGGAAGGTGAATTTGTTGTTGTTTTCTCTTTCCATTGTGAAAGACATCGGTGATCTTATTGCGTTCACACGATCCAGGAATAGCTGGACTTCTTCCTGGTGTGGCTAGAGTATGAAGGTGACATCTACGTATCTCAGCCATAGGGTTGGCTTTAGTGATGTAGTTTCTAATGCCATTTCCTCAAAGTATTCCATATATAGGTTTGCCATTGTTGATGAAAATGGGGAGCCCATTGATAAGCCCTCATCCTGTCGATATATGTCTGATCCCATTCCAAAGTGTGTTATTTGCGTACAGAAAGTCAGTATCTCCATCAGGTTATCTATTGGTATACTGCTCCGTTCTCGTAGGGATGAGTTGCCGAGACATTAGGTTTGTAAGTCCCAGACAATCATACACAGATGTCTACAAGGACACATGGCGCAGTGGATAAAGACGTAGGTTAAATCCAGTGACTAGACTCAAAGAATTATGAGTTCAATGCCAGGCTACAGCAGCGGTGAACCAAAAAACTTGGAGAGTTGAGTTAAAGGGAAATAACTGAGACACCCGGAAGAGGCACGGCACGTGGAACTAAAATAATTTACCCCCCCCCCCCGATGGACGAAATAAAGGGTTCGTAACAAAATTCCAAGACGTTGTGAATACGACTATGAGGATAACAGTCCGAATAATGTAAATAATGTAAATAATCATAATATCTCATCTCAGAGATATAGACAGCCATTATATCACTAGAAGCTAGTCACTTGATCTAACCAACGTCTTTATCCACTGGGCCATGTGTCCTTGTGAATATGGCAATGAAGATGAGGATAACAGTCCGAATAATGTAAATAATCATAATACCTCATCTCAGGGATATAGGCAGATATTATGTCAGAGTTATTTTCATTTTGGCGTTATTTAGACGACAATTTATCTATCGCACCCTGTACTCAGTGATAGTCATTTGTATTTCAGATAAAGATGGATAGCCTGAAATTCTTTTAATCATTCCCAGAGAATCTATTACTATTCTATGATTATTATTTATTCTCTCGTTGATTGTTCACTGCAGGGGTAAATTGTTGCTTGAATTGGAGCTTAAGTGACAGAAGAGCCTGTCAATAATTTTCTCCTTCATCCATTTCTGGCTTTACCGTTTATACGTAATGCTATCAGCTGAATAACCTTGATTCCTCACTTGATTTCCAGTTCCTTGGACCTTTTTCCAAAGCCTCGTGTTACACAATTTCCTCAGCTTTCCAGTAAGATCAAAGATAGTTATCGGATTGTTGTTGTTGTTATTATTTATTTCCTTTGATATCTGGCGTTTACACATTTCTTTCCGGGTCCCGCCCAGGGACCTAAGGTTAGAAATGGCATCATGACACTTTCCACTGCAAAATAATAATAATTACAAAGATAAAGCCCTTCGTAAAGTGTGAGCTGTACTTGTCAGAACAATTTTTTGTATCTCTTTGAGGCATAGATTTCCAGGGATACCCTTCAATTAGTCTACTGGAATCTTTTCCAACCAATCCTAAGGCTCCAACTACAACAGGGATTGTTGATGTTCCCATGTGCCACATTTTTGAGATTTCTATTTCAAGGTCCTTGTATTTTGTCAGCTTTTCGAATATCTTCAAAGATACATTGCAATCTGCAGGCACTGCCATATCAATAACGAGGCACTTTTTTTGTTTGTTTGTGGTCTTTAATAACAATGTCTGGGCGGTTGGCTTTGATTGTTTGGTCAGTGTGCATTGTGTAGTCCCATAGAATTGTAACAGGTCCTATCTCCGTAACCGGGTCTGGGTGGTGTTCATACCAGTTTCTTTCCGTAGAAGTTGCATATTTCCCAGTGCAGATATTGGCCCACTCTGTCATGCCGGTTTTTATATTCAGTGGGTGCCATTATCGTACAACCTGATACAAGATGATCAATCGTTTCTGGATATTTATCACAGAATCTGCATTTGGGGCTAACACAGTATTTTAGTATATGTGCTTGATAATTCCTAGTTAACAATCATTGGTCCCGTGCATTATTATTTGTATGCACTGAGATGGCTGACAAATTGTAATTGGTAACTTTCATTGGTGTACAAATTACATCATGTCTCCACAATATTCTTGCTGGTTTCCATTTCCTACAGTCCTCTTTGGACAATTCTTAATGCCATATTTCACAATTTTATCTAGCACTGTCTAAATATTTTGTAAGCTTTTCACTTTTTTTATTTATAATTTGTGATATGCTGCAACAGCAATCTCCACTGATTCTACCCTTGTTTACAAAGACTAGGTCAAGGTTCCTGGCCCTGTGATCTGTTTGGAAACCAAAGAAATCATCGAATTTTAATTACTTTATTATCTACTAATATTATATATACCATCTCTCCTGCTAAACGTCCCCTCTCCAAGTTCTTCAATGCCTTTACCTTATTGTGGAAAAATCAGGCATGGCTGACCACATATGGAGAGAAAAGGGAAATCAGCGCTCTCTGTAGTATCAGATTGAAATCGTAGACATAGAACACATTGTTTGATGCGTGGTTTTCCGAATATGAATCTGGTTAAACTTTCTGACCAAGAGAGAAATCTAGAAAATACGCAGCGGAAAGGAAATGCAAAAAATTAGGAGGGAGAGAAAGCGTGTGTGAAGGAGAAAAGGTAGTAGATAAGAAATCTAGAGAAAAAATAAAAAAGATCCAGTTTAAAGGAATAATATATATATATATATATATATATATATATATATATATATATATATATATATATATATGTATATATATGAGAGAGAGAGACATATAGACACACATACAATATATATATATATATATATATATATATATATATATGTCTATATTTCTGAGATGAGGTACTATGTACACTATTTACATTGCTCGGACTATCATCCTCATCTTTGTCGCCATATTTATCACAACGTTTCGGCCGTTGTACACTCTGGATTTCGTCAGGTGGTTGGAATGTCGAACTGAACCCTTTTATTTATCTCGCTGGGTTAGACTGTTCTAGTTCCACGTGACATGTCTAATGGATGTCTGTTATCAGTTATCTTCTGTTAATTCCCCTCTCTCCGAATTTTCTATTGAACTCACACTCGTTTGGGTCCTGTCACTGGATCTAACCAATTCCTTTATCCACTGTGCCATGTGTCCTTGAGGACATCTGTGTATGAATTTCTGTGTATTTTAAACCTAATGTCTTCAGCAACCGTTTTTTACCAGTATTCATCTTGCAATTTTCGCTGTGATCATCTCATGTTTTTACCAGAGCTCATATGGCATTTTTTGTTATTATCGCTTTTCTCTGGTACTCTTTATTACTGGTTCCTATATTGTATTAATTTCTATGCTTGGTCGGCTCAGGAGATTTTGTGGCCTAGCATATGTGCTGATTCCATAAGTTTACGAATGTTCCAATGATTTTCTTTGTCTATGATTTCAACCTCATCCTACAGAGGGCGTTGATCTCCCGTTTTTCTCTATATGTGGACAGCCACATTTGATTTTTCCACTATAAGGTTAAGGCGGTGGAGAACTTGGAGAGGGGAATTAACAGGAGATAACTGATAACTGCAATCCATTAGACATGGTACATGGAACTAGAACACTCTACCCGAGCGAGCAAAATGAGTCACATGTAACCCTGGTTTGACATTCGAACCAGCTGAAGAAGGGCGTAGCGTACAACGGCCGAAACGTTGTGATAAATATGGCAACAAAGATGGTAGTCTGAGCAATGTAAATAGTGTACAATATATATATATATATATATATATATATATATATATACACACACACACACACACATATATATATATATATATATATATATATATATATATATATATATATATATATATTAAAAGAAGATTGGGTTGTAATGTGGATTTTTTAATATATATTAGCTTTATCTTCCATAAACACGAGTTTTGCGACCATCTTCAAGCAAATTATTATTAAAAAATGAATTAATTTTCCTTATATTTTTCGATGTTAAACATTCTCGATGTTAAACATTCTCTTTTTTTTGTGTGGTAGGGACACAAATGTCTCTCTTGGACTAGCAGTGAGAAAGTTATTCTGCTTGAAGTGTAAATAAATCAAATAAGATTGGTTCGAGAAAGGGGCAGGAAAGATCTGTATTATCTTTTAATAACACTTGTGTGTTCTTAGATCTATTCCCTTTTTTGTATTGTGTGTGTTTTTGTTAGTATGCCTATGTATATGTATATTCCCTCTCCATACATACTGTCCAACCATAAGGAATTAGTATGTCCATATATACATACATACATATATACACACATATACATACATACATACATACATACACACACACACTATGTTGTGTAAGGTTTGTGTGTATTCTTGTGAGTGGTCTATTTGTTTTTGCCAATATGTGTATATATATATATTCGTGCTCCACAGATACCCGCGTGTGAGTATGTGCGTATGCGTGTGAGTGGTTAGACCACTGTATTTGGCCATTATGTGTACATGCTGTGTGTTTTTGTGTGTGGGGGTGGTTATGATCTATTTAGTGCTGGTTTAAATTTGTTTATGAAGTTTTTTTCCTTGTATTTGTAGGTAGGGATAATTGTCTATTTGTTATATTGGCATAATTTTAAATTCATTCTGGTTACATTTATAGATGTGTTGTGATACAAAGTGTTTTTGATGGAAACTCTGTTGTTTAGTGCTTAGATGATACCTATATATATATATATATATATATATATATATATATATATATATATATATATATATATATATTAGAAGATTAGAAAGGATAAGGGAGAAAATGAGAAGATACAAGCAAATAGATAGAGAAGATCGGAGATATGACGTTATAAATAATCTTATATGTCCGCAACGGTTGCATTGCTATATTTCTATCATTTCATTGACATCGACTGTTCTAAATGACAATATTATTTCTAACCGTTAAAATTTATAGAATCTCTTGGATTTTTGCCAGTTGCAAATAGTAAAATCTAGACAAAATCTTGCCTCAAAATTTGCGATGGAGTGCTGACGTCACAAATCAATATTCACTTAAAATAAATCAATATTGTCAGTGATCAAAGTTATAAAAAAATTTTAAAAATCGCATTTCAAACGATTTGCATCTGCGTAAAATAGAACCGAAACTTCTCAATCAATCCTCGTAAGTTTCAATCCCATTTCATATTTTTATTTAGTTTCTGAAGCCTAAAATCGTTTTTTTTTTTCCTGATTTTCAAAATTTAATAACTTGAATATTTAAAGTACAGGATAAGTCTGTAAGTGGTCAGTTCCTCTAAATAAATCACATTATATTTCACAAGAATCACTTCTATAGCCCGGCTTTCAAAATTCAATATATATGTCTGTTGTAACCTAGCAAAGGTTACTGAAAGATGAATAACCAAAATGGAGGTAAGAAATGTGATGGTAAACTTCATAAAATCAACAAAATACAACACTCTCCAGCGGCGTGAAGTAGGTAAACCACTGCTAGTGGTTGACTACTTAGACAGCGTATTAACCCCACTTACAATAGTGTCCAACGTATTTACGAGGATTGGGACGCACCTATTAGTGTTCATAGGCACGGTATATAACAGTGTGTGATGTTATTCTTAGTCGGATAGCAAAGTACAATGGGAAGTTCAGAATGGAGAGATTCTAATCTATACACTCTGAACTTCCTCGTTTGGTAACTGAGTAGAAAAGCGCAATAAGAATAAAGCTCAATAAGGTTCAGTGTGGACGATTAGACATAATTGCTCGATCGATTAGGCCGATAACAAAATGCAGCCGAAAGTTCAGAGTTAAGAGTTTAGACATCATTCGATTTGTTAGCTTGGTAGCAAAGTTTTAAAAAAAGGGTTCTGATTAGGGAGATTAGATATAGTTTGATTAATAGCCCAGTAGCTAAGAGCAATAGGAAAATCGTTATTGAAAGATAGAACCTCGTTCAATTGGTAGCCCAGTTCCACAGTACAATAAAATAAGTTCACCGTTGACAGATTAGACATCGTTCGATTGGTGAGATGGTTACCAAATACAATAGAACTTAGTCATCAATTGGTAGCCGATTAGCAAACTACAATAAGGAGTTCAGATTCAAATAACAATCGGGCGTTCCGCGTTGAGAGGTCAGGTATCGTTCGATTTGTTAGTCGGATAGCAAAGCACAATAGGAAGTTCAGAGAATAGGGATTAGAAATTGTCCGATTTGTAGCCCAGTAACAAATTAAAATAGGAAGTTTAGCGTTGGGATGTTAGACATTTTTCGATTGGCTAGGCCGGTAAGAAAATACAATATTAAGTTCATAGAGATTGAACATCGTTCGATTGATTAGTGGGTGGACCAAATAGCACATCAATTTCAGAGCTAAGAGATTAAACATCGTTAGATTGGTAACCTAGTAACAAAGTATAGTAATTTCAGTGTTGAGAGATTAGACATCGTTCGATTACTTAGGCGGATAGCAAAGTAAGAAAGAAAGTTCAGTGTTAAGACATGAGACATAGATTTGTAACTGAGTAGCAATGTACGAATAGGATGATCAACCTTGAAAGATTATTCATCTTCCGTTTGGTTAAGATGATAGCAATTTACAATAGATAGTTCGGTGTTGAAACATTTGACATCGTCCGATTGCTTAGGCGAGTATGAAAGTTCAATAAAATGGTCAAGTTTCACATTTTATAGACATTTTTCCATTAGTAACCAAGTACTAAAACATAAGAATTTCACACCGTTGCGAGATTAGACATTGTTTGATTTTCAGGCTGCTAGCAATACAGAACCGAAAGTTCAGAGTTGAGAGATTAGCTATCGTTCGATTTGTTAGGCGTTTGGCAATGTAAAATAGAAAGTTCATTGTTGCGAGATTAGACCGTACGATCGGAAGTTCAGCGTTGTGAGTGTAGACATCATTCGATTGGTAAGGTGGGTGGCAAATTACAATAGAAAACGCTTAAAATAGGGCTTTAGACATCCTTCGATTAGTCGCCAAGTAGTAATGTATAATAGGAAGTTTAGCGTTGACAGATTAAACATCGTTTGATTATTTATACGGCTAACAATGTTTACATTGTTAGCCACATAATTACAACTCATTTCTTTCAACTCCGAACTTTATATTTTAATATGAATTTCGGAGTTGAAAAATTAGATATCGATTGGTAAGTGAGCAGCAAAATATAATTGTACGTTTAGGATTGGGACATTAGACTTCGCTCGACCGGTATCAAATTAGAACTGAAAGTTCAGATTTCAGTGATTAGATATCGTTCGATTGGTAGCCCGGGGGCGCAGTAAAGTAGAAAGTCCAGCGTTCATTGATTAATCGTCCGTTTCGTTGGTTAGATGGTTAGCAAAGACGAACAAAAAGTTCGCTATTGATAGAATATACGTCGTTTGATTCGTAGCCCAGTAGCAAATTACAATCTAAAGTCCAGCGTTGAGAAATTATAGATTATTCGATTGGTTATTGGTTATTGGTTATTCGGGTAGCAAAGTAGAACAGAAGTCCAGAGATGGGAGTTTAGACATCTTTCAATTGATAACCCAATAGAAAAGTATAATAGGATTTTCAGCATAGAGAGATTATACATTGTTTGATTGGTTAGGCAGGTAGCAAAGTACAAAAATAAATTCTACGTTGAAAGATTAGACATCGTCCAATTGGTTAGGAGATTAGCAATGTATAATAGAAAATTAATAGTTGAGAGATTAGATATCATTCGAGTGGTTAAGAGGATAGCAACGTGTAATAGGGACTTCAGCGTTGAGATATGACACATCGATCGATTGATTAGACGGGTAGCAAAGTACAATTGGATGTTCAGAGTTGAGAATTTAGACATCGTAAGATTGGTTGTGTGGTTAGAAAAGGAGAATAGATTTTGAGAGATTAGACATTGTACGCTTCGTGGTCCAGTAGCAGATTACAATCGGATGTTCAACGTTGAGAGATTTGACATCGTTCCGTTGTTTCCGTGTGTAGCAATGTAGACCAGTTGTTCAGAAATGATTGATTATACATCATTAAATAGTATGAAGTCTAATAGTAATTTTACTTTGAGAGTTTAGTCATTGTTTCGTTGGTTAAACTAGTAGCAAATTAGAACCGAAATTGCAGATCTGAGAAATTAAATATCTTCCAATTGGCAACCTAACAGCAAAGTATAATATTAAGTTAAACTTTGATTGATTATACACCGGTCGATTGTTTAGGCGCGTAGCAAAGTTCAAAAGGAAGGTCGTAGCCCATTAGTAAATTACAATATGAAGTTCAACGTTGACAGATTAGACATCGTTCGATTTGTTAGTTTGGTAGCAAAGTTCAAAAAGAGGTTCTGATTAGAGAGATTAGATAGAGTTTGTGTTGTGTATTCCGGGAATGGAATCCTGCACAAATAAATAAACAACGCCAGTAATTGTGATAGAAAAATAAGTGTATTAAACGTAAGAATACAGACTTGAAGTGAAGATTAGTAGTCCAGGAATGCGGGTTAGTAGAAAGTATATGTCCCAGTCTCTGTAAGTGAAGCCGTAATTATCTCTCTCTCTCTCTCTCTCTGGGATCTCGTATAACTCTTTGTGAACACCCTGTGTACTGTCTCCGTATCTCTCACCCTGACTCAATGTATCTTAACCTGTAGGTATTTTCTCTGTCAGTATATGCACACTTTGGACGAGTCCATCGGGTGTAAAAGGGGTCTGCCCCACAACAGTTTGATTAATAGCACAGTAGCTAAGTGCAATAGGAAGATCATTATTGAAAGGTAGAACCGCGTTCAATTGGTAGCCCAGTTCCAAAGCACAATAGAGCAAGTTCACCGTTGACAGATTAGACATCGTTCGATTGGTGAGATGGTTACCAAATACAATAGAACTTAGTCATCAATTGGTAGCCGATTAGCAAACTACAATAAGAAGTTCAGATAACAATCGGGCGTTCCGTGTTGAGAGGTCAGGTATCGTTCGATTTGTTAGTCGGATAGCAAAGCAGAATAGGAAGTTCAGAGAATAGGGATTAGACATTGTCCGATTTGTAGCCCAGTAACAAATTAAAATAGGAAGTTTAGCGTTGGGATGTTAGACATTTTTCGATTGGCTAGGCCGGTAAGAAAATGCAATATTAAGTTCATAGAGATTGAACATCGTTCGATTGATTAGGGGGTGGACCAAATAGCACATCAATTTCAGAGCTAAGAGATTAAACATCGTTAGATTGGTAACCTTAGACATCGTTTGATTACTTAGGCGGATAGCAAAGTAAGAATGAAAGTTCAGTGTTAAGACATGAGACATAGATTTGTAACTGAGTAGCAATGTACGAATAGGATGATCAACCTTGAAAGATTCTACATCTTTCGTTTCGTTAAGATGATAGCAATTTACAATCGAAAGCTCAGTGTTGAAATATTAAATATCTTCCGATTGATTAAGCGAGTGTCACATTAAAAACGTGGCAATTCAGAATTTAGACATTTTTCAATTGGTAACGAAGTAGCAAAGTATAATATGAATTTCAGCGTTGAGAGATTAGACATTTTTAGATGGGTTGCAATGTAGAACCGAAAGTTCAGAGTTGAGAGATTAGATATCGTTAGATTTGTTAGGCGTTTGGCAATGTAGAATCGATAATTCAGAGTTGTGAGATTAAATATCGTTCGAGTAGGTAACCCAGTAGTATAGTACAACAATAAATTAAGCGTTTTGATATTAGACAACGTCTGATTCGTTAGTTGGGTAGCAGATTAGAACCTAAAGTTCAGCTTTGAGAGATTAGACATTGTTCTTTTGGTTAGGTGGGTACCTATGTGCAATAAAAGGTTCAGAGATGAGATAAATCGTTCGATTCGTAGCCAGATAGCCAAATACAACTGAAAGTTCAGTGTTGAAAGATTAGACATTTTTTGATTGATAGCGACGTATCAATGTTCTATATGAAGTTTGAGAGGTTAGACATCAATTGATTGGTAACCGAGTCGTAAAGGACAATAGAATTTTCAGAGTTGAGACATTCCGCCTTGTTCGATTGATAGCAAAGTACAATAGGAAGTTCAGAGTTGTGAGATAAGACCTTGTTCGATTGCATAGTTGCCGTATCAATAAGCGAATCGGGGACCTTTTCTTGTGTTTAATAATACTGAACATTTGATCTTTCTTAGCAAAAACGGTTACTTTTTACCACTACTTGCGTGGTTTGAAGTGCAAATAAGTTCTAAATACTAGTATTATATAAATGGTTTATTTAAAGGAATTCTTCATTTAAGAAAAACTATCCTATGCTGTACTTGTTATTTAATACTATCAATGTATTTAACTCTACCATGACTGAAAAAGACAATAATATAGCATCACAACGTTGCACAAGATAAAACAATTTGCAATTGTTTTCTCATCAACGAATTGTGGGTTATCATTCCAGTGACGCCTGTTTTATTGGCAGGCAATATAAAAGCTAGTGAAGTTCATTTTTTGCGTCGAATCTAGTAACAGGGATGGTGACAACAAGACAAGCTACAATCTTGTCCTATCAAAATCCCCAACTTTATTGTCAACCTTATCCGACCATATCTATTTCGTGGGCTATGACAGAATACTCGCAAGTAAGGATCAGAGAATAATGAAGACATTTTCAACATCTAAGCATTATGACAATGTTCGTCATCATTATTATTATTATTATTATTATTATTATTATTATTATTATTATTATTATTATTATATTTTAGTTGCAATGTTCGTACCAAACCACCATGGATTTCAAAATAAGAAAATTTTCTTATGACTACACACCATGCGAAGTTAACTTTCGAAGTTGTTTTAATGATCAATCTCATGATTTGAAATGTTTCTATTGTTAATCGTGAGCTGCTGAGCTCTTAGCTGAAAGTGAATATTTGTTGATTTGACGCAGATATTATCGCAGACATACCAAGTTAAATCTATTAAGCAGTTTTTTTAAAAAATAAAAATCAGTTCATTCAAGTTATTTAGCAATCCTCAGTTAGACTGTTGATAATAGTTTTAATATCTTTTATTTATTCATTCGTATCTATCAGCTTTTGTTATCTTAATGCCCTGCGCTATTGAGCACTTCTATAATTTTAAGCTACTTCGGTTGATTTCGAGACCTATCAATCTTTGTTAGGTTACTGAATGTCAAATTTTGTATGGAGAACATGGGAAAGATCGAACTCATTACTCAGCTGTAATGGCCAAGTTGAGCCACGGATTTCGGAATCGAAATCAGAGTTCGAATTTCAGTCGTGTTCATTACTTTTACTAACGTGCTAATATCCTTGGGAAGTATGCATGCGTCTCTTCCTCCACCAGGAAATAGCAGAACGGATTGGGTCTTCTAGTCAAGAAGGAGAAACTCTGTATTCAAAACTTTCCCAAGAAACACTACGGCTGTGGCTGCCCTACGACCCTAGCGGGTTAAAAAAAGAAAACGAAATGTTTAATCAGCTGGTGGAGGATATATGCCTTTTCCAAGTGCATTACTGCAAACTACAACAGCCTCGACCAGTTTTTGAACTCAGCTTAAAAACTATCATTTTTCAGCGCCAATAGACAGGATTTATTTATTTTCAGTATAATCTTTTTGTCAACGTTCTTCATTCAGTGACGAAAAATAATCGTTTTTATAAGTAAAACACTGAAAATGTCTGGTAAAATTTCAGCCACTAATCGTGTGCCAGGTTACTAACTTACTGTTCTCACTGCGTAGAGGAAAGTAGATAGTAATGCATATATATGAACAGGGATTTGATACCACAAAATTGTTTATTGCCTTAAATAGGATAGATGTCAACATCTTAATATTAAAAAGGAGTGGGGAGAATATCTAAGAAAACCTTTGGACCAATACTTATATATATATATATATATATATATATATATATATATATATATATATATATATATATATATATATATAAACAACATGCCTGGCCGCATACACAATTCCGGAAAATCCTCGTTGAAAACACAACTATACCTAAACATGAAAACAATAAACAAAAACTAAAAATTCTTGAAGCTATATACATAAAATAGTTGAAACCTAACCTGAACAATATAAACTACGAAATCTCCACAAATATTATTAATTGTCTATAATTGAAAAAATAAGCCATTGGTTTATACCAATGGCTTCCCATACTTAATACTTCTCGTTTTCACTTTCGCGTGGTCATGTGTGACGTCACGAGCTGCGACTCGATTTTCGCTTCCGCGTCTCGTATATACGAGTTTGTCGTTGCTTTGAAATTTTTCATGCAACAAAAACAGTCGTCCGTGTATTGTTTGATATATTGAAATGTAATTGTCATGTTTGATAATGACTTATATAAGCCGAAAGCTTAGATTGGATTTAAACATGTATCAATATGGTGATTTCCTTTCGTCTTTCAATGATAATGTTATTAAGCTTATCAGATAATATGAAAGGAACTTACTTAAAAATAAATAGACAAAACTTGTCTATATTATTTAATGAAACATGCATCATATATATATATATATATATATATATATATATATATATATATATATATATATATATATAGTATTAATAACAAAATTTACCGGCCTGAATCTCCGAGAATTCTCAAAGAAAGTATGTGTACTCTGACAGGAATCGAACCTGTATCCTACACGGAACCGTCCTATAGCCTAATGTGATATATAATTTAGCTACAGAGGAAGCGTCAGGTTAACAAGCTTAAATTACTGTTTTGAAACTACAAGCTTCTCTCGAATGCTCATATCTGCTCGAAGCGTATCTTAACATAAACGAATGACATCATATTTATGAAATGGACTAAGTCCGACAATTATTTTAATATATTTTTTGTTTATACGTTATTTTTACTGACAATCAGACGCTTCCTCTGTAGCTAAATAGTATAGCATATCAGGCTAGATGACGGCTCCGTGTAGGATACAGGTTCAATTCCTGTCGAAGGACACATATTATCTTTGAGATTGCAGTTACTTAAATAGTTATATCTATAAAAATTACGCATAAACAAAATAAAACAATTTTTTAATTAATAAATTTAATTTTTAAAACAATTGTCGAATTGTTTCACATATATATATATATATATATATATATATATATATATATATATATATATATATATATATATATCCAGCATGCCATGGGTTAATTGTCGGCATTTTATATTTTAAATTTCACGCATGCGCGTTTATATTTTTTTGATTTTGTCGACTGAACAGTATTATAGGTTCAGTTGAACACCGTCTGTGAGAAAAAAAGATCAAGTCGCTCAGCCAGAAATTTGGTAACGGCATACTACACTGCTTGGCATTCACGTCGTAAGCTCCAATGCAAACATTTCAGAGTGTTTGGGTGTCAATCTAAGGACAGTGCAGACGATTCAGAAAGAGCTTCGATGAGTCTAATGGTGATTCCGATGGCGCGTGGTTGGGAATCTAACTCTGATCGTCCTGATAAGAAAAGACCACCTGAATTTGTTGGTATGGTCCTCAGACTGAACACGGAGGCCTACATCAACTGCTTTGACGGTGTAGTGCTCCCCTTGACCAAAAAGGTGGCGGCTGGAAGACCATATGTCTGGCAACAGGACTCTGAACCATGGCACATGGGCAGGAGAACCCAGTCATGGCTGTAAGACATGAGCAAAATAAAAACAATTTTAAATATTTTAATGGAAGAAATAAAAAAAATCGAACCACAAAAAGATAAATAAATAAAGCCTATTGAGTTTTATTGAAATGTTTGAATACTGAAAAGTCTGAATTTCGTTTTTACCTTCTAAAATTTTGAGCTGTTGGTAACGCTTCTATTATTCGAATAGAACCAAACCGTTACCTTTCACGAATTACTGATGGGTAATTTGTTTAGGCACTTAGATATTTCTGCAAGTAAGAAAATCGCTTTCTTCCTAAAACCTTGTAGACTCGTCCACGACAACCAGTTTACCCTCTGCTAGAAAATGCACTCTTCCTGTTACATTATTACCAATATCATACTAACAAATAATCAACAGGCATTCATTGGTTAATCACCGTCAATCTAGCTTCCTGATTGGTCAGTATCAACTAATCAGATCGCTTCCACGCGCACGATCAATTTGGGCGCAAATCCTTCTCGGAGCCAGTCACGTGATAAGACATGATATTAAAACCCAACACGTGTGATTCTTTCAGAGTAGTAGCAGAAGAACTCTGTTTCGACACGTGGACTCTCAAACCTAACTTCTCTTCGTCACTCAACACCACTGCCAAAATGTGACTTTAAAGAACTCCCGTCTTGACTAACGCAGTCAGACGTTAAAGAACTTTGCAACATTTCACGCAAGTACAATCTCTGAACTCTTACCAACTCGTCCAATAGACAATCTCTAACGTGCAACATACTTAACCTTCTAAATTGCATTTTTAATATCAACTCTTTCATTATGAGTCTAGATACAAATAATTCCTAATCAAAAGGGACGCAACTCAGTGTCACTTTTCAGTTCCCATGCATGTACTTTCAATACTTAATAAATTCAGTTATGTTTTAACTCCATGTTCCTTTTTGTATTTCACCATTGCTAATGATTTCCACACCTTTCCTAACAAAAATAAATAATTGTGGGGAACAGTCCTTTCAACACGCAACTAACATGTCTAACCTAAACACACGCCATCTCACACAGGGCCCGTTCCGCTACAACCTCATCAAATGACCAAAACTTAGATTTATTTATCTTATTTCGCATGTTTTAATCACTTCTACATTTTGATTGGATCTCACCCGAGTTTATCTTATATCTTTTTTATTTTTATTTTTGCTGTCAAATGTTTTGGCGCATAAATATTTTGTTTTCTACATGTTGCCTTTACTTAACAATCGTAGCATGTATAGGGTGACCCCAAAAAACGGGAAATTTTGAAGTGCGTATTGCCAGACATGAACAAGTGGCAACACTGCGAGACAGTAACCTTGAACAAGTAAACATTTCGCCATTTTAGTAACGAGAATGAAATTCACGGTATCCCAGCTGAGATGTTGCAGCAGTCAATGAGGAATCTCAACGGCAGATTTCAAGAATGCATTCGTACAGGAGGACGCCATCTACAGGACATAATTTTTAAAAAAATGAAAATTCCATCATTGTTTCTTAAATGGCATGTTTTAAGGTTTCAATTAATATGAATTAAATATTTTTCTTCCATTACGCTTGGTTTTATTGGATTGTTAAAAAGTTCCCGTTTTTTGGTGTCACCCTATACAACTTATCTTTCGTCTCTAATTCAGAGGCTGGTTCATTAGATGTTAAATTTGATTCAAAAAGAAAATACGCATTATAAGTTGATGAATACGGATACGTCATCTTGTACGCATCCATGGTGGTTGGACACGTGCTAAGGATAGAGCTGACTGTGCGCTTTGCAAATTGGTTTATAAGCCGAGGCTGTTAATCACTGCGCTACTCAAGGTGTGTCTAGAGGGTATTGATTAACTTGAGTTTAGTTTGGAACGAATACATACATACATATATATATATATATATATATATATATATATATATATATATATATATATATATATATAGTAAGACTTCGTGGGATGAGCGATATGATAACGGATTACAAAGCGGATTTCATATCCACGCTTTATCTCCAGGGTCAGCATGTTCAAAAGTCTATTTGAAAGATTCAGGCTTTCAGTGACCATCTCATCCAAACGCAAAATACTCACCGAAAAGTTCGTAGCTACACTTGCTGTAAAGTGACATCAGCATCTGGAGCTTGTCAAAGAGAATTTTGGATAAAAAGACAAGGGAAACGTTAAAACAAATTGTTTTCCTTATTCCAGGTGATTTTGAAATATATTTCTAGGTGCTGAATAATAAAATAAAAATCATTTTAAACCTTTTATAAAATATTTCTTTTTATTTTATTAATTCTTGTATTAAGATAACGATATACATATGGGTGCTGTATATCAATTACAGTATATTTTTTTATTTAATATTTTTCTAGGGCTCCAATGTTAAGAGAACGTAAAACGATCACTTGATTACTTATTTTAGTGCATCATTTTACTTACAATTATTGCCAGTGTATTATTTAAACAAACTAGCCGTCAATACTCAACAGCTCCTTTTCATAGCTATCTGTCACTTATGTTATTGCCAACATTTACATTTGCATAAGTAACGAAACAATCGTTCTAAATAACGAAGTAATTATTCTAAGTAACATGGTTAATCGTAATAAGTGCTGCGTAATTGTTTTCATTCTTCTATTATTAAATCTATTTTGAAAACAATATATATTTTTGTTAGTAATCTAAACTATAGCTGGAACACCGTATCTGGCATATTCGCCGTAAACATTTTTGCCGTAGGAAAACTCGTCTCAGGAATTTTCACCGTAAGAAACTTCCCCGCATAGGATTTTTGCCGGAACAATTTTTTTTCGGTACCCTTCTTATGAAAGTCTCGTATTGTCGTTTGAATAAAGAAATTTTAGAGAGTTTAAGATATAATTACATGTTCAAATTTGGTATTCAATTTGGGTATTTTAATTATATAACAAGGTGGTATTTTAATTGTTTAAATCTTTTTGTGTTTGATGAATTGAATGTCAATTATACTTTGGATCAAAAGGTACTGTCTTTTTATAATGTATGATTAAATATAAGAAAGTATATTTCAGTATTTACGTATTTATAGTGAATTTAAAACAGTTTATGTTTGCAAATAATTTGTGTAAATTTCAAAAGACTTACTGAGAGTTTCAAAGGGTTATCAGATATTTTATACTGAAGTTGGTTGCTTATTCAAGTTGTAAGTCTGTTTGAAATAATATATATTGCTTGAATGCGAATTATTGGCACACTGATGTTATGTTAACAGAAAGTTTAACGTTTAGTCTGAAATATGAAATTGCGTGACGTAGGTTCTGGTGTCAATTTTTGCGCTCTTTAATGACGAGGATGAATGATATTAGGAATTTGAGCCTATAACTTCGCTTATTAAAATTTTTAAATCAAAGTAACAATAGTGTGAGCAAGAGAGAATTCATAACAAGGTACTTCGCATATTAAAAAAAATGCAGCGAAATTGTCTTACGGTAAAAATCCTATACGACAAAGTTTTCTACAACGAAAATTCCTGAGTCGATTTTTCCTATGGCAAAAAATGTTTACGGCGAATTTTTCTATGACCCTGGAATATAACACAGTGATGAGTGATGCTATTAAGATTTGTTTTTAAGGTTTATGAACCCTTCGTCAGTTATTTAAATCCGAAATATAATTTTGAGTGTAAGAAGAATTCACTTTTTTTCTGCCAGTGAATATTGCATTAACAATTTATGGGGGATAACAATGATTTTGGAAGAGCTTACTATTTAACCCATAGTTTTAGGAAATGAGATGGAGTCACAGATTTCCAAAAGGAATTTGCGTGTAAATGCACGTAAGGAACGTGAATTTGAACTCGAATTTTTGATTTTGAACAGCTATTTTATACACCACCCTTATATCCGATGCCAGTCGGTAGAAACATGTTTAATAATTACACATATCAGGTGTTAAATTGTCTTATTCAGTATCCGATATCACATTAAATATTCGATTGAAAATGGAGTGATGTTAATTTGATTTTTTTTCAGTTACTGATAAGTGGAAATAGTGTTTTGTTGTTATCGATCATATTATACGTTCTCGAGGTTGAATGAACAATCCTTGATGTTTCTGCTATATTTATAGAAAATTTGTAATCAAAACAGAGAGGCTGAACATAAATAGATAGAGTTTAAAAGAGAAAACGCATATTATAACAGTTTGGAATAAGTGGATTCATTAGCTTTCGAGTAATTAAGATAATAAAAAAGGTAAAAAGAAATTTCTTGCTTTTGGAATTTAAATGATATAAAGAGAAATAAATATCATCGTAAAAATTATTATATTTGTTCCTGCAAAATTCAAGAACGCAACTGTTGTAACCTAGGGAAGGTTACTGAATAGAATAATCACACAAAGGTTGGTAATGAACGATAATACTTAGGACAAGAACAACACATATAAGATTGGCCAGCAGTGCGGTAAAGTAATCAACTGCTAGAAGTGAGTCAAGTGAATTCCACAATGAATCTCCAACTGCAAGATATCTACTAACCACCTCATGTGGTCAGATGTGGCACAATGCTGAATGTAATGTGGGGTGTCCCAGCCCGTAGGCTCAGCCAAAGATTCACCATAGACCCCCGTATAATGCGGGCCCGTGTAACTGTTTCTCGAGACGAGATTTTGCCCTTCGACATAGCCTCTTCTGGGGATCCTCTCTGTCCACAGGCAGAGAGTTTGACCAGCACAGCTGGAGACGACTCTCCAACTGCAGACGGTATCTACCAACTGCCCCACGCAGTCAAATGTGGCACAAAGCCGAATTTAATGTGGGTTATCCGAACCCGTAGGATCGGCCTAAAATTCCACGGCGAACCCGTATAAACCGTAGGTGTTTCCCGAGACGAAACTATGTCCTTCGACATATCCCCGTCTGAGGATGCTCTCTGCCCGGAGGAAGAGTGCTTAACCAGCCCAGCTGAAGACCAATCTCCAACTGCAGGATATCTGCCCCATGTGGTCAGATGTGGCACAAGCCTGAATTTAATATTGGGTATCTGAGCTCGTAGGCTCGGCCAAAAATTCATCGTAGACCCCGTATAAAACGGGGTAGGGTAGCTGTTTCCCGAGACGAGACTCTGCTCTTCGACATAGCCTCGTCTGGGGATCCTCTCTACCCGACGAATCTCCGACTGCAGACTAACATACAGTATTTACTACTGTATTTATATGAATGGAGACATATCTATTATCGTCTGTGTGTATGCTACAACAGCAACAAAAACAATAAAAATAGGAAATCGCTTTTCCTGATCTTCAATCAGCAAGACCTGTACCATATGCTCTAGATTTAGCAATCCCGATTCCATCTGATAATCCTGATTATATAGAAATTCACCCAAAAATGATAAAAATAAAGCTGAAGAATTTATCAGAATATGGTAAAGAATTGAAACACAATCATTCTCTTGGAATGAATTTAATGATTTAGGGAGAGATATCAGTCTTCCCAACACAGTTCTTTGGCTTCAGGTTGACGAAGAAAACCCGATATTCAGAAACTACTTTCGTTAAAATAGAGAAGAAAACATTTGACGCCACATTTCAACAAAGATGGACTTTTACATTATTGCTGTGATATAAATAGTCTCGTGTAGGAATTTCGTTTAATTTACAGTACAAAAGAATCAAGATTATTTATAGATCCATCTTGAAATAAGTCTGGAAGGACCAATTCTTCACAATAACAAATAAATAAATGTAAAGTGATGAATCGATTCTAAATGTATTTCATTGTGTTCATAAGTGTCGAAATACATCACTACTCAGCACGGAAACAAAGTTTTCGAGTTTAATTTTACAGAAGCGTGTTATTTGCAGACAGCATAATCCCGTGAGATGAAAATCTCAATGTAAATAAAACAGTGATATATATATATATATATATATATATATATATATATATATATATATATATATATATATATATATATATATATATTTAGAATTGGACATTGTCCGACAATTTATTTAAAGACATTTATATTTTCGGAGAGCGAAAATTTTCTATGAAAATTTCTCGGACATTCAGGCCGGTAAATGTTATTTAATACTGTTTATTATAAAACAGAGCATTTGCTTAAATACTTGTATCTATAAAAAGAACGTTAAACATAATATAAATGTCTTTAATATATATATATATATATATATATATATATATATATATATATATATATATATATATATATATATATATATATATATATATATATATTCTCTGTGAATGCCAGCAACTGCAAGGAAATTTGACGTGGTATGAATTGAAATAGAAACATGTGGGCCAAATCGATTACTATTCAATAAATGAGATGACTGTAAATTGCAAACTGGGATGTTTTCTGTCCTCGATTCGATATTTTTATATGAAATAATATCATTGGCAAACTATAATCTAGGTGGATTAATAGATGTTGGCGTAAAAAATGGAATTGGTAATCCAGGTTCAAATACTAGCATGGAACATTTTGTATTTACTTTGGAAAATTCACGAATCAAATCCTCCTCAATCTAAGGGTTAAGTAACAGGTTAAACTAGGTTCTCTAGCCTTGGTTGCGGGTCAGTCTAGGAGGAAACCTCTGAATTCAAAGCCGTGAAGAATGCTACGGAAACCACTCAAAAACATTTCCCTAAAACAATTGTGCAGGCGATTGGTATTAAATAAAGAGGAAGCTGTGAAGTACCATGATCTTAAACCTTTTGAAAAGACATAGAGAAATAGTTGATTTCTTTTATTGTAAAACATTTAACTCAAAAATCCTTATATTTATATTAGAATTATAATGCTTGTTATAAATATAGATGACGAAGTTATTAGCATAGTGTTAAGTCCTTTAATTTATACGGGACAAAACTTTTAATATTCTTGAAGATTAGTCTGTCTCAAGGGTGGGCTAGGGAAGTCATATGTGCTCTGGCGGACGTATAGGCAAGTATAAATTTCTGAAATTTATATTTAAATAAATTACAATAAAAATACCTGCTAGATCCAAAATTAATAAGGTTAGAAAATTGTAATTTTTTGAATGTACAAATGACAAATATTAACTATTTATTTGTTTTTAATAGAATCTTGGTCTATCATTTCAGTTGCTCGATAATTATGCACGAAGCTTCTTCATAATGAAACTGTTCCGACATCAAACATACGCGATGAAGTTGGTTGAGACTTAAAGTGAAGTTGAATTGTTTCAGTTAATTTCAAGCAACTATTGACAGCCAAGCAATATATTGTGCTTCCTTTGCAAGTGTCAGAACTACACCATTTCTAACCTAGATGTGAATATTTGCTGCTGAATGTTGAGTTTTTTTTGTTGTTTTTTTACTCTGGAAAATTACGCAATGCATTGTCATATCTAGACATTGGTGAAGGCATCTGAGCTTAGTTTTGAAGCAAGCTTTCTAAATAAAACAATCTATATCATATCGCATCTAAACCATTTACTATACCTAAATAAACTGTGGCGATCATCATAAAGAAATTCAAGAAACTCGGGCGGGGTAGAAAGAAGAAAATGTCGGACAGAACAGAAAGTAATCTTGTAAGAACTGTTGAAAATATCCCATATGTTCTAACCAATCATCTTGGGAATCATTTGGAAGCCGTTGGAATGAAGTAAGCAGAAATAATATTATTATTGCCTTGCACAGAACAGGCCTTACAGCATTCAAATATTGTTTTATTCATTTTCTAAAGTCTAATCAGTTGAAAACTCGTTTATCCTTCGGAGATTAACATATTGATACACCTATCTCATTCTGGAATAAATATTACGTGGACAGATGAGATGTAATTACAAACTTTGGGGCCTAATGATAAATTTATTTGTATAAGTCAAGGTTAGATTTTCAGTCCAAGGAACAATTTCCTCTCAAAAAAGAGGGTCTATAACGCTTGGTGGGTGTTTCACTGTAAAAGGGATTATTAAATTTGGTAAGAGGTAGAGGTATAATAAAAACGAGGAAAAATTTTGAAATACTGAATGTTAACTCAAAATTGTGTCTTAGAAATCTGAATCCTAGGCATTCCTTAACTCCATGATTCCATTATTAAATTTGGTAAGAGGTAGAGGTATAATAAAAACGAGGAAAAATTTTGAAATACTGAATGTTAACTCAAAATTGTCTCTTAGAAATCTGAATCCTAGGCATTCCTTAACTCCATGATTCCATTATTAAATTTGGTAAAAGGTAGAGGTATAATAAAAACGAGGAAAAATTTTGAAATACTGAATGTTAACTCAAAATTGTCTCTTAGAAATCTGAATCCTAGGCATTCCTTAACTCCATGATTCCATTATTAAATTTGGTAAGAGGTAGAGGTATAATAAAAACGAGGAAAAATTTCCTTAATTCCAGGAACTTAACATAAAAACTCGACCGTAACAATAATTTCTGTTCGTAGCTTATGTATGGAGATGTTACATAGGTACATAGACTCATTACTGACTCTGTTTTTCACAATATCTCATATTCCTCGCAACTGAAAATATCTTGTTGCAAAAGATATATGCGCGTCCAAATCTGCATCCAAAACAGGAGTGCAGTGTCTTCATTACTCTGATAAGTTATAATAGAACAATCAAAGGATAGTTGCTTTTCAAACAAATTAATGTTTATCAGAGAAATCATTAGACATTTGAGATTGGCAACTATTGATATTTTAGCACGTTGTAATCTTTTTATATAATTCTTAAACTGACCGACATTTTAAGTCTCGATTCGACAAAACTTTCACTTGAACTGCCTGCAGCTCACAATAAATCATGGCGGATTTTTCTTTTTCTTTTTTATGCAGGAAGAAGTTTGGAACGGTGTCTACTAAAAACATCAGAAAAAATACATGTATGTTCTGGAGGAGGAATATCTTGCAATGTCCTCTGAGAAGTGTTTCCATTAAAAACACCAATTTTCAAACATCATGGAAAACGAAGTTCTACATCATACGACATAAAAGAACAGAAAGTTCCAAGAGTTACGATATGCATAATCATGTCAGTATTCTGATATGAATTTTATTGATTGGGCCTGGATCTTTCTCAGATCGCGAAATTAGAACTGTCCAGAAAAACGAGAAAAGAAAATTTCTTTCGTGTTTTAACCGCAGTTGAATCCATCACAAGAGTAAATGACAGACGATTTGCCTCACAGTTGAAATATTTACGTATTTCCAAATGATACAAAAATTGGATGTCCTGTCTATATTCATTGGATGAGTAGTTATCATTATTTACATTTGAACTAATATCTGCATCTTCGTTGATATTATCACAACGTTTCGATTGTTGAGTCTTCTGGTTTTCTTCAGGTGTCTATCAATCCGGGTTACTTTTCTAAAAAGTTCTACGAATTATTACTTTCGAGGTTATTTTGTTAGGTGCTCTTTATTAGAATTATAAGAATAAAAAAAATCATTATTACTTATAAATACATACATACATACATACATACATACATATATATATATATATATATATATATATATATATTAATATCTTGAAAATATATTTCAGTTGAGCACTGTTGAGTGATAAGCTAATTCTATAAACAGCCACCTGCGTTAATGCAAAGCTCTTCAGTAAATTGAATTCGAGCACTCCGGCTAATTGGCATTGGTTTACATTCGTAAAAACAATACGTTACATTTAGTTGTTTCTCTCTGTCGAATGAAGATAGCTCAGTGGTAGAAACTTTGACTGATTGGTTGGGTTTCGATCCGGGCTTGAAGTATTCGGGTGTCTAGTCGCACTGAGGAGTTGTGATACAGCGAAACAGTACTGCCTGCGAATGACATAATATATATATATATATATATATATATATATGAGAAATTTTATATATTATTCACAGGTAAAATATCGGAAGAATTTGAAAAGGCTAAGTTGAGATGGAGAGACGCGTAGCTATGCCATGATATGTCTTGCAACTAATTGGAGTGGGAGGAATTATATCCGTTTTGTGCAAAAAAAAGGGATTCAGATTTCTATCTGTTTAAATTGCAATCTGATTGGTGGATTAAAATTGCAATCTGATTGGTGGATATTGTCATGTTTTTCGTAAAAGTTTCTTGTCAAAAATTGGGAGTGCCATAGTTGAATAAGCGTGGATATTGATTAAAAGTGTTCATGACAACAAAGTGTTAGCTAGTTCAAATATCAAGTATTCTATTTTATTGATGCTAAGCGGCAATCCCAAAAGGTTCCCAATGGCATTATTAATCTTTCCTTGATAGTCAACACACTCAGTGGTCAAGACGGTCTAAAGTAGTTCGGATCTAACTATTTTTTTCTTCAAAAGAGGACGAAATTTAGAATCCCGTCGGAGAGTGAATATTTTCTTTACTAAGATTTCTAGAATATTCAGGCCAGTAGAGGAAAATCAATAAATAAATATACTATTTAATAAATAAACGGTGTGTCTATATAAATACGTGTATCCATTAAAAATAAAGTTTAAGTGATAATATATATATATATATATATATATATATATATATATATATATATATATGTATAAGAAATTGTTAGGAGGATTTGAGATAATCATAATTAAGTAATTCATCGAGTTTTTTTAGAAGAAATCTCAACAGAATGCAGAAAGTAATTAAGTAATTACTTAATTATGATTATCTCAAATCCTTCTAACAATTTCTTGTATATCCTTGCTTGAACCGGCTTCTAATGCTCTGGATGGAGCGGCTTGGTGATAATAGTCGTGGCTCTTGGGGGTACATTCCTTGGTTTAAGGAACTTGGATGAGTTCCACCACAGAATATGTGAATGAGCGGCGATATGTCGAGTTTAATTCGTTACCTCTTCAATTCCTGGTAGTGGATGCGCACTGCTGATGAGTCCCAAATATAGGACGAAACGGCCGTCCAGTGCTTTCTGTTGAGGTTCCTTCTAAAAAACTCGATAAATTACTTAATTATGAATATATATATATATATATATATATATATATATATATATATATATATATATATATATATATATACAATTATTTATTCGAAAATTCTAACATAAATATGTTATAAAATCACTACAAAAATAGCCATTTGGTTTCAAAATTTCTGGTGTCTTATCAAGGGATGTGTTGAATGTAGAATAAAGGGTTTTAAAACCCTTTATTCTACATTCATTTTTGTAGTGATTTTATAACATATTTATGTTATAAATGTTGAGTAAATTATATTTGCTCTACCCTGTATTGAGCACTCGTTTAAGAATAGTATTTGTTCGTTATTGGAGTTTATTCTGTATACACCGAACCTATACGTGTATATATATATATATATATATATATATATATATATATATATATATATATATATATATTCACACTACTTAGTAATGTTATGATAAGCATATGGTGGTAGAACAAAAAGAAACAACGAAAATTTAAAGAAATAAACAATTGTATTAACGTAAAAATGCAACAAATGATAAATCAGTGTAGTTGTCTGTGGTTCGAAAAGGTGATAAGTGTTGTTGTGAGTCGTACAGAAGGAGAAGGAGGATCAGGTATGACTTACTGGAGCGACGGTCTATGGCGAGCTACCCGAGTCTATGGGAGGTTGCTTTCGAACAAAATCTTTGTACAGGGTCCCAGATGACGTCCAACTGTTGAAATGTCCCTTTGATGAGCTTGTATGTCGTTTTCAAGACTTAAACCGGCTCCAGTTTTTATTTTGCTTCTTCAGATAGGAGTGGGTGCTATTAGGTGGAAATTATGGATTGTATTCCATATTTTTCTTTGAATATGTGTATTAAAACGGAAGGTATGTGCGGAGCCTTGCACAGTAGACGGAATTTTAGTTCAGTTTTGGGTATTCGGGGCGTTCACATCCGGCCAGTGATGGAAATTAGTGTAGCATGAATCAGATGAAGATCTGATCTTAGGAAGAATGTAACAGCTTCCCTAGATCTTATTCTGAGTCACGGATGGGTTGGTTTGTTTTATGTATAATGCGCTGAAGCTTTTTTTCTTTGCTTCTTTTTGTTTTTAGTGCATAATGTTATTATTAAAATGTTTCATGTGTTTGTTCTTTGGAATATCGGGAACATTGACTGTGTAAGATCGATAGATCTGTAATCTTCATTGTTTATATGTCATCAGAGTAAGGATGAGGTTCCGAGTCGGGTGTCGCTTGGAGAGTATATTAGGAGAGGGCAAGTTTGTATTAAAAAAAAGGTGGTAACGCCAAACTACAGCGTGGCGTACGTGAGCGTGATACCCCCAACTAGTTTCTCCATGAACCTTTGCAATTTGGAGTGCCATGTCGTTCGACTTAATGTCTTAGTAACTACCTGTCCAAGGCAGATATGCTATAATGGGCTGTTGCTGAATAAGGCCTGTGAAGTAAATTCTTTTCTCTGATCTGTATCAAATTTTTATAGATGTTCCGGTTCAGACATTTGTTCGTCTTGTGGTCGGCCTCGTTGTTTCTTAGGTCTATGCGTTGGTGAACTTGTTTCAACAAAGCCTTTATCAGCATGCTGTAAGTACCGGGTCGTCATTGGTAATGTTCAAATGGGGTAGTTTGGGTAAACCAATGTTGGGGTGTCGACCGGTGATGGCATAAAGCGTCGACATGCCAGTTGCGCTGTTCATAGACGACACAACAGTCTCGAGAACATCAGTCCATTCACTGTTCCGGTTATTGCAGAGCGCATAGATAGCGTTCTTTAATGTGCGATGTTGTCGTTCGATGTTGCCGGAACTTTGTGGGCGCAAAGGACAGTGAAGGTACTGCCTGACTGATGTCATCTCGCAGAAATACTTAGACACTTTGCTTGTAAAGTGGGTGCAACGATCGAAAGATATGATACAGGGTATCTTCCGGTGGCGGGTGAAGAAATGGTAGAGTACACGAGCTGTGTCGATCGCACGGTCTCTGGCGCAGAGAACGGCTGGGAGACGTCGGCTAAAGCTGTCCAAACATCTTAAGATATAGCGTTTGTCCCCTGAGAGTGGAATCATGACGAAGTCTGTGTATACGACCTCGAAAGGTCTTTTGCCTCGTTTGCAATGTCCCCTGGGTCAGTATAGATGCTTAACTTAATTCCCATTGCGTCCAGGGCAGATATTGTATGATTCGATCTATGCCGTTTTTGAGCTCTCACCAATAGTTTGATAAGTGGGTGCGCATCCGAGTGATACCAGAATAGTTGGTGCAGTTAAGGGCTTAGGGGCAGGGGACATCTGCGTCGGAGCTTGTACGGTACGTCGAGTTTGGGTGTATTTTGTGAGTTTTTAGCTCAATGACGGATGTCCCCGGTTCTAGATAGAACTGTTATAGGCGTTTTTTTATATATCGCTGCCCGGTGATCACTGTTGACCATGTTCACCATAGTCTATGAATATAGAATACAGCGCAGTACGTAATCTGTTCAGTGAAACAACGTTAAAGAATAACACTCACGAGTCAGACACTTTACTGAATCTGACTATATTGCCAATAACACCAGCAGCTGTCCCGTAATTCTTCAGTCTTCGATATCAAAGGCTGGCAGTGAATATTCCGGATAAAATCATGACCGCCTTTATACACGTCATATCGAATATTTTGAGCCTTATGATTGGTTATATCTTCTATTGGGGAACTATAAAATGAGTCAGCTCATTTTGGCTGGCTCACTAGTACACCAAGATACCCAAAAACTCCAACAGACACTGGGATCAATCGTGATTATGAGTGTAGATGCTTATCCTGTAAAACCGCTTCTAGGGGTTTGACGATACTCTCCAGCATTTCGTCGGAAACTAGTTGCGATTTTAATGTGGTCGGATACTCTGTAGGCATGGTTGAGGTGTCGTAGTGCGCAAAGAATGTGTCGGCAGTCTTTATTTGAAGCTTGAGGTCCTGTGGTGTATGTGGCAGAAGGACCAATTGTGCACCCCTGATTTCTCCGAGACATAACGACGGGGCGTAGATATAAAGATCGAAGTCCGTTTCGGTCGGATTGGCCAGTAGCTTTTTATGAAACGGTCAATTGATCTAAGAGTTTTGACTCTTTACAAAGAAATTAATTTAATGAAATTTTATAGTATTTTTATTTTGTTTTAGTTTTGCATAAAACATCTTCGAAACATTAATAATTGTCAATAAACTATTAGATAATAGTTGTCATCGCATCGTCACTCATCGGTCATCCATTATCGACTCAAATAAGCTATGATAAGCAGGACCAATCATTAAATAAATGGTTGTATATTACATTTTATGCTATTAGTAAGTAATATCTAGATTGATTCAGCTTTAAATTTTCTAATTTTACTCAAATAACGTGTCAAAAGTATATATGTATTTTTTGAAATAATTTTATAATCGATAAATATTCTGTCTATATTTCTGAGATGAGGACACATGGCACAGTGGATAAAGGCGTTAGTTAGATCCTGTGACAGGATCCAAAGAGTGTGAGTTCAATACCTGGTTAAGTCAGTGGAGAACTTTGAGACGAGAATTAACAAGAGATAACTGAAAGACATGGCACATGGAAGTACTGTCCACTCCAGAGAGTGAAATAAATGGTTCGACATTCCAACCACCTGAAGAAGGCCGGAGCGTACAACGGCCGAAACGTTGTGATAAACATGGCGACAAAGATGAGGACAATAATCTGAATAATGTAAATAGTGTCGATAAATATTTTTTACAAATTTCATAAAATTAAGAAAATGGACCCTTTTAAGAAAAATTTGTTATATCAAAAACAATGAAAAGACCAAACGGTAAAGCCACGAAAACGTTGTCATAAAGACGATAAAAATACTTAGAAGAAATCAATATACAGGAGTTGGACAAATAATTGGAACAGGTTCAAATTCCACTCCTATATTGCAAAGAACTATCATATTAAGAACTTTAACTAAAACTTTGTAATTTCAGGTTATATCTATTGTAAGTACGTTTGTTTATCTAATTGACTGTCTTTGGCTTATTTACTTTTAGAATTTAGTAAAATTTAAGCTAAATGTATTTTCGAAAAAGGGCAAATTGTTGGAGCTCGCATGGCAGGAGCCTCGATCACTAAGGTTTCTGAACTGTTTGTTTTTTCAAGAGCTACCATATCAAGAACTATGACGCAATTCAAGAAACAAGGCAAAACCTCTAGCAACCAATTCGGGCCAGACTTGCAAAGTTACTGACAGGGACCGACGTGCATTGAAACGCCATGTGGCAAAAAATCATCGGACTACTGTGGCCAAAGTAGCTGAGTTGAATAATCAAGTGAATAGTCCAGTTTCTACTAAAACGTCATGAGCTTCATAAGGCTGGATACCAGGGAAGAGCCACCGTAAAGAAACCTCTTCTTTCTACTCGCAACATTCAGAAGAGGTTGAAGTGGTGCAGAGATCACAATTCCTGGTCTGCAGACCAATGGAAGCCAGTCATATTCTCAGACGAGTCTAGTTTTTCTCTTTTTCCAACTTCAGAGCGAGTTTATAAGTGGAGGTAGCCCAAAGAATCTTACAACCCTGACTGCCTTCTTTCAACAGTGAAGCATGGAGATGGATCTGTGATAGTTTGAGCCGCCATGTCATGGAAATGTCTCGGTCCAGTTGTTGCCCTGCATGGTAGAATCAACAGCAAACATTTTGGGAGAGCATGTTTATCTAATAGCCCAGACTTTATTCCCTGATGGTGATTGCATCTTCCAAGATGATAATGCACCAATACATGCCGCTTGAGTGGTTAAGAATTGGTATGAAGAGCATGAAAGTGAGCTAGAACACATGGAGTGGCCTCCCCAATCTCCCGATATCAATATTATTGAATATTTGTGGTGCATTTTGGAGCGACAAGTTAGGAGCCGCTATCCTCCACCGTCGTGTCTTAAAGAGCTAGAGCAGGTGTTAATGGAAGAATGGCTGAAATTTCCTCTGGATGAAGTCAGGAAGCTGTATGATTCCATTCCTAGACGTATTAAAGCTGTATATGAGGCTAAAGGAGGATCAACTCCATATTAAATAAATCTTCTTTGAATTTAACAAGTGTTTCAATTATTTTGTCCAGCCCCTGTATAATGGCTTACAAACAGAAGACCGGACGTTACAGTGGAAGAAATGTTGTGAAAGAGAAAACAAATTGTTAGTTTTATCCAAAGTCGCAACACTTCATCTAAGAACTTCCCAAAGAAATAAAGGTGATAGCAAGAGCAGTCATAAACGTTATTCCTAAAGACAAGATAACGAAAAGAATTTGAAGGAATCATTTCCTAATTCCGTAATTTATTCCCTTGCTTTCTTGGCGTTCGTAAAAAAAGAATATGAAACGCATTTCTGTATTAGAAATACAATTTCCATCTGTCAACCCTATAATCTAAAGAAAATATATAATGTTATAGAGATAAATGCGTTTAGACGATTAGAAATACTTCTTGTAAAATATTCCCAAATTGATCGAATAAAAGGTTCCGTTTGATTTTGTAATATAAAAAGAAAATAATACGAATTTTCACTCGAGAAAAATCATATAGAAATTGACTATTCTCTCGTTGGATGTAAACATACAAGTCTCATTTCAAAGTGAAACTTATGAGACTACAAGCATAAAAAACCTAAAACAGAAAATGATGCTTCACGCATTTTTTATAAAGGAAATAAAATATCATTGATGAGATTACCTCAACTTGTCGACATATTTTTTAATATTAAGTTTCCTCTCACGAATATTATAATTTTTTATATCGTCCGTTTTTTTTAGTCTTTTCCAAATTGTGCATTTTCTTTGTTCATGACGGTTACAGACAAAACATTCTTAGTTGCAAACAAATAGGAACGTGATGTAGGGACAAAGTACCAGAATTTTTTCATCCAATAAAGGTTTTACAAGTTTTTCGATACTAACAGAATCAGATCCGCGCCACTATCATTCTTATTACTTAGAGGAACAACTAATTTTCAAAATAAATCAAAAGTCATTAAGGTATGTTATTATCATTAGACAAAAGAGTAAGAAACAGTTGCGACATCAAATGACAAACAAAAAAAAGTTTGTATCTCTGTATGTAGATGCGTTGGACTATTCAATATACAGGAGATATTTTGAATGCCATATATAAATGCTAATTGGAAAATTCGTAAACTTAAAGAATCAGCACATATGGCCACAAAAATCTCCTGAGCCGACCAAGCATAGAAATGAACACAATATGCGAACCAGTAATAAGGAGTGTCAGAGAAAAGCGATAATAACAACAAAAATTGCAATATAAGCTCTGGTAAAAACATGCAATGATAACAGCAAAAATTGCAATATGAGCACTGGTAAAAAATGTTTGCTGAAGACAGGTTTATAATACCCAGAAATTCAAACACAGATGTTCTCAAGCACACATGACACAATGGATAAAGGTGTTAGTTGGTTAGACGCAGTGACAAGACCCAAAGAGTGTGAGTTCAATATCCGGTTAAGGCAGTGGAGAACTTCCAGAGGGAAATTAACAGAAGATAACTGATAACTGACATCCATTAAACGTGGCACGTGGAACTGAGATAGATGTTAATGTTATTATAAAAATATCTTTACTAGTGAAAATGTCATAATTCTGGTCGGAGTCGTATTGTTGAGTTGTTCATGTTTCAGTTCGGGTTAGTCATTTGGTCAGACAATCGAATGTGGTTCACGCGGTTCGATTAAGCAGGATCAATTGGTATAATTGTTAAACAACAACCATATTTTCTAATCATTGTAAATTAAAATAAACGCAATCTGTTCAGATTGAAAGAAATTAGGACCACAGAATTTATATTTGTCAAATGGATGGACAGAATCCCAAACAAATAGTAAACGTGAACAATCTTTTTTAGTTACATTCAGGTAATGCCAGATTATAAAAACATAAATATTAAATCTATTGACTTCTTGATTACTCTTCTATTGTTCTCGCTCCTTAATAATGTTTCTCAATTTTCTTATTTTTTCACACTCAGTAACCCCTTGTGTCTTAGTGGCTTTACTGCCTTGCATGGGGTAAAATGATTAGAAAACAAATTTAAATGCAATGTCAATCGTTATCTACTATTATCTCGCTCCTTAATAATGTTCCTTTTTCTTCTTATTCTTACACAATCAATAACCTCTTGTGTCTTAATGGGTTTACAGTCTTATTTGGGGTAATAAGATCAAATATTTAGATCAAATTAACTTTAGATCAATACAAACGGATGTAATAAAAGTCGAACATCAGCACTCTTTACCAATCAATTGAGAAAATTACAAGAGTCAATGGAAATAAAAGACTTAAAATGTTTGGTTCTATTAAAAGCTGATCTGACTATTGAAGGTCAAACTTGTATCTGTTGCGACCTTGTTTTATTTTATATGCCTTCGTGAAGTCCATTCATTTTTTATTATTATAATAAATAGTTTGGATAGATTTTGTTTATCTTCGGCACAAAAAAAAATGTATAATTATTTCGTTGGTGAAACAAATTAAATAAAAAAAAATAACTTTATTACAATAATATTCTTAACATCCAGTTGAATTGTTTAAACCGAAAAAAAAGCTTCAAACACATGTCACCGATTTTACATTGGAACCAGAAATATTTTGCTCGCTTAAAATGGATAGTCATAAAATATACAGAGCAATAATTGATTTTCTAAGCAAATGCTACTTTGAAAATAATATTAACATGTAAGGATTTAAATATATTATTTTCATCAATTATAATTTATTTATTACATGCCTAATTTGATTAAATATATCTCATTTTTATTTTTCAGATGCTGCTTGAACAAGTCTAGGAGCGTCTGTCTTCGTCCATTTGGGAAATTTTAGTTTCGTTGTGGAAAACGAAGGAAGACAGTCACACGCTCCTAAATCCGATATGGGGACTTTATCATCACGCAACAACAGCCTCTCGGATTTGACACCTTCGATATTGGAAAATCTGGAATATATTCCAGGTAGCAATCTCACATCCAATCTATCTATCTTGCCCCCACCAGCTGAAGTGGATGAATTTAAATTAATAGATTATTATTTGACAGGTGTGGCTTCCATAGTGATAGTTGTTTTAGGTCTCATTGGAAACATCCTCACCATTGTTGTTTTAACCAAAAGAACCATGCGCTCGTCAACGAATTGTTACCTGAGAGCTTTGGCTGTCTGGGACAGCGTCGTTCTCATAG
Organism: Acanthosepion esculentum; assembly: GCA_964036315.1. Lineage (NCBI taxonomy): Eukaryota > Metazoa > Mollusca > Cephalopoda > Sepiida > Sepiidae > Acanthosepion > Acanthosepion esculentum. Next base: position 9,285,508 of record OZ038480.1, read on the forward strand.
TCACACTATTTCTTATTGGTATTCCTTCGGTATCAGAATCGTATGATGCAAACATAAAACCTTTTGTTGTCGTCTACATTTATCCAGCAGCACTTGTAGCTCAAACAGCCACAATTTGGCTGACAGTATCGTTCACCGTTGAACGTTACATTGCTGTATGTCATCCGCTTCGAGCTGCCAGCATGTGTACGATAGCCCGGGCTCGAATAGTCATCTTGGCTGTGTCTGTGTTCTCTTTCATTTACAACGCGTCACGCTGGTTCGAATACGAGATAGTCTATCAACTCGACCCAAACAACGAAACCTTGCAAGTCATGGGATCTATGACAGATATGGGTCGAAGCAAGGTCTACCACAAGGTTTACTTTTTATGCCTCTATCTTCCAATCATGTGTTTTATACCACTTACATCACTTGCCGTCATCAACATTTTCCTAATTCTGGCCGTGAAGCGATCGCAACGACAGCGACGAGACATGAACGTACGCCAGTCTCGCGAGAACAATGTCACCTTGATGCTGGTGTCAGTGGTCGTTGTGTTTATGATTTGCCAGGTGCCAGCCCTCATCTATAACATGGCTTACGCCATTGACACAAAGACCGTGGCTGAAAAGTACGCCTGGAGAATTGTTTCGATTCTCAGAAATTATCTGGTCACCTTGAACAGTGCCATTAATTTTATGTTGTACTGCGCATTTGGACAGAAATTTCGACGCATTTTTATACGGACATTCTGCCAATGTTTGCTTTCCGAAGAAGACTTCAGTTCGCTTACATACCACGGTACGGTGATCAATCAACACTCGACTACAGGCAAATATTGTAAAATGCAAAAAGCCAACAGGACGACACCTGACGTCATCGACATGACATCATCTACCACAGCTGCGCATGCCAGCGTTCTTTCACGATACTCGTCGCATTCTTCGTTCGACGCCAACTCCTTGTACCGCAAAAATTTGCTCAACAAATCCGGGAATGAGCATAAGGTCAAGACAGACGACAGTGAGGACATCTTTTGCGATAAAAATGGAATCGATGAGAAAGAGATTTTGAAAGACGATAAAACAGAGATTATCGACTCAGATAAAAACGACGAATGAATAAACTTGATAAGAATTTGTATTTCGTAACTGAAACGTACGGGCATACAAACTGAAACCCTACCTGCAAAAATATATTAAAAAAAAACAAAACAACATTGAAAGATTAACGAAAGGGAAACTATCCCACATCTAAGAAATTTCTAAATTATTTTCTGTCTGCCAGTAAATGTCTTTGTATTAATGATCGTTTCAATATTAATTGTGAAATTTAAACAAAGTAAAGCTTCGCAGTTGATATCTAAATATTTTTGTTTCTCATTTACTGGTATTTTTAAAAATTGCAGGACAAGAAACATCAGTGTATATGGATTTAGACTAGTTTCATTATAATATGGTTTTCTCCATAATGATACAAAAGCACTAAATCATTATTTATTGCTAAAATATTTCCACTTTTGGGTGTTAGTCCGAAAGCAATATCAACCGAGCCAGTAAATTCTACACTGACTTCGGTTCTCGTTAAGTGTTCCATTGTTATTATTTTTTATCAGGCGACGCTACCGTTGATATGTTGGAAATACATATCATTTGTTGATCATCGAAAAACTGAAATATTTGAAAAGAAATGTCTACTTTTAGATGATGGTTACAAGCTCCTTTACCAAGCGTTTAATATTTTTCTATTGAATCAAGGAGTGTATAATTTTTTTTTGTTTCTGTTCCTGATTATCCAATAGATATTAAAATTCTATTATCCTACTTTCAATGTCGGAATTAAATGTTTGCTCGTACAACCGAAATGTAAAGTGACGAGTAAAATTAAGTTAGATTATACAGAAATAACTGAACAGAATACGTTTATTATGCACATAGCCAATCTTTTGATAATTTTGAACAGCAAGAAATATCAATGGTATTTGTGGAGTTTGATTAAATTTCTGTTGTAACTAAAGAAGTCTGGACATTTTGACGTTGGACCACATAATTTCTACATAAACCCTGACTTGGTAGACATACAAACAGTAAAAGCAAATAAAACACCTTGGCTCAAATTGGAGTCGGATGATAAGACCATACTCCTGGAGATCGAAGAACTAGGCTTGCATCTCAAGCACAGACATATTGAATTTGGCTTGTGAAGAAAATGTTTTGGTTAAAGTTGGGTCGAATTAAAATTATGTCGAATTACAATACTTACCAAACAAATGTAAGTTTCAATGTCCAACGTATTTACACCTTTTTTCAGTTCAATAGAAACTGATTTAGGTTTTAAGGATTTAATTATTGATTGTAAATCATCTGTTGTCATTTAATATGATTTTCTTTTTTCTCGTCTTATTAAATATAGAATTAAAATTTTAGAAACTTCGAGACATTATTTATTAAGGAAACATTTTCCAGATTTAAAGACGGGTTTAATAAATGAAAAGATTAAATCTGCTCCCTTGGACTATTTTTTTTTCAGATTTCTTTTTTCTCGCATTAATTTTCTTTATAATTCCTTTCTTACCTTTTTGTTTTATTTACCCTTTCCTATCCTGTTTGCATTCTGAAGAAAATTCAAATTCTACAAATTAATCTGCAATTTTTTTCCGTCCCACAGAAACACGGAGTTCTAAACTTCAGTCCTATGATTCCTTCGGACAGGCACGTTGTAGTGGACGAAATAACAAAATATAAGAATGAAAATAGTAAGCGAATATTAAAACACAGATACAAGTTCCACCAGACAAAGATTCGGCCTTCACTAAAATATCGACCGACACATGACGTCACCAAAGTTAAAAACATGAATAATAATACTAAAAAAAGGTAACAAAAATACTTAACCTGAGAACGTCAGAAAACAACAAAGAGGAAATCAAATAATACATGAATAATGAAAATATTTCATATCAGACAATTCTAAGAAGGCCGGAGAATTTAATGGGAAATATTCGGAAATTTGATTTGTTTTTTTTTGTTTTTCTTTTATCAGTTTTTTTTATTTTTGAGCCAATAAATATTAATATAAATTCGTGGAAATAAAATAAAGTCTTTTTTTCATATCTTAAAAATTAAAGTTTAAAATTTTTATTTACTTTAAGAAAAGTGTATCCAAACAAATTTACATTTTAAATACTGAAAAAATTGTTACAAATTTTAAAATTGTTACGCACTTCAAACTGCATTGCTGGATTTAATGGGTAAATCCATAAATCTTACAAAGAATTCAAGGGGTGGGGAAGAAATATCGCATTTAAAATATGCAATCTTAGAACGAACCAGTTCCTGTAGGCAACGGGAGCACGATTTAGTTTTATATTCCTTATAGCGTTCATCGTTTCGGATAACTTTTAGCTCCATGTGAAAGACTATATGTTAATGCTTGACATTTTATCCCTTGTATGCCGGGTGGCTTTCTTAGAAGCATTCATGTACCAATTTATGCTGTTTACCCAGCTGCAATTGCTGTGTCGTGAGGGATTAGGAAATTTTAAAGTCGCAACTGTGAACATTCCTAAAAAGCACTGTAGACCAACCACAACCTTTTCAAGGCATTTGTTGGAACAGATCGTCGTCATAGTAGTATATGTTTAGATGAAGGCATAATGTACCGCTCCGATGACACACGAACCTCTCAAGTCTACAGAGAAACTAATTTTGATTCCCCTTGAACTTTCACCAAAGAATTTTTAACGTGTGGACTGCTTCGTCGCGCAGTGTGGAAAAGGTTTATTTAATTCTTTGATAAAAGAATATGTGGTACAAGGCCGAAAAGCGGAAGGGGTAAAAGGTCGGTTTTTTTTATTAACTTCTAAACTTAGCTAGCCACAAACGCTGACCCAATCATACTAACAATATTCCTTGCACCAAAACAACACATTTTTACGTACCTTTCTCACCACACCCACCATAATACCCCAATGTCTCCATGAAAATACTAACTAGTCCCCATATGTACAATTTATCGTCTGTGAGGGGAGGGAATAAAACAATTTTTTTAAAAATAGCCCCAATGAGTATTTACAATATGACATAAAAACTATTTACAAGAAACTAAATAAAATCATGTTAGTAATAACGCCCCCCAACACACACACGCAAACACTGAATGTAGCAGAAACATCAGTTAACTGGACGCAGTGTGGAAAAGAAAGTCCGGATGTTGTTTGGCCCGTATTTATATTGTTTTACATTCACCGGTGAACTACTTTTATTGGTCCCGTCTTTTTGGTCGTCCTCTTCTCTCTACAGAATTGACCCCAACAATAAAACAATTCCAGCAGTTATTAACATCAAATTCGATAGAAAATAAGAAATATATATTTCATGCCAAAGACTAACATCCGAAAACTGAATGTGTTATTATGTATCTATTGAAACCTGTGATTATAAGCATATTGTGAGTGATCGCATCCCGAAGTAACAACTGTTGTAGACATTTATTTTTAACAACTCGAACGGGTCAATAGAGATTTTCAAGAGAAACGCAGAGTTTTAATGAACATCGTTTATCCACCGTCATGGTAATGCAATAAGTCACAGATTAAATGAAAGCCAGGAGAAAATTAAGAGATTAGGCTGAAAAGATTTATTTCTTCAGCCTTCATTCTTACAAGACTCAATACCTTCATATTAGGATTTGTTTTGATCTCGAGAACATTTTCGTAATAATCGAAGCATCCATAAATTAGGAAGATGTCAATTCAGATTACTCAATTTGCTTTTTCTAAAGGAAAACATTATTTCAGTGTCAATTAAATGAAAAATCGGCGACTGTAATTACTAATGATGCCAATTATGCATTTGATCAATAACATCTCATTTACTTGTTTCTATCCCCTTGGAAATTCTATATTTATTTCCAAACACCTTCTGATCTTTTAATAATCGCAACATAAGAACTTAATGAGAAATAAAAAAAGATGTAAAACCTACCATCTTATTGATTTATAAGATGTTAAATGTTACGTTTTACGTGAAACACAAAAAGTTTTCTATGAAGTTTTTACTTATCACTAAAAATGTTTAATTTGAAATCAGTTTTTATTCAAACTGTGAAGAAGAAATATTCACAGGATAAAAATATTTTCAAATAAAATATTAGATATGATAAGTTTCCACATCTAAACTTAAGAGTTTCAAACCTTGATTCAGATCAGATGTGCTGAATTAACACACGTGAACAGGAAATGAAATATCATTCTAACAGGAAGGTGCATACAATCACTAGGAGAGAACGGATATCACGTGATCAGAGAACAGACACCTCATAAATAACAGTAATTAATAATAATAATAATAATAATAATAATAACTTCACAATATACACTGACAGAACACTACACAATACACACTGACAGGACAATCAAAATCAACCGCCCAGACATTGTTATTAGAGACCAGAAATAAAAAAGTGCTTCCTTATTGATATGCAGTCCCTGCAGAATGCAACGTATCTTTGAAAATATTCAAAAAGCTGTCAAAATACAAGGACCTTGAAATAGAAATCTCAAAAATGTGGCACATGGGAACATCAACAATCCTTGTTGTAGTTGGAGCCGTTGGACTGGTTAGAAAAGATTCCAGTAGGCTGATTGAAGGGATCCCTGGAAGTCCATGCGTCAAAGAGATACAAAAAATTCTTCTGACAAGTACAGCCCACACTTTACGAAGGGCTTTATCTATGTTTTTGTTTTTGTTTTTTTGTTTTTTTGTCAGTGGAAAGTGTCATGATGCCATTTCTAATCTTAGGTCCCTGGGCGGGACCCTGGAAGAAATGTGTAAACGCCAGAAATCAAAGGAAATAATAATAATAATAATAATAATAATAATAATAATAATAACAACAACAACAAATGCTTCAAGGCCGAAGCACTAATATCATCTTCTGTTGTCGCCTAAGCATCAAAGAAATATTCTCTCTCGCGGTTGGTCTTTTTTCTGAATATACGCTAATTGAAACAGATGAAGTGCAAAGGCCAGAATATCAGAACATGTAACATTTTCACATACGTTAGCGACGAAAGATTAGACACCAATGCAGAATGGAAGTTAACATCAAGAAATAATCCACAATATAACCATAAAAGATATTTCGCTAATAGAATAAGTTGTTTCTAAAGTGTTTTTACTTGCGACTCTCACACAACTAAATTGTTTCACAAACAAGAAATGAATTATCAATTTTTATTGTTGTCGTTATTGCGTACTTTATAACTGATTAATTCTGCAACAGACGTTTGCCAATTTCGCATTGCGATTGTTCAGCTGTAATAAACGTAAAGACTGACTCTTCTGTCGCTAAGCAACAAAAACAGTTAGCAAAATGTGAAGTTTTATTTGTATGCAAATCTAATCATGACATTTGGTTGGCGGCATCTAGTTATTTACGAAGCAGCCGTTCTGCAATCTCTGAAAGCATACAAGTAATTCTTGTTTATTACTAATATCTTGTATCACAAAGTGAAAGATTCCCAACTCCGATGATTACTTTCTCAAGTATTTTCGATCGATTTTGCTACGTCGATCAGAACACGAAGAAGATTAGAAAAAATTTCAATAAACATCAAATAATTGTAGCTACTTTCTAAATTTAAATTGTATTGGCTGATTGTTATGAAGTTTAGGTACATCACGTGATTATCGCAGATTTAATGCCGGACAAGTCAGACGACGCATTAACTTCATCAGACTCATCCGATGAAAGAGTAGAAAGGGAATTTTACTAAACGCAGCAAAACGAAGGAAGTAAGAATTAATATTCTTCATACTGATGACAAATATAAGTGTCATTTTTAAATAGGGACAAATCGCAAACATCGACTCTACTTCGTTATTAATGAGAACCAATTCAAATGTTTGGAATATTAAATTTTCGTATAGTAATGATTTACACTAATAATGATTATTCAAATATAGAATTTTTCTCTTTACATAAGGGAAATTACAAAAACCTATGAAATATAACTTATATTATTTCTTATTTCAATGTCTTCTTTAATCAATTTTTCTATGACAAATAAATGCACAGCGCGCCATTTTGGTCAGTGGTCAAATTATAGGCCAGATAAATTGTTATAAAATTACTTACATTCAGAAAAATGTTGTTAAAAGGCATCCATATGATTTCTAACGAATCTTAATGGTCATCTGCGTATCTTACTATTTTTGAAGTAAGATATGCAGATGACAATACTGATAGCAGACACGGAAAGGAAATTACAAAATCTCCTACAGAAGTTAGCAACGGAGAGTGTGAAGAAGGGACTAATCTTAAACTACAAGAAAACAGAAGGCATGGTCATCAGTAAAAGGATGTGCCCGAAATGCGATTTGCAGGTCGGGGACACAAGAATCAAGCAAAGGCGGATAACTGAGAAGCGTTCTGACAGAGGACGGTAAATGCGACACTGAGATCCGTACGCGTATTGGGATGGCCTAGGGCGCATTTCAAAAGTTGGGCAGACTATTGCGATTTCTTTGGTAACGAAGAAAAGAATAATGAGCTGTTACGTGACATCTGCTCGTCTTTACGGCAGTGAATGCTGGACAATTTTCTCAAAGATAGATTCGAGGAGACGGAACTGTGGTTCTACAGAAGGATGCTAAGGATATCATGGACCGAGCGTGTGAGCAACGTTGAGGTCTTAGAAAGGATGCAAACAAGGTGGAGTCTTATGCTTGACATCAGGAAGAGGCATCTGAAGTTCCTGGGACACATAATGAGGAAGGGGGGCCTGGAGAATCTGATACTCACAGGTCGAATAGAGGGAAAGAGAGACAAAGGAAAGAAGTGCATGACATACTTAGCGGCTTTAAGCAAGTAGATGACAGAACGTAGTCTGGGGGAGGAAGCAGAGGAGAAGAACTTGTTGAGAGCTGCAAGGGATAGACGGAGGTGTAGAGCTATGATCACCTACGTCCTGAAAGGACACGACACATAGAAAGAAAAGTCAACGAGATGAACTTTTAACCACGAAGTTACAATATGCGCCTGTGCATATTCCTTTTCTGTTATTCGCTTCCTCCCCTTCGTTAAGTGTCATGCTTCTGGAAATCATGACACTGTACAACTTCCCATAGAACCTTTAGAAGCACAGAGAAAAATCCATCATTGTATTCTTTGACAAAGATGTTTAGACTTTCAGAAAATATGATTAATCTATTGTTTTTGGGGGGGAAAGTACAACGGCAGAAGAGAGAATGGGAAGCTGCTTGTTTTAATTAAACTTTTTATTTTAAGCTTAAACATATCAAATGGAAATATGTTAATGCCTTTAGTGTCATGTTAAAATGTGAGAAGCGGCAACATCAGGCGAAACACATAAATTATCAGTAAAAAAAAAAAGTTACAGAGGAAATAACGCTATAGTCAGTCTTTTTCCAGTAGTTAAAGGACAAGACAGGAAAAGTGTTGCTTCTTACCAAACAACAAAGAATTAAGACTTGGTGAAAGCTAATACATCGAATTCTACACAATTATTTAGGCAATTAAATTCACATACTTTACAGGAATCTTTAATTTAAAACATTCAAGGCAGAACTGAATAACATTGAACTACAAACCTTTGTATGGAATCTTTCTTTAATTAAACACCATTTGCCTTTCATTACTTTTCGTTCTTTCCAGCCGCTTCTCCTACTTTACGAACTTCCCTTCAAGGCGGAGGCAGTCATGACTCTCCATTGATCTGAAAATCATGGCGATTTATCGACAACCTCATACAAATTCGATTTTGATTTCTTTACCTTTCAGAATCTAACAAATTCATCCCGAGAAACCCGTTTTGCGTGTCTATCTAACAATGATCTGCCCTTTTATTTATTTATTTTGCTAAATGTCATTGCATCAGCTCAGCGACACCTTGTGCAGTAAAAATAGAAAGTTAATAGCAGAATGTCGACGTCCTTTAACAGAAAATATCTTAATAGAAACTACACTGACAGCAGACACAGAGCCTGCATTTGAGCGTCGTGTAATGGTTAGCAAGTTTGTCTCCCTAGCACAGTTACGACTGAATAATGAGTTCGATCCTCACTGGTTACCTTAGATGAAAAAAATAGACATTGCAGACAGCTTATAGGCGCGAATCCATTCTATAAGTAAATAACGTCGTCATTTCTTATGGTTATTATGCTAAAAAATATAGGTAGGAAAAAAAGTAAATTATCTTTTAATGATTATTCTTACAAAAGTGTTTTAGTGCGACACGCCTGGATAATTCATTTTTTTTTACTGAATATCGTCGTGGGATCACGTGAAGATATAAGTTTTATTCTTTTTAAATATTTCTATATCCCGTATCATTTCCTTTTCGATAAATAAATATGTAAAAATCTACCAGTGTCAGCCTGTATGCAAAGCAAACGCTAAATAAATAAGCTATGCTCTTACCATATTGAAATCGAAAAGCTTTGTTTAAAATCAGGAACCAAAAAAATACTTCACTCGAAAATTATATAAGAACTCAATTAGAATGAGATTTATACAATTAAAATTTGAATTCCAACGAAGAATAACATCTAATATTAATGACACTAATTTACTCGCGAGCTGACAATGAATTAATTTATCTTTAACAAACATTGACTTCCACTATTTTGCTTTATATGTTCCCATCTCGACATTAAAAAAAAACATTATTTACGTTATTCGGACTATTGTCCTCATCATTATCGCCATATTTATTACAATGTTTCGGCCGTTGTACGCTCCGGCATTCTTCAGTAGCGTACAACGGCCGAAATTCTGTAATAAATATGGCGACAAAGATGAGGAAATATTTCGAATAATGTAAATAATGTATATGATACCCCAACTCAGAAAAATAGACGGATACTGAAAGGCCGAAACGTTGTAATAAATATGGCGACAAAAATAAGGACAATAGTCCGAATAATATAAATAATGTACATAATACATCATTTCAGAAATATAGGCAGATACTCAAAGGCCGAAACGTTGTAATAAATATGGCGACAAAAATGAGGACAATAGTCCGAATAATGTAAATAATATACATAATACCTCATCTCATAAATATAGACAGATACTGAAAGCCGAAACGTTGTAAAAAATATGGCGAAAAAGATGAGGACAATAGTCCGAATAATGTAAATAGTTTACGTAATAACTTATCTCAGAAATATAGAGAGATACTGAAAGGCCGAAACGTTGTAATAAATATGGCGACAAAGATGAGAACAATAGTCCGAATAATGAAAATAATGTACATAATACCTCATCTCAGAAATATAGACAGATACTGAAAGGTAGAAACATTGTAATAAATATGGCGACAAAGATGAGGACAATAGTCCGAATAATGTAAATAGTGTACATAATACCTCATCACAGAAATATAGACAGATACTGAAAGGTCGAAACGTTGTAAAAAATATGGCGACAAAGATGAGGACAATAGTCCTAAAAATGTAAATAGTGTACATAATACCTCATCTCACAAATATAGACAAATATTGAAAGGCCGAAACGTTCTAATAAATATAGCGACAAAGATGAGGACAATAGTGCGAATATTTTAAATAGTGTATATAATACCTCATCTCTGAAATATAGACAGATACTGAAAGGCCGAAACGTTGTAATCAATATGGTGACAAAGATGAGGGCAATGCTCCGAATAATATAAATAGTGACGTAATACCTCATCTCAGAAATATAGACAGATACTGAAAGGCCGAAACTTTGTAATAAATATGGCGACAAAGATGAGGACAATAGTCCGAATAATGTAAATAATGTACATAATACCTCATTTCAGATATATAGACAGATACTGAAAGGACTAAATTTTGTAATAAATATGGCGACAAAGATGAGGTCAATAGTCCTAAAAATGTAAATAGTGTACATAATACCTGATCTCAGAAATATAGACAGATACTGAAAGGCCGAAACCTTGTAATAAATATGGCGACAAAGATGAAAACAACAGTCCGAATAATGTAAATAATATACGTAATACCTCATCTCATAAATATAGACAGATACTGAAAGGCCGAAACGTTGTAATAAATATGGTGACAAAGATGAGTACAATAGTCCGATTAATGTAAATAATGTACATAATACCTCATCTCATAAATATAGACTGATACTGAAAAAAAGAAAAATTTCATTATTTAAATTACTATATAATCTAGAAGGAATAATTAATTTAGTAAATGGAACTTGGAACCAAACTTGGAAAAGCTATTTTATATGGCTTTGAGTTCTTAATAATGAAATCAATTTGATTTTTTTATGTTAAAGAATTGTAATATAAAATATTCCTCGATAAAAATGATCTAGAACACACTCACATGTTTGTGTGTGTGTGTGTGTACATATATATATAATATATATATATGTGTATATTATGAAATGGACAAAGTCCGACAATTCCTTTAAGACATTTTTATGATTATACATTCATTTTATAGATACAAATATTTAAGTAAATGATCTGTTTATACTAAACACCATAAAACAACATTTACCGGCCTGAATGGCCGAGATATTTTCGTATTTTCATAGAAGGTTCGAATCCTGTCGAAGGACGAATCTTTTGTATGAAAATTTCTCGGACATTCCGGCCCGTAAATGTTGTTTAATACTGTTTATTCTAAACAGAGAATTTACTTAAATATTTTATCTATAAAATGAATGTATAATCATAAAAATGTCTTAAAATATACATATATATATATGTGTGTGTGTGTGTGTGTGTGTGCGTGTGCAAATATATTGAAAAATAGGAAAGAACTCATTAGGCAAATAATCTGAAGTTCTTTAGTATTTTTGTTTTTATTTAAAAAAAAAGCAGTGCCCGATCCAGAAGTAGAGCCTAAATTATAATTATTTTTTAAAAGTACGATTCCTTCGCTACCTAAGTGTTCTCATGTTTTAAAAACAAGAGCCAAACCTTCAATATAATTATTAAAATTAAATTGAAATAAAGTATATGTATATATATATATATATATATATATATATATATATATATATATATATATATGTGCACATATATATACATATATATATATATGTATATATATGTGCACACACACACACACACACACACACATATATATATATATATATATATATATATATATATATATATATATATATATATATATATATATATGCTTGGGAATATCAAATAACCAATACGTATCATGCAATTCCAAGTTTAATTTCATTTTGAAATCATTATGTTAATTACGCAGATATAAATTATATTGAACTCATGCTTTGGAATCGATATTTGTTCGCGGGAAAATTTTACCGGCAAACATATTGGCTTAAATATGTTCAAATACGTGGAATTGGCAACCGTTTTCACTGCTCTCGGGAGATGTTATTTAATTATATACAGTTTTCATGTGGTGAGAAACGAACAAAGTTAATCTCTTTTTCTCGGTCGGTTGGGAAACATGAAAAGAGTGAAAATATCAAGTCGTATTTTAATTATTCCTGCAAATCTGATCTTTCTTAAGTTTACCTTAGGATTAGATCGTTGCAAAATTTCCATTGTTAACTAGCAGCATGGCCCGGCGTTGCCCAGGCTTGATTCAAAAATCGTACGACTCATACAGCAATCGCGCTCACTTGACTTAAAATATTTTTACCCTTCCTTGCCTTTAAAGGAGTGCCCTTTGCCGTGCTGATGTTGCTACATTCCTTACTTCTTGCCTATCTCACACTGTGAATTTTTTCTAAGCTCTATACTAAACATTAAATCTGTTATGAAAAAAGAACTAAACAAAATGAACACAAAACGATCAGCTTTAAAAAAGGACTCGTAACTGGAAAAACCGAATGACTAAAGAATGTTAACAACAAATACTTTTTCACACCCAACCCAGTTCTGCGGAATCAGAATCAACGTTGAGTTTAAGCAAGCGAATGAGCCAATTGGAGTAAAGTGCCATGCAGATTTAAATTTTTCCCACTTGTGACGAATGCCGCTATCGATTTTTCTTGCATGTTAGCATACTAGTTAGCATTCGTGTCAGTCAGCTGTTGGCTCTCACGCTGGCCAATAGAATCTTCCTGCCTATTCGGGACAACCAGCTATAGGCTCTCACTCTGGCCAGTAAAAAATGGCCGCAAACTACATGAAAACTGCCGTAGAAGCATGAAAAAATCGATTATTTCCACTATCGATGGGAGTTGAGGAATGAAAAGTCGGTCTTGGCCTTCCCGCTAACTTGGAGCATGTGCATGTAAATTTTGGTGCAAATCCGTCCATGCATTCGTTACACACACACACACACACACACACACACACACACACACACACACACACACACACACACACACACACACATCCTGCCTTTTATAGATAGAGATATTAAAATGATCGCACTTGTCACTTGTGTTTTGGTGCCGATTTCTAGTGTGATCTGCTATTGAAAACTTGCATCTTTCAGTTGTGAGTCAGACTCTGCAGGAGTAAAACTTTGTAAAAACATTGCGCAATGTCGAGTCACATTTAAGATTTTTATTGTGAGTGTTATTGTCTATTTTTTTGTCAGTGAAAAATTGAAGTCATAATTCCTGTTCTAAAATGAGTTTGTATTTGAAACAAAGACCGGTATTTACCGATGTTTAGTTTATCTCTGAAGATGCATTATTATCAACCAACATTCCCAGAGTCAAGTAGCTAATTGACGATCAGACATTACGTCGCCTCTTAAGATATCGCCACCAACCCTAAATGCTATCAGTGAATCGTTTGTAAGTAGTTCTCTTTTTATAAAAGACATTTTTCTTCTTAGTTAAAGTCATGCTTAGTTTCATACGATGTAATTTGGCTCGATTTTGCTCCCACTCTCTCTCTCTCGCCCTCTCTTTCGCTCTCTCTCTTCCTGATCGTTAAAATTACCCTCTTTTCGATTCCAAACACACTCTCTCTTTCCTTCAATCTCTTTCCGCTAAGATATTTTAGTCTGGCACAAGGATACGGGGTTCATTTTTCACAATTTTATTTACCACTCTTACTTTTTCCGATACATTTTTTTAAAATCCAGTGACGAATATGCAATGTAATAGGTCCTAATCTGGTATCTAGTCTACAGTCGCTTTCCCACAGACATGCCGTGGCTACCCTCTGTCTCTTATACAAGTATTTTCACGGCAACTGTTCGGACGAGCTACTTTCACTTGTTCCGAGATTGCATGAATTTAAGCGAGCTACCAAGCTGGCATCTCGGTCCCACCCTTTCACTGCCAAAAGGGTTAAATGTAACCGTTTCTTCTACTCAAACAGCTTCTTCTCTCGCACTTCCCATCTGTGGAACTCCCTTCCCCTTACTTGTTTCCCTGATGACTATAATCTTCAAATATTCAAGTGTAATGTCAATCGACATCTGACACCCTGAGCTTGTTCCCTGTCCTTTTCTGTATCCTTTCCTCAAACACGCCTCTTTACTCATGATTTCAATCCTAGTGGAACTCCCACCTTACTTGGGATGAATTGCTGAAAAAAAAATCATGTCGCAATTTCTGGACAGCCATTGAGTAGCAAAGTCACTAATTCGTAGTAATTGTCTGCAGGATTAATTTGAGAACTATCTCTAGGGAAAAAACAACTAATTTAGATATTTAATAATTGGAAGAAGATTTAGTTGGACAAATCTTGATAGGAGAATGTCCTGTCTACCTAGAAACTCAGTGTTGGAAGTCGTGGCTTTTCCCTGAGATCGAACGTTAATCCCTGATACCAATTAAAAAATACTTATTGTTTTCTTCTGGTGAGAACCGAACTCACAACTGCAGGAATAGCCAGTGGGAATAAATCACTTGTTGTTTTGATTCGTTCGGTATAAGCTGTAATTAGAGTTTATTCCTCGAAATTCGAACACATAGCGGTAGTTATGGGAGGAAAAACTATTTCTACAAAGTTTGATGCTGGCTATACTTTCTATAATTATTTAAAGCTGTAGCTAATTGTCAGACATTTTATTAGATATCGTCTTTTAATTTTTGTCCCTTTTTACTTTTCGCTTTGTATTTTGGTGTCGAATATTTTAGAAAAAGAATTACACCTCTGTTTAATCCAGCGAAAAAAGTTTGGGTTGTACCGACTGATTTCAGAAATCTCTTCATCAATTTTTGTAAGAATTCTTTCTTTGTACGTTACGATTATCTGTCTATATTTCTGAGATGAAGTATTATGTACATTATTTATATTATTCGGACTATTGTCCTTTCTTTGTCGCATGTTTATGACAACGTTTCGGCCGTTGTACGTTCCGGCCTTTTTTAGGTGTTTGAAGAGTGTGCGTTCAATACCCGGTTAAGGCAGTGGAGAACTTTCAGATGGGAATTAACAGGAGATAACTGATAACTGACATCCATTAAAACATGGCACGTGGAAGTAGAACAGTCTACCCCGGTGAGCGAAATAAAGGGTTCAGTTCGACATTCCAGCTACCTGAAGAAGGCCGGAGCGTACAACGGCAGACACTTTGTAATAAATATGTCGACAAAGATGAGGACAATAGTCCGAATAATGTAAATAGTGTACATGATGTCTCATCTCAGAAAAATAGACAGATACTTAAGAGCCGAAACGTTGTAATAAATATGGCAACAAAGATGAGGACAATAGTCCGAATAATGTAAATAGTATACATAATATCTCATCTCAGAAATACAGACAGATACTGAAGGGCCGAAATGTTGTAATAAATATGGCAACAAAGATGAGGACAATAGTCCGAATAATGTAAATAGTGTACATAATACCTCATCTCAGAAATATAGACAGATACTGAAAGGCCGAAACGTTGTAATAAATATAGCGACAAAGATGAGGACAGTAGTCCGAATAATGTATATAGTGTACATAATACCTCATCTCAGAAATATAGACAGATACTACAGGGCCGAAACGTTGTAATAAATATGGCAACAAATAGTCCGAATAATGTAAATGATGTACGTTACGCTTACTTTATAACACTAACACACAATCATTCCATCGGTGTGAGTTTTTCAAAGAATAATCATTAGCACTGAACTTCTCATTTCCTCTTGCCATTAAAGTGCTAGTTCTTTAGGATGAAAGTTCATACTAGTTTCTGAAAAACCGTTTAGCGTTGTTCCTTAAAAATCTGTGGATACCAAATTTACTGGGGCCCACACGGTTTCTGCGCGACCTTTTGTCTCAGCGAAAACTAATCGTCAGCAGAACAACCTCCTCCAGTTTTCTTAATATAGCTTCTCGTGTATCAGAGAGAAAGAATAATATTTGTTGATTTTCAATTAATTATATCAAGAGAAGGAAAGAAAAATATTTATAAAACCCTTCATCAATAAAAGTATAGCATCAGAAATTGTAAACATACGTGAGTAGAATTTAACTCAAAATGAAATCAATGTAAAGGATTTTGCAGGAATTAAAAAGATACTTGAAGGAAGCTGTGTACACGAGTCTAAAAAATATGTACGTCGAGCCAGTCCTGGTATCAATAATGTGACTGTTTATATGTTTAGTATCATATTACGTGAAGAGAATCTCCGCGTCTGAAATATATCACACTGCCGTTATATGAATTACTTTTATGGTAATTGCGTGTGTCGATCACATTTCTGAAAATGATCCCATTTGAGCAGAACTTACGAGTTTTTCTATTTCGTTCCATTAATTTTCTGGTTAGCATTTTTTGTACAAGTGAGTTGCAGCCAGCACCGGCTTTTGTTTTCGAATGAGGCAGGCGAAAAAAAAGAGTACTTTCTGGAAATCATTGAAAAAAAAATGCCTTAATTTTGGACACACACACACACATTTTTCACACACACGTGTGTGAAAAGTTCCTTGATGCGCACATTAAAAACTAAATTGATTCAGTTGGTGTGAAGAAGCGTGAAGAATGAATGGGTAACCAAAGATACTTAAAAGCTGACTAGGATAGCTTCAGATCTTTAATTGCGGAAAATCCTCTCTTAACATTCCAGGATATCGACTCCTATTTCTGAGTTGGTTCATCCCGTATAGCCACCCTTATTTCTAAGTTTATTCATCCAGGATAGCCACCCTTATTACTGAGTTGATTCATCCAAGATAGCCACCCTTATTTCTAAGTTTATTCATCCAGGATAGCCACCCTTATTACTGAGTTGATTCATCCAAGATAGCCACCCTTATTTCTAAGTTTATTCATCCAGGATAGCCACCCTTATTACTGAGTTGATTCATCCAAGATAGCCACCCTTATTTCTAAGTTTATTCATCCAGGATAGCCACCCTTATTACTGAGTTGATTCATCCAGGATAGCCACCCTTATTACTGAGTTGATTCATCCAAGATAGCCACCCTTATTTCTAAGTTTATTCATCCAGGATAGCCACCCTTATTACTGAGTTGATTCATCCAAGATAGCCACCCTTATTTCTAAGTTTATTCATCCAGGATAGCCACCCTTATTACTGAGTTGATTCATCCAAGATAGCCACCCTTATTTCTAAGTTTATTCATCCAGGATAGCCACCCTTATTACTGAGTTGATTCATCCAAGATAGCCACCCTTTTTTCTACGTTTATACATCCAGGATAGCCACCCTTATTACTGAGTTGATTCATCCAAGATAGCCACCCTTATTTCTAAGTTTATTCATCCAGGATAGCCACTCTTATTACTGAGTTGATTCATCCAAGATAGCCACCCTTATTTCTAAGTTTATTCATCCAGGATAGCCACCCTTATTACTGAGTTGATTCATCCAAGATAGCCACCCTTATTTCTAAGTTTATTCATCCAGGATAGCCACCCTTATTACTGAGTTGATTCATCCAAGATAGCCACCCTTATTTCTAAGTTTATTCATCCAGGATAGCCACCCTTATTACTGAGTTGATTCATCCAAGATAGCCACCCTTATTTCTACGTTTATACATCCAGGATAGCCACCCTTATTACTGAGTTGATTCATCCAGGATAGCCACCCTTATTTCTAAGTTTATTCATCCAGGATAGCCACCCTTATTACTGAGTTGATTCATCCAAGATAGCCACCCTTATTTCTAAGTTTATTCATCCAGGATAGCCACCCTTATTACTGAGTTGATTCATCCAAGATAGCCACCCTTATTTCTAAGTTTATTCATCCGGGATAGCCACCCTTATTACTGAGTTGATTCATCCAGGATAGCCACCCTTATTTCTGAGTTTATTCATCCAGGATAGCCACCCTTATTACTGAGTTGATTCATCCAAGATAGCCACCCTTATTTCTACGTTTATACATCCAGGATAGCCACCCTTATTACTGAGTTGATTCATCCAGGATAGCCACCCTTATTTCTAAGTTTATTCATCCAGGATAGCCACCCTTATTACTGAGTTGATTCATCCAAGATAGCCACCCTTATTTCTAAGTTTATTCATCCAGGATAGCCACCCTTATTACTGAGTTGATTCATCCAAGATAGCCACCCTTATTTCTAAGTTTATTCATCCGGGATAGCCACCCTTATTACTGAGTTGATTCATCCAGGATAGCCACCCTTATTTCTGAGTTTATTCATCCGGGATAGCCACCCTTATTACTGAGTTGATTCATCCAGGATAGCCACCCTTATTTCTGAGTTGATTCATCCAAGATAGCCACCCTTATTTCTAAGTTTATTCATCCGGGATAGCCACCCTTATTACTGAGTTGATTCATCCAGGATAGCCACCCTTATTTCTGAGTTTATTCATCCGGGATAGCCACCCTTATTACTGAGTTGATTCATCCAGGATAGCCACCCTTATTTCTGAGTTGATTCATCCAAGATAGCCACCCTTATTTCTAAGTTTATTCATCCGGGATAGCCACCCTTATTACTGAGTTGATTCATCCAGGATAGCCACCCTTATTTCTGAGTTTATTCATCCGGGATAGCCACCCTTATTACTGAGTTGATTCATCCAGGATAGCCACCCTTATTTCTGAGTTGATTCGTTCCAGTATTAATAGATTCATGCAGTACAAAACATATTGGCAAGAGCTGAATACCTAACTACCCTAAAAGCCGGAATAGGCTGTCGTCATGGATCACAGGAACCACTGTTACTATCGGAATCACCGTCAGCAGTCAGGGAATCTCTTGCCGTATTCGCAACTGATTGCAGCCATTGCAAGAGTATTCTGGAAAATGAGAAATGCTGCTGTATATTTCCAGTCCAAACCAAAGTTGATAAAGAAGACTTGGTTCCCGCGAGGTTTAGAAAAGCTCCTTATTTTTATGTGCCATGTTCTTTCTTGACGTAGGCGACGATGGCTCTCCACATTCCTCTATCCAATGCAGCTATCAACAAGTTCTTCTTCTCTGCTTCCTCCCCCATCCACTTGCTTAAAGCCACCAGGTATGTCATGCCTTGATTTACCCTGTCTCTCTTTCCCTCTGTTCGACCCGTGAGTATCAAATTCTCCAGGCCTCCTTCCTCATTATGTGTCCCAGAAAATTCAGTTGCTTCTTTCTGATGTTAAGTATAAGCCTTCTCCTTGTTTGCAACCTCTCTAAAACATCATCCTTCTGTAGAACCACATCTCCGTCGCCTCGAGTCTCTTCTTCATCTGTGAGGAAATCGTCCAACATTCACTGCCGTAAAGGAGAACAGATGTCACGTAACAGTTCCGTATTCTTTCTTTTCTTTTCTTTTTGTTGCCAAACAGATCCTCCTGTCTCGCAATACTCTGCCCAGCTTTTGGAATGTGTCCTTGGCCATCCCAATACGTCTACGGATCTCAGTGTCGCATTTAACGTCCTCTGTCGAGATGCTTCACAGATATTTATACCTCTGCGTCTGCTTGATTGTAGTGTTCCCGACTCGATTATTAATAGAAGCAAGCAATTAGTGTCTCCTATTATAATGGCCTGATTTTATCTCAACTTCGTCGGAAAAAAGCTAATTTCTTTGCAATAAACTTAGCCTCAAACTTCACGCTATACAGAGAAACCCTCTACCTGATTCCACCCATTCTCGCGGATCATAAACCTATTGATCATTGTATGACTTCTCGGGAAGTTCCTAGGCTCATCAAAAAAACTTGACTCTAGTGTGATGGAGAAAATCCCTGTTGTCATTCTATAAAAGTCTTAGGTTAGATTTATCGTCCATCTTGGCAAAGTTGTTTAACAGCTGTCTGAAGGAGAAACGTTTCCAAAATCTACGGAACGTGTCTGTTGAATGGCCTGTATTAACGCGTCGCAATATCACTTCATCAGCCTTCTTAATATTCACCAGCAAACTCTTCTATGCAATTATCAACAACGAGTGAATTGCCCAGCTTTCCAGATACAGCCACCCACCAGAGCAATAAACAGTATGGGTTTCGCTCTAAAAGGTTAACTGCTGATGTTTTAACTGTAATTACGGACAGACTCAATGAAGTACCTCTTGGATGTAACATCACGGGACCAATTCTTTTAAGGTTTTTTGCAAGGTATGGGTAAACAATTTCTCTCAGGTGACGGTAGTTATAAATGGTCAGTTTTATAAAGTCCCAAAACTCTATGGTGTCTTCTCTTAGGTTCTACTCTCTTTCTATGTTTTATTAAGGATCTTCCTAGGAACAGCCTCAGATCATCACTAGACACACGAGGATTGGCTGAAAAGTTCATAGGCTGACCAAGATTTAAATGTAAGTAGATACACCAGTTGGTAGACTAAAAGCCAATCAAATATACCAGAATACAACCGCTGGTTGGTCAATTGTCGTATTCTAGCACATTTGATATGTTGGCGAGAGCACTGTTTATGAAATCACCTCCCAAAATCAAGATGGTCAGAACGAGACAATTGATCAAACAGCTCAATGGGGAGAAACTGACGTGAAAATGTCAATATCCCGAAAACCAAACTGATAGAATTTCATCGTGAGAGATCGGATTCTGAGCTTTTTCTTGTTATTATGAACGACTACAATTTTAATGAATCTCTATGCTTTCAATGTCTACTTGGTCTCAAGTTTACTCCAGGCCTTAAGTGGTATTTCATATATACGATCTTTCGCTGAAGATACCACTCCAAAATGTACAAGAATACTTACATATTTATCTCGGCAAGAGTCAGATTAAAACAGATTAATTGTTGTACTGATGCCTTGAATCGACGGAAAATGCCAAATACCTATTTTTCAGCCTTCATCAAATTCAAAGTCGTTTACGCGGTCTTGTAGGAATTTTTTTAAATTTCCACTCGACACAAAAAATAATAAATAAACAAATAAATTAATGAACGAATTAACAAACTAGGAATGCAAGCAGAAATACAAGTAATTTTAGTAATAATCAACAACAAATAAGGAATAAATACAAAATAGGCTAAGTAATCACTAATATATAATGGGTTAAACGTTAACAAACAACATTATCGCCTCTCTGTCTTTTTTACAAATACTTTCATGGTAATTGCTCCTTTAATACTAGAGACATATGACTGTAGTATTATCTTCTCAGTTTCTCCTTCATTTGGGCAAGCAGTATCCCGTCTCCTTCGCTGACTCCTTGGTATTTATAGGCTTCTTCTTGTTCCAGTTTGTTCATGTTTGTGGCAAAATTTTGATCTATTAGGTGTGTTTTTGTAATTCTGCCTTTCTTGAATGTTGCTTTTACACATTTATCTTATCCATGGCATTGAGGACACATTTCAACTCATTGTTGTATTTGGCAAAAACTTTGATATCATCCATGTAGAATAGATGATTAAAGACTTTACTTTTTACTTTTTGTCGATCGTGATTGCTCTTTGGTTCATGCAAAAGAGGGATTAAGGACAGACAGAACAGAAGGGAAGACAAGATGACTCTCCTTGAAAGATTCCTTGTCGGATATTCAAACAATTGGAAGTGGCATTACCTTTGGTGTCATTTAAGTATAATGTGGCTTTGCACAGTTCCATGCTACAGTTCTACAAATCAACCATTCGCCCTTGCATGGAGTATTGCTGCCATATATGGTCGGGAGCCCCTTCTGTTTGCCTCGGGGTTCTTGTTAAGATCCAGAGACGGATATGCAATGTAATTGGCCCTGATCTGGCATCTCGTCTGCAGTTGCTCTCTCATAGACGTACCGTCGCCTGTCTCTGTCTTTTTTACAAATATTTTCATGGTAATTGCTCCGATGAGCTGCTTGCGCTGGTTCCCAGACTTCATGAATTCAAGCGTCCTACGAGGCTGGCATCTCGCTCTCACCCTTTCACTGTTGAAACTGTTAAATGTAGCCGTCTCTTCTACTCCAATTGATTCATATCTCGCACCTGTCGCCTGTGGAACTCTCTTCCCTATTCCTGTTTCCCTGATAGCTATAATCTCCAACTATTCAAATGTAATGTCAATCGACACCTCCAGTTGCCTTGATCTATCCACTATCCTTCTCCTCATCCTTTCCTCTATCACTCCTATCTGCTCTCGCTCCAAATCCTCCGTAACCCCTTGTGTGCTAGTGGCTTCCCGCCTTGCTTGAGGTGAAATGCTTAAAGAAAATCTACTAATAACCAATAGCTAGTAATAACCGCATTGGAATCCACAATTATTTCTACTTATTTATTGCCTTTAGAATAATTTAAAATATAACCATATCAACTACCAATACCGTTAAGATAACACGTTTTGGTACCAAGAAACAAAACACGTTTTTTAACTAGTATCATAGTGCTGAATCCGAAAATGGCCTTAGTTTTTTCATGGTTAGCTAGCATTTTTGCCCTACTGAAATTGCTCATTTTTGGTAAAAAAGATCAATTTACTATCTTGGCTGTTTTCATAATTTAGTTAATAAAGGTCGTAAAAACGCATCATTTCAAGTAGGCCGAGCAATTTATATCTGCCACCTGAAATAAACTATTTTTTATAAGAAAAACATTTTTTTGAGTGAAACATTTTCAAATAGAAATACCGAATATTTACAATTTATCTCCAAAATTCAAATTAAGTGATAAACTTGATCAGTAATACACTTTAGTAAACTTGATAATTAAAGTGACATCAAAAAAATGAAACCCTAAAATCTTCTGTTTGATGTTCATAAATTTATCCCATCGCTATGGAAGGAAACCAAGCACATTGAGAGCATTTTGTTTTCATAGTTGGAAAGAAACTCCAAGTAAAGACATCCCAATTGAATGCACATATTCCATTGTACGTGATACTGTTGGATACTGATATTGAGTACTTCTACTCATAAATGTGTTCTTCTATGTGCCGTGTTCCTTCAGGTTGTAGGCGATCCTGGCTCTCCACAATTTCTTATCTTTTGTTGCGCTTAATAAATTTTGTCTTTTTGTTATCTTTCCTAAACCCTGTTTTTCCATCCATTTAATCAAGCTCAATAAGTAGGTTAGGCGTTATTTTCCTCTGTCCCTCTTATCTTCAATATGTCCCGTGTGTATCAGATTTTGCGAGCCCTCTTTCCTCATTAGAAATTTCAACAATCTGATGTTAAGTGTGTTTCCTTTTTCTCCAAAACGTCGTTGCTCGCATGTCCGGCCTGGGGTATCCTCTGCAGAACCACATTTCTGTTGCCTCAAGTCTCTTCTTCATCTGTGAGGAGAGTATCCAGCATTCACTGCCATATCACGTAACGGTTCAATACGTTTTTTTTTGTTGTTTTGTTTCTAATGAAGTTTTTCTGTCTTTAAATAATCTGCTTAGCTTCTGGAATGCATTCATGGCTTTCCAACGCGCCTTCGGATTTCAGTGTCGCACTTTCCGTCCTGTTTCAAAGCAGTTCCCCGATATTCAAATTGTTGTACTTGCTTGATTTTGGTATCTCCAATTTGTAATTTGCATGATAGACTCTCCTTTTTGCTAACAACTATGCATTTCGTCTTCTTTCCGTTGAGGTTTAGTCCTTTCTTCTTGCTTTCCATCACTATCTTCTGTATGAATTCTTGCAGTTTCCTTTCCGAGTCTGCTATAAGTACTGTGTCATTTGCATATCGTATGTTGTTAAGACTGCGACTGTCAATTCAACAAAAGGCAGAAATTCTAATTCTCTCAGAACCGCCTCACTGATAAGGTTGAATAAGTCCGGCGAGAAGACGCATCCTTGTCTTAAAACCCTTTGTATTTTTGTATATCTACAGAACACATTTCCATTCGTATGCAGGCGGTTTCTGCTAGTATAGAATGTCGATTATTCTAATATCCTTCTCAAATAGGTCAAGGTTACAACATTACCTTGTGACGTAGGGTATCAAACGCCTTTGCATAATCTATCAAACGCAGGTAGACATCCTTCTACATTTGTATTAATCTTTCTGATATCATTCTTAGAATAAATATCGCGTTCCTCGTCCCAGTGTTTTGTTTGAGAACCTTGTCTCACGTAGTGCACCAGGTCACTGTATTTGGCATTTCATAAAGTGTGGTTCGTTCTGCATAAAGCCTTCACCACTATAATCATATGTGCAGGTGTCTGGGCTGTCGGTTCCTAGAAACTGAGCTGCTTGACCCTCATACGTCGAATACGACGGGTGAGTCGCATATAATGGTATGCATGGCACCCGTCTAATTCACGTGTTATCAAGCTGAGGCGAATTATTGCTTTTCTTTTAATATAATTTGCTATTAATTTCGTAACTTCACGCATATTCTCTACGACCTGACATAAATTGCTCACTATTTCCAAGATTAAATGCTATATTAGATTGTTGCCATGACTTTATCTCGCCTTACGCTGTCTTTATATGAAATGTTGTATTCCATAATAAAAAGAATGATTCTAGATTTGATTCGATGAGATCTTCGAAAAATTCAGTTACTGTTAAACATAAAAGTGTTGTTATATGAAGCTATACAAGTCTGACAGGGAAAATTATGAAGATGCTGCTGCTTGGAATAATGCTTACAACTTTGGTATCACTCCAGCTGTCTTACTATCTTCCGAGTTCCTTTATTAACATTCAAATTCGCTGTCCATTGCGTCATTCAAACGAATCAATCGATCTGTATAACTTTTCATTATTTTCCAGCAACATATAAGGAATCCTGTATGAATCTTGCTAAACACAAACACTTTCCTCTCCATTCCATTTCGGTTTAGACTATAAAACAAAAACTTGTTTTCGTAACTCCATTTTGGATTCTTAGTGAACATATCAGTTTTTTTCTGGATTGGGGTTCACACGTGCCATATGTTTCATTGGCGCTTTTCAATTGCAATATCTCTGATTATGAATAAATCTTGATTTTACTTGCCGTTTTTACTTCTTTAGGCCTGTCATATTTTTATATATTTAGATTCGTAGAACACACATGTTTACAAAACGGGGAAGTGAAAAAACTGACTTCATGAAAGAGCAGAGTACAACAATCATAATTGGAAAAATATATTTAAAAACCTTATGTAAACCTTTTAATGATTGTAAGGAGTTAATAAAATTTAACCTTTCTAGTCACTTCATACCCTAAAATATTTGGCCTTGTGCCGGACTTAATCAGTTTTAGAAAATATCTCTTAAGAGACATTGCGAACTCTTATAAAAATTTTTATTTTTTATTTATACAAGTCAACAACAACTGATTCTCAATAGAGGTTTCGATTCTTAAGATTTATGGAAAATTTCTTGCTACCAGATTGGATAGGATATTCAATTTGATCTCCACGTGGACGAACGAGTGGAAATATTTCAGTGTAAATCTACGTTGATTCTTTATTTGCTTTCTATGTTCTCTATGATTCATCATTTTTTTCTTCACAAACTCACACTCAGATACGCAGGATTTTATTTTAGAAAGATAAATAGCGAATAGATAGATAGATAGATAGATAGATAGATAGATAGATAGATAGATAGATAGATAAACAGACAGACAGACAGACATACAGACAGATAAATAAATAGATAACTCCTCTTGCCTAGTGTACTTATAGAGTTAACCACCACTACTTGATAGATAGATCGTTCGTTTGTTCGTTCGTTCCTCTTGCCTAGTGTACTTATAGAGTTAACCACTACTACTTGAGTATTCAACCTGAGGTCGAACGAAGATTTTGAGTGCTGATTTTCAAGGCAGCAAGACCAGGCCGGTTTTGAGAATTGAAGCAACGAAGACTATCTTGTTTTTTAGTTTATTTTGTTTATTTTCTTTCTATTTTTCCTTTTTGGGGGTGGGGTGGTTCAATTTGAACTGAGTAAATATCAATAATATAGGTATTTAGTGAATAAATCGTGAAAGTCGGAGCTAGTACCTTGGGAATGGAAATTAAACTTTCTTAAGATGAAGATTATTTGTGGTCCATCTGTATTCCGTCCGGCGTCATTGTTTTCAACTCTGGATCTGCTGATGAGCAAAGAGCTATTATTACGAAACAACATGAAGGTTGATTTTTCATGCTTTTGAAATTGGGTAGACAATGTCGAGAGACCTATAAAGAAAATTTAAGGCTACAATGTCTGAATTAATATTTTTAATTCCACAACTCAGGCGACCAAGTTTCTTTTCTTCATTATGTGAGACTTGCCATTTTTTCTTAGTGGAGTATTTTCCTACTGCCTTCTCCATGGTTCGGCATTCAGAATTTTTCTTCTTTTGGACTGGTTACCAAGAGTGATTAGTCTACCCTGCTATTTAACTCATAGCTATTGAGGAGAATAAATAGAAGTATGCCTTTTTCTCAAGGTTATTAGTGCAAATTTTGAACTGGGATCGCCGATTCCACTTTTACATCGCCGTTATCCGTAACTCAAACATCAGTAACTAAATCAGATACCGATATGATAATAGCGATTTGAAGAAAGAAGATATCAATGAAGACTTTGCGATTTTAAAAAAATGCTAAATTGAATAAACAAACAGAAAACCTTAAATGTGCGCAGCCCATACCTGTTTTTAAGAGCTTGGTAAGAGCCCTTATAGCTTGATTATCACCGACGAAGGCTGTGTATGAATCTGTCATTGGGCGGAGAAATTTAAAAATATCAACCTTGATGAATCAGAACAGTTTTGGAATTAGATCCAGACCCCTTTCGATTGGAATGTGAGAGTTGCATTGAATTAGAAATACCTTTTGGTCCTTTTCAGTATTCACGCATGAAATTGTTGTAGAAGTTTTTCCTGTTCGATTTGTTACCTTAGATTCTCTACCTAGAGGTAGATGTGCCGCTAGATACGTGGATGGTTTATGGATTAGCCAGAATCGCAATTTGGACGACACA
>OZ038480.1:9317702-9345202 GCA_964036315.1 Acanthosepion esculentum
TAATGCGTATTACCAGTTAATATTATTACGTTAATACATTTATTTTCCTTATCCATTCCTGGCGTTTGTTATTCATTGATATCGGATTCATCTCGGAATCCACAACAGTATAGCTTGATCGTCTTCCAAAATCTGCAGGTCCCATATTATCAAACACACACACACACCACACACCACACACACACACACACACACACACATACATATATATATATATATATATATATATATATATATATATATATATATATATATATAGGGTGTCCATAAGGTTCGTGTGCACTTTAAAAATTTATAACTTTATTTGTATTTGCGATAGAAATACTCTGTAAAAATGTTTAATGTACCTAGTTTTAAGTATAACTAAAATAACTAGTGTCATTTCAGGCATTACTGTAAATCAGTTGGAAAATGTTTTCCGTGAACTGCAAAATCGTATTACCCTTTGTATTGCTAATGATGGAGGACATGTGGAAACTTCAATAAAATTTCAATAAAACCTTAAAAAATATAGATTTACTTCTTTTTAATCATTTTTACAAATTATTTCTATCGCAAATACAAATAAAGTTATAAAATTTTAAAAGTGCACACGAACTTTATGGACACCCTGTATATACATATATATATATATATATATATATATATATATATATATATATATATATATATATGTATATATATATATATGGGATCAAAATAAAAATATATATATATATATATATATATATATATATATATATATATATATTGATCCCAAATGTTTCCATCTCTTAAAATCTTTGATTTATGTAATTCATAGCATCATTATTCAATTACAAATATAATTTTGTCGTTCAATCACTTTCAATGCAATTTGTATAGTCGATCATGAAAAACGGTATTGGCTTTGATTCGATGAATTTCTGCATATCTTGAATTTTTTTTACCGATCTGTAGACAAGGGGTAATAGCCTAAAAGTGACAGGTTCGTCAAATGTACTTGATGTAAAAAGACATCCCACCCAACGTTCTTTTGGCTTTCTTCCGATGTGTCATTCAAACAAACACACTTTAACAGTGCACACTAAAAGTTTTTTTCCAGGTTCTAGTAATACGTAAATGTAACAATTCTCTGAATAAAAGGCAACAGTTCTGAGTGATTAAAAACAGGTTCTGCCTAAATTCTAACCCTATTTGGCAATTTTGGCAATTTTGTTTTCCCGACCGATTACTTTTATACAACTTTACACCTCTTCGGCGAGAAACACCGATATACTAATTTTAATTCCTTCAGTCTGTTACGTATTTTTTGACAATATAAGAAAAGATGTGCATTTATTATCAGGACTGATTTGTAGCTAAATTTCTTAACTTTATTATTGCTTTTATTATAATTTCTCTTATTTTTTTATTTCAGCCGTCGAACTTGAACACTTAACTTAGTTGCTTTTAGCATAATGTTTTAAAGATATAACTTAGACCCTTCCCCAAATGTCGGTCGTATCAGGTAACCATCGGAAAATACAGAACGAGTCGCATTATTTCGGTTTGTTTGCTGTAGTATGTTCCTTCTTAACTTTCTATCACATCAAAAATTCTTCCGCGGAAGATCTTACTTTGAAATTCTAATTAATTAATTAATTCGTTATTAATTAAAAACTTGCATATTTTGTCATTTTTATTAATTACGCCCTTTGTCTCAAAATAATTGTAAAATCTACATTAAAATTTCATAAAATAGTTGTAAAATCTACATTCTAATTTCATAAATAGTTGTAAAATCTACATTCAAATTTCATAAATAGTTGTAAAACCTACATTCAAATTTCATAAAATAGTTGTAAAATCTACATTCAAATTTCATAAATAGTTGTAAAATCTACATTCAAATTTCATAAAATAGTTGTAAAATCTACATTCAAATTTCATAAATAGTTGTAAAATCTACATTCAAATTTCATAAAATAGTTGTAAAATCTACATTCAAATTTCATAAATACTTGTAAAATCTACATTCAAATTTCATAAAATAGTTGTAAAATCTACATTCAAATTTCATAAATGATTATAAAAGAAAAATTTTTTTTTTTTGTTTATTGAACTAATAATCCAAAGAATAGGACGACAAAGATTATATGGGTTATTAGTAGGAAACTATAAATAACGGATTTTAACGGTGGCTATTAATGGGTTAATAAGGAAAAATATACCAGTAATTTTAAAGAAGTACTAAAATATCTGCCTGTATTTTTTTCTTTCGTTAATCCGCTGTGTTTTGTTTTCATTTGAAATTATTGTTGGCATATAATACGCACGAATATGTAAGATCCCCTCCATTACAGCAGGTAAAGCTAAAAAAGAAATTGTTGAATCTTACATCGAATAATACTCCATCCGGATTCCCTATGTGGCCCAGTTCATAATACAATTCATGACGTAACATTTATTACAAATTTATAAAATTCTAATATTTGTATGAAAAAGTGAGTCTCTATAGGCTATCAAATGCAATAGATGTTTGTTCATCTGTGTGCGCACGAACGGGCGTGACTTAATTCATGCTTTGCCTAAGGTTCCGTTCGTTTAATTTTTAATTAAGATATTTTTCAGTAATTGAAATGAAACTCACGGGGTGAATTGCTAAAGAACAAAGGAAATTAAAATGAATAGGAAATGAGAAGCTAATAAATAAAAAGATGGTTTGAATTTGAATGAAACAGACGGTAACAAGAAAAAAAGATGTTTATGAATATTATATACGAATCGTAAAAAATATTGGAGAAAATAGAAAATTTGATTCAATTGATTCTATGAATTTCTGGCTACCATTATGAAAAGAAATGGAAGGATTTGTGCCAAGATTCTGTTTCAAATCAGAAAAATGTCCAGTTGAAATTTCATCTCGTCGTAGCTGTTTGTTTTCTGATCTATGCTTCTTAATTAACGGTTGCAGGATGTAAAAATTGACCCGGTCTTTGAGATTTCAAATAAGATGAATGAAAAAAGAGTGTAAAAGTATAATTCCCTATTATTGTGTTTGATAAACTTAATCTCGGGGAATATGAGATCCATTTATTTAAGCAGTAAATATTTTTTTAAATTAATGCTTTTATGGGTAAGCATTTAACTCAATTTTACATATAAAATTCTGGATATTATTTAGCTATTCCGAGGGTGAAAACCGCCATGTTGGCCCTCAAATGAAGAAATTATGCAAGAGCAGTGTGTGATTAATCATATTTAGTTCAAAAGAAATGACTCAGGCATGTAAAATGAAATTATAAATTATCCCAAACATTTTCTGAATTAGAAAACAATGGTGAAATAAGATCTTGTAATGAACTAAAGGCTTGTTTGTTGCATCTGGTGCAGCTACAAACACCTGCAAAATACATCGGCAAAAACAACATCAAAAAATGAAAAACCCAAAATAAAAAATAAAAAAAATAAATGGAGGTCCAAAGATAATTCCATGATACCGTTTACATCATAGAAAGAGAAAACGTTACGCCTGTCTTGTGAGAGTGTTTTAAAAGACATAATCTAAAATCCTGTTTGACAACACCTATTTACAATTTTCCTACAGCACCACCGTTTGATTTACGATTTAATAAAGTTAATATAGATCTGAGGCGGAACATTTTACATTAGGAAACTTCAATGTGGTAAAATGAAATTCTTTAAAGAAAAAAAGAAAAGAAAGCTTAATTTAATTAATTCAATACGTGTATGACAACTTTCGACATCAGTCAAATAATGCCTTTTTACGATATTCGATTCAGTATCTGAGTTGATGTAAACATTTTATTTGAGGTGATAGCTCTATTTGGATTCTAATTAATTTTATATTTGATGTACTGAATAATTGATTAAAATTGAAATTATTAATAAATATGAAGTTGTCAAATTAAGTTTTCCTAGAACGTTTGTTGTCAGTAGAATTCAAAAGACAATGTAAATTAAATCTTAAAGCAGTTGTCCGGAATGACAAGCAGAATTTACACATCAGATTGTTGATTAATGAGGCGTTAATTTGACTTGTCAAAAAAGCAGCATGCTACTTAAACATTAATGAAAGTATTACTCTTGGGACCTTACGCACTTATCCCAGCTTCACTTCCATATTTCAAAACAATCTTAGAAATCATCTTTCAAAAGCTTTTTTTTATCATATTCTTCTTAATGTCGGCCAAGGATTTTCGAAAACGCAATTTCGTCTTCGAGAAAATTCCAGAGCTCCAGCGAGACAAATGTAGAATATAGAAGACTTGATATTCCTTGGCGACGTGATGATTTTATAAAAATACAATGCGCGGTCGTTAAGTGTACTTAATGACATCTCATTGTCGATAGAGTAACGCTAAAGGAGAGTGTCTGTTCACATATCCCAACGGATGGCATCAAGTTACACGAGGGAAGTCGCGCAATCGGTTCCAAGATATTCAGAAAGGGCGAATGTGTTCCGGACAGACTTCCTATTTCAAAATGTCTGAAACTTTATGATTTTTCTGCACTTAAGCAATACACTGCTACGTTTTAATTATTCATTTCAGAAATAAGCAGTTATTATTTATTATTAAATAATGAGGCTGTTTTTCAAGTCTCAAATGCAAAATACTTCTGACTTATCTCACACTGCTGAGTGCTCTCGCAAAAATAGGAATACATTAAGCTGATCTGAAGTCTGTCACAAGTGTAAGGCACCTAGTGAGAAACGAAATCATTACAACTACTCTGCTAAACTATCTCACGAAGCCTTACACTACAGCGAGACGCCTCTCAAGTTTCTGATGCCAGCCATAAAATACTTTGACACTTCGAATCTGAATAGTGAGGATGAAAATTCTTTTTCTCTCACTATTATGGAAGTTCGGGTAATAAGTTAATTTGAATTTTAAAAAATAATATTACTTAGAACTTTAACAAAGTTGAAACGTGTGTGTATATGTATATATATATATATATATATATATATATATATATATATATATATATATATATATATATATATATATATAAGGGAGAACAGTAAGATATATAATCCGGTGTTCTTACTGATATTTTTTATTTTTATATGTTTTTTTCGCCACACCGTAATAAGCATGTTTCAAAAATGGAAGCTAAAACCTTCAAATTTAACTTTATAATTAAATCAAAAGCTTTAGTTCCATTTCAATTTCAAACGAATATTGGGAATAGCTTATTCTTTCTCAATAAAAGATAAGTTATTCCCAGTTAATTTATAATATATATATATATATATATGTGTGTGTGTGTGTGTGTGTGTGTGTGTGTGTGTGTGTGTGTGTGTGTGTGTGTGTGTGTGTGTGAAAACTATTCTCAGTTGGTCAACGACTAAACCGACATCCCCAATCCAATTCCTTGGGTGATTAGCAACACTGTAGGGTGAAAAATAAAACTAGCTAAACTATCTATAGGTGGTGTTTCAATGAAATCTCCGTGGAGAAGGCACAGGGATACTCCACCATCAATCCTAAAAACATTCATGGCCTTATATGAAAGATAATCGTGTAAAATTTATGGAAATGAACTTCTCGCCCAGTAAGGTGAGAGGAACGTGGGCAACAGGTATCACCTGCCCGTCATCCAGCGACTGTTCACAAAGATCATGGACGTAAAGGGGGTCAAGTTCTTTTCAATCGATACGGCGAGTTACAGATATAAATCAATAAATCAATAGGTTAAATGCAAGGCGACCTTTAACTCTTTGAACTTGCAATATTTTTCATTAAACAAACATTTTTGGTGCGAAATTAAAAAGTGTCATTAAGAACTTTATCATATAAAGATAAATAGTTAATATAAATTAATATTTTTCTCTATGCTCTTGTTCTTCAACAATGACGATATTAAGTATAAGATTAATTTTATGAATTAATTTATGTTTTTAACAGAACAAACACGTTTCTTTTTTAAGTTTATTGAATTTTTTGATATTCGCAAATGAATAGAAGGCATGAAAAACAAAGGTAACGTTTTCAATTGCGGAACTAATGAAAAATGATACTTATTTATCAAAAAGTTAATCTCAAAAATTAAATTCGATAAATCTAATATATTACAAATATTAAACATATAGCGCAAAAATGTAAAGGAGAAAACGTTATTGTCTTTCTCTTTTTTACATTTTTTCGATTATTTTAAACAGCGAAATTGACAACAAAATGTCATTATTAAGAATTTTCCCATAGAAAGTTAATTCAATTTTTTTCCTTATGCTATTATTCTTCCTAATAACGAATATCTTTGATTATAAAATTCATTTTTAAGGAATAATTTGTGTTTTCTTTATAACACGTACAGTATGTTGATACCGTTCTTGTAAGAAAAACAAATGAATCTAACTTTTTGCATTGCGAATTTTCAAACGTTACTATTCAGAAATTTGCGCATTTGAAAAAAAATGGAATAAAGATTTAATATAATATTTGTTCTATTATATTATTCTTCATAAGAAATATTGATTTAAAAAGTAATTATTTACACAGACAAGAGTATTCAAATATATATATATATATATATATATATATATATATATATATATACATATATATATATACATATATATATACATATATATATATACATATATATATACATATATATATATATACATATATATACATATATATATATACATATATATATATACATATATATATACATATATATATACATATAAATATATACATATATATATACATATATATATATATACATATATATATATATACATATATATATATATATATATATATCAAGAAAGTATACGTAGCCTCTCATCATGCTATATATATATATATATATATATATATATATATATATATATATATATATATATGTTGAATTTTACTAGCATCCTTGTTGTTAAAGATGTAAAACAAAAAATTAACCAGTTTAATATTTTCAAAAATATATACTGTAAAATATTAATCTAGTTAATTTTGTTTAGATAATTGTATTTTATGGGGGGGGGTTCGATTCGCACCCCGACCCATAACATATGATAATCCAAAACATTTAATGATGGAGGTTCAGTTCACTATGTAACTTCAACATAAAACTGACCCTGGTCAGTGAAACAACCTGGAAATCTTTTGGAATCATGTAATTCCGTAATGACAACGGAAAGTAAGATGACAAATTCCCACATTCATACAAACTTTAAAATTCTTATTCCTAAACCCTCCAGACCTTACAATATAAGGTTCATACACTTTTTAGAAACACAATGTAAGTTTTACAAAATAATAGTTTACGTTAATATTTTTTTAATTTCAGTACCCCCACCCAAATCTTTCTCAAAATGGTATAAAATTTCTAGGCAATAGATTGTCATGGTAACTATGATTAACAAAATAAGGTTTGTCTATTTTGTCTTCCCCAAGATCAGAATGAGCAAGAATGATAGTTAAAGGCATTACTTCAAGACAACACCCCTGACAAACCAAACCCTGTTGTTTCTGAAAGGCATTTTCTATCTGATTTTGAAAAAGTGGTTATTACAAGAAAAGTATGACACAGAAACCCACCATCGATATTTGATCATTTGCTATAAGTGTATTAACTAGTCCTTGACCAAAATCATCAAACAAAACTTCTGCTTCTATGCAAAATGTGCAAAATGATGAGTTGGCACAGTTTTTAGAAGACAAACACCTTTTGAAAAAAAATTGTCAGAATATTGATCAACAGGATTTTGTCTCAGCAGTTACATGCTACAAATCTTTTTTGAAAACTTGAGATTTGAATATTGCAATGCTAGTTTATATACAACAGTTTTTTTTTCTCTTTCAAAAAGTCGAATATCAATGTTTCAGCACTAGTCACAAATCAATGAAGCAATTTATCATCTTAGTAACTTAAAAATTGATTAGAAAAAATTTAAAAGTAGATATTAATTTTATGTCACCACAAACGATTGAGATAAAACATGACACGGATATTCTTATCAGAGTATTTGAATACGTTGTTAAATCTCAGCCATTAGAATTAATAATTTATCCAGTGTAAGCACATTACCAAATTCGCCATCTGAAATTTCAAAATTAGATGATTTTAATTTTCTTTTGGATATTTTAGTGAAATCTTTGAAAATCAGAAAGCGTATACTTTCAGTTGATGTCAAGGTTGTCAAGGTTGCTCTACAATCTCATGGAGGAAACTTTTTTGGTTTGGATGAAAATTTTGAGGGATTGGTAACAACTTATTGGGTATCGTGGTAAGATGTTTAAATGGTGGACCAAAAATTGGATAACTGAAAATGGCTTCTACTTACTTTTTGATTATCTACAACTTTTCAAAAAATATTCAGCGAACTGAATGACCTCCTTTATTGTTTTTTTTTTATTCTGAGGGCAAAAAGATGACAGCAAAATGAGAAATTGTAAAAGGTCTTTCTGAATATGAAAAAACTGAATTCATTAAGCTGTCAAAATGAACTGAAGTAGAAGTTTATCCAAAACCTGCTGAGCAACAAAATGTTTCTCATTGTTTAAATGTTTTTTTGCATTCAAACTGTAGTTGCAATTAAATGAGGATGATACTGCAAAAACAGTTAATTTCAGTGAAAAATCTTAAAATTTTGGAAGATTGTCTGTGTCAAAAATACATATGGTGATACTAAGAAACACGATCCACTGAAAAAGGTGATATCAGATTTAGATGATCAACATTTGATATTTCTTTCTAATTCTGGTAAAAGGACAAAAAGAATGGAAGGAAAAAGAATGAAATCCTTAACAAGAGAAACTAGTTTAGCCATTGAACATACATTCAATGGCTTAATTGATGTTTCTAGATATTTGCTAAGCAAGGGGTTTAATTTTATTATGCTTGGTGAATTTAACACAGAATATTTGGAATATTATATGTAGCTGTTATTTAACAAATTCCTGGACATTACTAACAAGTTCCTTGCTAAAAGAATTCTCAGTAATTGAGTAGCAAAGGAGGAAAATGAGAAGGAGGTGTATATAAACAAATATATGAAGAAATATGTTGTAGGATCGTATCAAATATATGATAGAAGTTTTGTAGATAAACTGAATGGTAAGCCTTTTAACATATACATAGTAGTTGTATATGCACCGACACATGGCAACCGAGCACCTTGCGAACATAGGCTAAACTACAGGGGGACGGGGAAGGAGTTTGGCCCCCTTAACATGCGGCTTACAGGCCCACCGGTGTGTGGACACGACCTGGTGCCCATGAACCAAATCCCAGCTATGGGTTAAATAGCCGCAATGCCATGTGGAAATCTTCGGGAGAAGAAAGGTTAAGGAGTAAACCCTACACAAATCCGGAGTGGAGCCCCTAAGGCGGATGGACGGCACTCGGTGCTACCTTTCGGCAACCTCTTGCAGCCATGCTGGTACCAAACTGTATTGGTTCATCCTTTCCTTTGGACTCTGCTAGCAAGGCCGAGAAGGGGAACTAGACGTCCGGGCAGCCCTAGCTCTCCATACATCCCGCCCAGGCTAGTAGCGCACTGCGCTACTCCATCGTCTCCCGAGACGGACGAATGCCGAAAACAACGACGACGGTATATGCACCGACAGAACAAAGTACGGAAGAATTTTAAAAGTTTTATTGTACGCTTAACAACGTCATGCAAATCGCAGAAAATTACAATTGTCATGGGAGAACTGAATACCATGGACACCCAAAAAGTATATGGGCATAGAGAATCCTAGGAGGAAATACCAAGAACAAAATCGACTACTTAATTTACAACAAGAGAATCAGATATGCAGTTTTACACTGTAAAACATACTCAAGTGCTGACTGCGGGAGCGGCCGCCTTCCAGTGATAGGCAAGCGTAGAGTGAAACTCCGGAAATTGAAGAGGTCCAAGGCAGCACCTAAATGTCTAGACTCCCGAATGATCTGAAGTTGAAGAAGCTGTATACGGACAGCGTTAAAGACAGATACAATGAACAAAATGAGAATGGATAATCGAAGTGAAAAATATTAGGAGAATCTTTAGTAACATCAGCAAACGAAAACATCGCAAAGAAAATTAGACAAGGAATAAAGAAATGGTTGATAGATGAAATTATCCTCATGATGAAAAAGATTCAGCAAATAATTCCAATATATGACAGTATATGGGACAATTGGACAAAGAAATTAGAATTAAATGCAGGCAGGCAAAAGTGAAATGGCTCAATACGAAGTGCGTTGTAATAAATATGGCGACAAAGATGAGGACAATAGTCCGAATAATGTAAATAATGTATATAATACCTCATCTCAGAAATAAAGACAGATACAGAAAGGCCGAAGCGTTGTAATAAATATGGCTACAAATATGAGGACAATAGTCCGAATAATGTAAATAGTGTACATAATACCTCATCTCAGAAATATAGACAGATGCTAAAGGGCCGAAAATTTGTAATAAATATGGCGACAAAGATTACGACAACAGTCCGAATAATATAAATAATGTACATAATACCTCATCTCAGAAATATAGACAGATACTGAAAGGCCGAAACGTTGTAACAAATATGGCGACAAAGATGAGGACAATAGTCCGAATAATGTAAATAATGTACATAATACCTCATCTCAGAAATATTGACAGATAAAGAACAGACTATTAAACATTTACTAATACCAATCCTTCTGTATGGCAGTGAATGCTGGACAATCGCGTCACAGATGAAGAAGCTTCAGGCAACGGTTTGATTCAACAGGAGGGTGCTGAGAATACCATGAACTGAACGAACAAGCAACGATGACGTTTTTATGAAAATGGCAAACAGACACATATACATAGCATCAGAAAAAGAGACGAAATTTTAAAGAAAGAGGACTTAGTAAATTGGACAATCACAGGACTTACTGAATGCAAGAGGGGGGGCAATAGACATGAAAGTAGTGCATATCCTACATAACTAGTTTATGTAAATGAATGACAGAACAGAGATTGGGAGAGATGTCAAATAGGTAAACCATATTAAGAACTTTCTGTTTTAATTTCTGGGATGAGGAGATACTAAGAGCTAGAAAGGACAGGAAATTGTGGAGAGCCATTTTCACCTACCTCCTGAAGGGATACGTCACATAGAAGATGAAGAACATAGTACGGTAAGTGGAAGCTGACACTAGGAGAAACAGTGAGCACTTTCTCACAGCATTCTGAATACCCGTTAGCTTCATCAATGGCAGAACATTACCAGGCGTATAAAGTCATTAGAGGAGGTTTATTAAGACAATGGGATGAAAAAAAATTGTTTGCTGTCAAACAACCTGAGTTAATTGATGTACTATTACGCCGTGCATCAACGAAGGATTAATTGATCCATCTGCCAAAATGTAATTTGGGAATACATTCTCGCAGACGAAGCGATTCTTTATTACTGGGTTCTGACAATGACCCAAGAAAATTTCGAAATTTAACCAATTACATGGACATTTTGAGATCATAATTAAAGGGTATTAACGCCGTGATTAATATTAAATTCATTATCGCATTGGCTTAGGATATTATTATTATTATTATTATTATTATTATTATTATTATTATTATTATTATTATTAAAATAGCTTTATTTTAATAACAGATACATAGAGAAAAATCGATTTGTTGAAAGTTTTACTCGTTAAAAAGAATTACTTCAGGGTCTTTTGGGATTAGAGGCCCGAAGCTTATGCTTTATGAAATTCATATCCGATCAGCCACTGTTCAAAAGATCGTAACAAATAAAACTTCTAAGCCTTAAGCTGATTACACAGTTGGATATTTAAGTTTTACCAGAGATACAGCGCTCAGATAATTTCAATAAGAATCACAAAATTAGTTTTATGGTAGCCGTTTGACTTTGCTAATATTTCTTATATTTTTGAAAAATATTTTTTCATTTTAACGGATGTTCATTCAGCTTCAAAATTACGGCACTCCTTTTCAAATAACCTCATATATAGAACCTCTGTCCCAATGTAATTATTACATTTAATGTATGACATATCGATGTAAATAGAACAAATATTATGGGACAGAATTAATGATTAAAAGAAAACAATTCTATATGATGACTTATAAGCAAAAGTGAAAGATCACTAGTTCAGTATATTTACTAAGGAAACATCTGGAAGAGAAAGATTGTATTGCGCCATTCTTTAACTTAGAAAAACATATTTAATATTTGCTTTAGATTTCATGCTAACCAAGGACACCACGTGTTTGAGTATATAACTTTTTTCACTCGCTCAAAGCCGATTTTAGATTTAGTAGGCTTATTTCGTTACATGACTTAAAACGGGGGTAGAAATTATGGGAATAATAATGTGTTGGTCAGTATTCCAAAAGCAACTTACCTGACTTGCAAATAAAGTTTACCTGAGTTTGAACAACAATCAGAGATGCTGTTGGGAAATCCATAACTAATCAAACAGGCCAGCCTTTAAATATTTCACTACGATCGATATTAGCTGTAATATTTTCGAAAATGTAAATCCATCTGTAACTGACTCCATAGATTGTTTGTTGTCCAGTCTTCAATGATTTGACATATTGCATCATCTGATATCCGTGTCGCCTATATTATAACGACGCAATCCTGGCTAACTTACATATGTGTTTGTTCTCTGTAGTGAAAATTTCCCTGTTACTTGAACCATAACTCCGTTTAGTATTGGTTTTACTCAAAATCTAGCGTTGTTAACATCTATTTCTTCACAACAGGGATTCGATGTTCGCTGCGAGTTTTCAAATATGATGGGGGGTGAAGTCACTGT
Source organism: Acanthosepion esculentum (assembly GCA_964036315.1). Lineage (NCBI taxonomy): Eukaryota > Metazoa > Mollusca > Cephalopoda > Sepiida > Sepiidae > Acanthosepion > Acanthosepion esculentum. Next base: position 9,330,456 of record OZ038480.1, read on the forward strand.
ACCCATGAACATATGTAATGGATTCTCAAACAAAGACTTGGATCCTACTGGGGGTATTCGGAGTGAATTTGTGGCATAAGTCATGTTAATATAAAGGCAAAAATACTTGACAACTATTTAAAAATTGAAGACATCTAAGACCGCAAATTGGAGAATGGGATCTAGGACTGTTACCGTGACTAGAATCCAGAAAATTCCAAGGTTAACATTTAGAAAACTCATGGTAACAAATTTTAGTAAGCAAGAACTGATTCAAAGAAAAACAATTTTTTTCTCTCATATATTTTCACCTTCGGTAAGATATCGTCCATGTTAAAAAGACCCCGGATATCGGCTGTAACTAGAAATCTCGCCGGGGATTTACTTTCCTATTCCAACTACAATTTTAGCAATTATAAAAAGGTAGAAACGATCCGAACGTTTCGATAAAACAACAAAAATAAAATGAAAATAGTAAAAGAAATTGTCCTCATCATTGTTGTTTTGATATCACAATGTTTTTACCGATGTGCCTTACGACCTTCGTCAGGGTAACCTACAAGGAATTCTGAACTGAAAACTTTATTTAATCTACAGATATAGATTCTTCTCATTGCGCCGCCTATGTCTAGGGATATATGCTTAATTATTATTCAGCACACGATGCAAAAGACATAAATAGCGTCCTAGACACAGAATAAGATATAATCAACTTCGAATGTATCCCACAAAAATAACATCGGCTTTTGTACGTAGAATCAGAAGGGTCAAGGAGGATGTTATATTCCGTGCTAATAGGAATATATACTTGACAAACACGGTGGATAAAATAAGTAAAGGTTTATTGTAAAAACCAGTACAATAAAAAATAAGGTAACCGTTATGCGCACGGTTGTCGCAAGTCAATCCAGTAGTGAGTTCTACTTTTGGAAGGTTGGTAGTTCTCGCGTAAGTACGAGTCGTACAAAACAGATCCCAGCTAGTATATTTACTCACAGCCGCACGCGATCAGATGTGACACAGGGCCGAATTTAATGTGGGGTATACGAGCCCGTAGGCTCAGCCAAAAATTCCCTGTATAAAACGGAGTCGGGTAGCTGTTTCCCTTCGACATAGCCTCGTCTGGTGATCCTCTCTGCCTGGAGGCAGAGAGTTTGACCAGCACAGCTGGAATAGATCCCAGCTAGACGGTATCTAGCAACTACCCCACACAGTCACATGTGGCACAAGGCCGAATATAATGTGGGTTTTCCCAGGCCCGTAGGCTAGGACTAAAAATCCCCGTAGACCCCGCATCAACGGGATCAGGTCTGTCTACCACCCTAGACAAAACTCTGCCCTTCGGCATAGCCTCGTCCGGGTTCCTCTCTGCCCGAAGTCAGAGAGCTCTACCAGCACAGCTGGAAAAGATTCCAGGTAGAGTATCTAGAAACTGCCCCACGCAGTTACCTGTGACACAAGGCCGAATTTAATGTCAGGTTCCTGAGCCCGTAGGCTCAGCCAAAAAATTCCCGTAGACCCCTCAAAAAAGGGACAGCTTCGTCCGGATTCCTCTCTGCCCGAAGGCAGAGAGTTCTACCAGCACAGCTGGAAAAGATTCCAGGTAGAGTATCTAGCAACTGCCTCACGCAGTCACATGTAGCACAAGGCCGAATTTAATGTTGGGTACCCGATCCCGAAAGCTCGGCCAGAAAATCCCCGCAGACCCGCATCAACGGGATCGGATCTGTCTACCACCCCGGACAAGAATCTGCCCTTCGCCATAGCCTCGTCCGGGTCCCTCTCTGCCCGAAGGCAGAGTTTGACTAGCACAGCCGAAAAAGATTTCAGCTAGTGTATCTAGCAATGGCCAAAGCTAACACAGAGAAGAATATAAGCAAGAACCGTGTGTACTTCATTCCTTGCTAGGCTTTTCACATTTTCTTGCCCTGCTGCTGGTTGAAACATTATCGAACTCGGCAGGAGCTACGTCATTTGACGTTGTCTTTCTTGTGATATTCTGTCAAGTTTTTTATTAAGAATAAAATACTACTTTGAATTGTCCTCTCGACATAACTTCCTGTTGATCATTCTTATTAGTGGGGAGGGCTATCTATACTGTATATTCTCTCCAGTTCTTACTTTGTGTCAGATTCCGTTAAACCTAGAAAAGATCAATATGAAATAGTTCCATAGATATGTATATGTGTGAATCGGATAATATATTCTAATAAAAAAAGATGAGCTTTGTTTGAGTTTATATACTCGGACAGAGAGTGGGGGGAAGACATTCAGTGGCTAATGTCCCTACTTTTGTGTCTAGCGCTTTTCTGAGTAGCGGTCAGCCGTCTTTCTTTCAAGTCATTACCAAAGTCAATACTTTGACGTTAGTGATTATTCTACTACGGAAGTTTTTTCCAGTTGCAGTTTGATTTTTATTTGTTTTCAGATTAGCAACTGGTTCCCAAATATAGTGATTTAAAAAAAAGTGAACAGAAGCATTTGATTGGATGAATATTCAACCTGAACGACCACCTACTATGTTCTTTGCTACTTTCTCTAAAATGAAATTGGGCACCTCGGCAAGGTGTAATGGTCAGCAAGCTTGTCTCGCTAAAACAGTTATATAGTGAATAGTTAGTTCGGTCTTCCCTGGGTAACCCATACTTTCGGCCTTGTGCCATATCAGAGCTACGCTTATAAAATCATTTTGGGCACCTCGGCGTGGTGTAATGGTTAGCAAGCTTGTCTCCATAAACAAGTTACGACTGAAGAGTGAGTTCCATCCTCATTAGGTGCCCCATACTTTCGGCCCTGTGTCACATCTAAGCACCGCTTAGAAAATCAATACTCTAAAATAAAACTAACTCAACTAAAGAGAAACCAAGTGCAAGTTGTTATATCTAGATTTTCGTGTTTATTTGCTTGTAATGTCTCCTGCCATTTGTCAATTCTTATATAGGTAGATCTGTCTGGATTGCCAGAAACACCACTCCTCAGATTGATATAAGAAACTGTCTTTGTTGCAATGAGTGCAGTCATTAGTTAGATAGTTATTAGTATAATGATTAGTAAGTTAATGTTTTAAAAAATATGACAATAATTTGTTAAGTCGTTAATAAGAGCCTTAGCCAGACTAAGCTTCCTTTCCTAAACATCAATTGAACTTGTACTGTATAGAAAATGGTTGGTAAGAGACACTTCACAGATTTCGCTGAGCATCCACCATTTGTGGCCTTCTCCCAAGTTACGTGATGCTTTCATATCCCCGTGAAGTGATTTACTATGGTAGTGAGAGCGATCCTCATTGGGCACACGCTGTACTTAGGTAATTAAAAAAATGTCACTAATTATCAATACAGGTTTGATCCGTAGAATTTCAGCTTTTCTTTTATCTGTATGTTTTTATTCATTCTTTTTCTCATCCCAACATTTCCTGTGATTTTATATTTCCATATTGATGTTATACTAGCAGCATGGCCCGGCGTTGCCCGTGCTTGATTCAAAAATCGTACGACTCATACAGCGATCGCTATCACTTGACTTAAAACATTTTTGCTCTTCCTTGCCTTTAAAGGAGTCCCCTTTGCCGTGCTGATGTTGCTACATGCCTTACTTTTTGCCTATCTCACGCTGCGAATTTTTTATAAGCTCTATACTAAACATTAAATCTGTTACGAAAAAAGAACTAAACAAAATGAACACAAAACGATCAGCTTTAAAAAAGGACTCGTAACTGGAAAAAACGAATGAGAAAACCACAAATACTTTTTCACACCCAACCCAGTTCTGCGGAATCAGAATCAACGTTGAGTTTAAGCAAGCGAATGAGCCAATTGGAGTAAAGTGCCATGCAGATTTAAATTTTTCCCACTTGTGACGAATGCAGCTATCGATTTTTTTATTCGTTAACATTCGTGTCAGTCAGCTTTTGGCTCTCACGCTAGCCAATAGAATCTTCCTGCCTATTCGTGACATCCAGCTATAGGCTCTCACTCTGACCAGTAGAAAATGGACGCAAACTACATGAAAACTACCGTAGAAGCATGAAAAAATCGATTCTCTCCACTATCGATGGTAACTTGGAGCATGTGCATGTAAATTTTGGTGCAAATCCGTCGAAAATTGCGGCCGTGCATTCGTTACACACACACATCCTGCCTTTATATATATATATATATATATATATATATATATATATATATATATATATATATATATATATTACATGAATCATTCATACAAAAAGTAGATTAGTAAAGTTAATGACATAAATAGCGAAAAACATCTTCGCAAACAAATTTATTAAAGTTTCATTAACCTACGAACCACTCGAGGAATGTTATGATCCTTGTTTTTAATAACTTCAATTTGTATAAGGTCTTTTTTTATTCTGCTAGTACTTTCGGCTGTACATTTAGCCATCCTCAGGCAAGGAAATTATTTTGTTATTTTTTAGTAGATCCAGGTAATAGCGGACACGAAATATTAAATGTGAATCGAAATATGTTTTAGATTGAAATGTGTTATTGTTAACAGATAAAAACTTATGGAACGTGCAGTCGCACGCTAAGGTTGAATTTTTTAGAAAATTTAAGAGAGTGCCTTTTTTTACTAATATGGTAATTTGGGAATGTTTTGTTGTAGGAGTTTTAGTACTAAATAAATTACTCTATTTATTGACCAATTTAGTTCATGCCACATTGACTGAAAAAAATCCTACAACAAAACAATTCTCTCTCTCTCTCTCTCTCTCTCTCTCTCTATATATATATATATATATATATATATATATATATATATATATATTATACACTGTTATATTAGAATATGTAAATACCCACTACAAAATTGTATATTTTCTTCCAGCGTTTAGTCAAACGTTTCTTCAGATGGCTAACGGTGATGGTACTAAACAATTTTATTCAAAATTGCGATTAATAAAATACTTCTTCGCTTTCCGTTTTTTGAAAATTTTCCATAAAAGGTAAAAAGGATTTATATAAAGAAGAAAAAGGAAAGAAGATAAGAAATCAATAAAAAAAGGAAAGAGGAAAGAAAAAGAAAAGAAAGCGAAGAGGAAGCGTAGGAAATTAATGATATTACCAATAGAAATGACAAAAAAGAAAGACAAAAGAAATAGAGAAAGTCTATTCAAAATTTCCCAGATTCATAAAAAGATGAAAGTTAAGAAGATAGGAAATAAACAGATGTTGACACGAATTAAACCAATGAAATTCTGTTGAATCAAAGAATTCAAATTTGAACGGAAAAGCGGCAGGAATGGTTACATTGTAGCGACATATCGCATTTACAATTCTATGGCATTTGTATATGAATTCATCAATTTTGTAGTGGATATTTGCATGTTGTAATGTAACAGTTTATGATAAATATTTATTGCTCCACTTTTGTATTGAGCCCTGTTTTAAATTAATGTTTTGGACGTTGTAAATTTATTCTTCGTTCTTTTACATTTCTGTACACACACACATACACACACATACACACACACACACATATATATATATATATATATATATATATATATATATATATATATATATATAATATATATACTTATATATTTTAAAACATTTTTTATGTTTATACGTTCTTTTTATAGATACAAATATTTAAGTAAATGTTCTGTTTATAATAAACAGTATTAACAACATTTACCGGCCTGAATATCCGAGAAATTTACATAGAAAATTTTTGTCTTCTGACAGCAATGGGACCTGTATCCTATACGGACCCGTCATATAGCATAAAAATGTCTTAAAATAATTGTCGGACTTTGTCCCTTTCATAATGTGTGACGTCATTTGTTTACATTTGGATACGCATCGAGCAGATATGAATGTACGTGAGAGAATCATGGAAGATTGTAGTTTAAAAACAGTAAAATCGACCTTGCTAATCAAAACGCTCCTCCGTGGCTCAATCGGTAAAAGCACGTCAGGCTATATGAGGGTTCCGTATAGGATACAGGTTTGATTCCTGTCGGAGGACGCATATTTTCTATGAAAATTTCTCGGACATTCAGGCCGGTAAATGTTGTTAATACTGTTTATTATAAGCAGAGCATTTACTTAAATATTTCTATCTATAAAAAGAACGTATAAACATAAAAAAATGTCTTAAATAATTGTCGTACTTTGTCCATTTCATTATATACATATATATATATATATATATATATATATATATATATATATATAGAGAGAGAGAGAGAGAGAGAGAGAGAGAGAGAGAGAGAGATAGAGGTTTCGTTAAAGATGACTGACAAGGTACAGCGATTAAGCTTTTTTATTTTATTTTTCTTGTGTTCGTACAAAAGTTTTCTTTTCTGGACACAAAGTGTGTAAAATTGTCCAAAGAACTTACAATGTAAAATAGTCTAGTTAACAATGGTTTTTCTAACTACCTCATCGACTACCAGATTAAACTATATCTCTCTAAAGTAACAAATAACAATAACGAACATGCAGATAAAAATAATAACGTTATCATCTTCTACAAAAAACAAATAGATAGGCAAGACAAATTTTCTATTAGAAATATCGTAAAGAAATGCACAACCCCAGTCAACAAGACACAAGAAAAATTAAAACGGCTAACCTTATCATCAAAAATAACAACACACCCGCAAAGACAAAACTACAAAGATCCAACATCATTTACGAGTACAAATGCCCCTCAGTGAACCGTGTTTCTGATCAAACCAAGCTCATAAATAATTACATTGGTCACACTACTACATGCTTATCTAGACGGCTCACGTTACACCTACCCGATATAAGCTCAATTAGGACTCATTTAACCACACACCAAACCTACCAAATTTCATCCGAAACATACTAGTAGAAAATACAAGTAAAAAAGCCTCATCCATACGTAAAAACATTACAAACAATAGAAGCCCTAATAATAAAAAAGGAAAATCCAGCACTCAGTAACATTAACTACGAACACGGCCACAATGAGCTGATCGTGTTTAGAAAATAAAACATTCCTATAACTTCAGACACAAAATTACAAAAATCCACATATTCAGTTAAAAATAAAATCGGCCATGATAATGGAAAAAGAATAGCAGAAAGCTCTCAGATATACATAACTTTTTCAAAAATTACAATTTAATTCGTACACAGAAAAAAAAACTTATACGAATGCAAGAAAAATTAAATAAAAAGCTTAATCGTAGTACATTGTCAGTCGTTATTAACGAAACTTGTATAAGCGTGTGATTACTACCCAAATACAGAATATATATATATATATATATATATATATATATATATATATATATATATATATATATATATATATCGGTTTTGTAGTGCGTATTCAATTTATGTAACGTAAATCATTCAAACGAAAAACAAATATTGAAGCTAATTATATGGCGAGAATCACTCTCACAAACAATATTTAATAATAAATTACAACCAACTTCGAATCTGTTAATGAATGGTGTGATCCTTGTTCATAAATTCCGGGCTTATCTGGTCTTATTTTTTTGTACGAGCCGGCTTTCAGTCGTTTCGAACGACCATCCTCAGGTAGACATATTAGTGTGTTTTTGTTAAACTCCGAATAGTAATGCGACATCGAAAGATATTGTGGTCCGAAAGAGTGCTTTTTTAGTAATGAGATATTGTTAAATGTAAGAATAATTTTGGAGCGCTGCAGACACAACGCTGAGGTTGAATTTTTTTAAATTTGAAAAATTTGCGTTCTTGTACTGGAGAAAAGTGGCATGAACTAAATTGTTCAATAATAATAGTATTGTGACAATTATTATCAGGAATTTCGCACTTAGGATCAGGTTATTTTAATATCGGTTTTGTAGTGCGTATTCAATTTATGTAACGTAAATCATTCAAACGAAAAACAAATATTGAAGCTAGTTATATGGCGAGAATCTCTCTCACAAACAATATTTAATAATAAATTACAAAAAAAGCACTCTTTCGGACCACAATATCTTTCGATGTCGCATTACTATTCGGAGTTTAACAAAAACACACTAATATGTCTACCTGATGATGATAGCTCGAAGCGATTGAAAGTCGGCTCGTACAAAAAGATAAGACCATATAAGCCCGGAATTTATGAACAAGGATCACACCATTCATTAACAGATTCGAAGTTGGTTGTAATTTATTATTAAATATTGTTTGTGAGAGTGATTCTCGCCATATTACTAGCTTCAATATTTGTTTTTCGTTTGAATGATTTACGTTACATAAATATATATATATATATATATATAATTATTTATTTAAAAATTATAACATAAATATGTTAAACAAAATGGCTATTTTTGTGGTGATTTTATAACATATTTATGTTATAATTTTTATATAAATAATTATATCTGCTCTACTCTGGATTGAGCACTCTTTTAAGAATAGTAATTGTTGGTTATTGGAATTTATTCCGTATACACTAATCCTATACTCGTATATATATATATATATATATATATATATATATATATATATATATATATATATATATATATATATATATATATATAATAGACTCTCCTTTCGGTTTCGACGTATGAGGACCTGACAGCTTAGTTGATTCAGTTATGAAATTTTGTGCGATAATCTTAAGTGGCATTTAAGACCCGCTAATGATTTACAAAAGAGGCCACATATGGAGCAGGTGTTAATATATATATATATATTCATTAGAATTCTAATAATTAGTTTAGTTATATAGTTCATCAGATAATTCGATAGAGTTTGAATTCATTTGCATTCATTTGCATCTGGATACTTTGGTATTGCCATGAAGATAGATCTACTGATGTCTTCCGATATTCCGTTGCTCTCATATATTTCCTTAATATTTCACTAACCTTATCAATTCCTAAATGAGTGGAATTCTAATAACTTCTCTGAAAGTCAGTCTTGCTGTTTTATTTCTCTTCAACTTAGCCAAAGGTGATTCTACGTGCCATTTTAATACTTCGGTTCTTTCCATGAATTTTATATATTGCGCATTTCTTTTATCGAGGAAGATCTCTCCGATGGATTCATTCTATTTTTGTATCATCTGTTTACCTTTTTATGCATCCCGCCGAAGATCAAGTTTTATAATCTGCTATTTCATATATTTTTTATTCATAGCTATTTCTATTCTATTCTATCTATCCACACTCTCGTAGAACCCTTCATCTATTGCTTGCTTGCATTCATTTCTAATATATTTGCTTAACATTCTATATTCTGTGCAGTTGCTTGTCATTATCTGTCGTTTAAATGATTATGTGGTTAAAATGGCTTTCTTTATCTAGCACAAAGAAAGAGATATTTAAAAAAAATGTAAACTGAACTTTCTTTTCTTAGGTTAAAGAGATTCTCATTTAATATTACTTCTGGAAAGGAATATGACGTGAGTAGAGCTCACCTAAGTTGTTGAAAGCACCAGTTCTGGAGTGATTGCAATGATTTAGGTTTTAATATTCATGTTTTGCTCTATGTCCTTATGTGTAATGCAAGCAATTAGCAAATATCCTTGGCGTTTTTTAAGGTCACTTGTCGACGAGAAGATAATTGGAAGGTTCTTATTCATATGATACACCACCTGGCTGGGTTAGTATCATGGTACAACTTCATAATAGCACTCCGTTTCTCCGACCAAGGGTTACTATGATCTGATCACTTACGGCTGTTGCCTCTGGATGTTTGAGTCACTACTACTTCCTTCCAGCTAATAGCTGATTCAGCAATGTTATATAAATCTTTCCTAGCCTAAGTTCTCTTATTTAGATTCTGGAAAAATATATTACATTATACATTATTTGCACTATTGTCCTCTTCTTTGTCGCCATATTTATCACAAAGTTTCGGCCCTCTGTCTATATTTCTGTGATGAGGTATTATGTACACTATTTGCATTATTTGGACTATTGGCCTCATCTTTGTCGCCATATTTATCACAACGTTTCGGCCCTTTAGTATCTGTCTATATTTCTGAGATGAGGTATTATGTACACTATTTATTTATTTTAAATTGCTCTCCTTCGTGCGTCTGTCGTTGTATTATGTCTTCAGCACCGTTTTTTACCAGTGCTCATATTACATATGTCAACTCTCTTCGTATAAAAAATAACATTTTGGTTTAATTTAATGTCAACCGTTTAGTCAATTATACCATTCATTCAAATATTGGTTGTCATTACCGATTTTGTTACATAATGGTTGTCCTTTTACTTATTCCTGTGAGTAAAAAATTAATCTAGTCGTGAGAATTTATATTTTCCATTTATCACTTTCATTCAACGTAGTTTTAACATCTCCTAAAATATTCTGAGGTCTAATATTTACACATAACTACTCTTTCTCTTGTAAAATGCGACGTATTTCTATTTTACCAATAAGTTACAGAATAGAAAATTCAGTTATGAAAATAAGACATTATTTACATTATTCTGACTATTGTCCTCATCTTTATCGCCATTACAACGTTTTGGCCATTGTACACTCCGGCCTAGAATTTTGGCCGTTGTACGCTCCTGGTTAGAATGTCGAAAAGAACCTTTTATTTCGCTCACTGGGGTAGACTTTTCTAGTTCCACGTGCCATGTCTTATGGATGCCAGTTATCAGTTATCTCCTGTTAATTTCCCTCTAAAAGTACTCCACCGCTTTAACCTGGTATTGAACTCACACTCTTTGGGTCATGTCACTGGATCTAACTAACGCCTTTATCCACTGTGCCATATGTCTTTGCGGACATCTGTGTATGAATTTAGGGTATTATAAACATAATGTCTTCAACAAACATTTTTTACCAGTGCTCATATTACAATTTTTGCTGTTATCATTGCATGTTTTTCCCAGAGCTCATGTTGAAATTTTTGTTGTTATTATCGCTTTTCTCTGGCACTCCTTATTACTGGTTCCTATATTGTATTCATTTCTATGCTTGGTCGGCTCAGGAGAGTTTTGTGGCCTAGCATATGTGCGGATTCCTTAAGTTTACGAATTTTCCAATGGTGTTCTTTATATATATAGACAGATAATGAAAATAAGAATTTGGAAAGTATATGAATGTTAAAACTTCTATTCTTACGCAAAAATAACTTAAATAAAAAATGTATGTGTTAAGCAGGCCATGTCTTCTCTTATGTTCTAAGATTTTCGCCCCAAGAATAAAAAAAATCTTCTATCAATATGTAAAATAAAATAAATAATGTTACAGTCTTTATGTTACCATAACCCATATTTGCCTATAAGCTTAAAAAAGATACTCATGAATTTAAACATGTCCTTATGCATGTGTGTGTGTACGTCGATAACTGAGTCTTTCAATAGCTAAAAATGCTAGAAGCTTGTTGAAAGGTTTACATATCGACCAACATCTCAAAACTAGTCTAATGACGTTTGGTCATGTTAAGAAATAGGTTGAACTGAGAAATTACAGCTTAGCAAATTATAAAAATATCTAATGACGAAATCATTATGCCTTTTCAATGTTTCGTGACAGCGTTCTATCATTTTTATATTCCTATTTCTAGCGAAACATTTATACGGGTTGAAAAACGGTATTCTATAAGAATGACTATCAACCTGGAGAACCAAGTACAAGTACAAATATTTATTTAGCTTTATTTAATCTATAACAATGGCCACATATGTAAATCAAATAATTAATGCAATAGATATAATTCATGAAAGCAGATGCAAAGGTGTATAATATATATATATATATATATATATATATATATATATATATATATATATATATATATATATTACAATGAATCATTCATGCAAAAAGTAGATTAGTAAAGTTAATGATATAAAATGGCGAAATCTTTTCGCAAACAAAATTTTAAAGTTGCATTAACCTACGAATCATTCGATAAATGTTATGATCCTTGTTTTTAATAGCTACAAGCTGTATAAGGTCTTCTTTTAATCTGCAAGTACTTTCAACTGTACATTCAGTCATCCTCAGGCATGGATATTATTTTGTTTTTAGTAAAATCCAGGTAGCATCAGAGACGAAAACATTAAATGCGAATTGAATTTTTTTTTAAATGTGTTAATGTGTGCCCTTTTATATCATTAACTTTACTAATCTACTTTTTGTAGGAATGATTCAGTGTAATATAAATTGAACTGCACCACATATTTGATATATATATATATAAATCGAAACCTGGAAACTGCGTTTCGGAATTTCTAAATTGTTCATCATTCCTAAAATTAACGAAGATATCCGCCAAGCTTAGCGAACATAGTAGAGCTTCCGTTCCTCAAAATATTCCAGCTAAATAAACGTGTTCTCATGGTTCCTATGAAATTTTACTTGCTTGTCCGGTGCAGTCGATTGCGGTCTCTGTACTGTTTAATTGATGATCAGCATATATATATATATATATATATATATATATATGAAGAAATATGGTTTTAAGGTATGCTATATTTAAGTACTCAATATCAGTGACAGAGCATATCTAAATATAAAAGTGAACATTGAAGTCAACACCCAGAGGCGTCAGACTGCTTCATGTTAAACGCAATCATCAGGTCTTTATATATATATATATAGGGATACTATATATAATATTTTATATATCGAGAACAATATGGGATAAATCTATGAGATAGAAAAGATTTTCGTGTGACGCATTTCATTCTTTTTATACATTAACACCTCTTTTAAATTAACATTTTAAATTGCTCTCCTTCGTGCGTCTGTCGTTGTATCAACTAAATATCATTTTAGTCTGATGATGTCCAATTAGTTTTTCCACTTTGTCATAAATTTCCCTAATATATATATATATATATATATATATATATATATATATATATATATATATATATATATATATATATATATATATAAAGAACAGTATGATATATAATCCTACAGTAAAAAGGAAATTAATAAGAAAAGCTAGAATATGTAGGTCATTAAATGACCCATGTCCTTTGTGCATACATGAGAAACTATATATTACTAAGTTTATAAAAAATAAAAAATTACTGAATCAAAGAAATTAAAAAGCTATTTTTTGCTGTAATTGTCAAACATTTTCCTTAAATAATATTTTTAAAAAATGTTTTTTTAATGCCAACAGAAAGGCCGTTTTTGAAAAAATAAGGTTGTCGGCTATATGTTTTTGGAAAAAATAGTATTACCAGCTATACATTTTCGAAGGAATAATGTTGCCAGCAGTGAGTTTTTGAAAAACGATATTACCAGCTATACGTCTTTGAAAAATAATATTCCAGCTATACATTTTTGGGAAGGTGTTACCAGCTGTATATTTTTGGAAAATAATATTGCCAGCTCTACATTTAAATGTTTCCAGCAATACATTTTTGAAAACCAAATGTTTCCAGCAATACATTTTTGAAAACCAAATGTCTCCAGCAATACATTTTTGAAAACCAAATGTCCCCAGCAGTACATTTTTGAAAACCGAATGTTTCCAGCAATACATTTTTGAAAACCAAATGTCCCCAGCAATACATTTTTGAAAACCAAATGTTTCCAGCAATACATTTTTGAAAACCAAATGTTTCCAGCAATACATTTTTGAAAACCAAATGTTTCCAGCAATACATTTTTGAAAACCAAATGTTTCCAGCAATACATTTTTGAAAACCAAATGTCTCCAGCAATACATTTTTGAAAACCAAATGTTTCCAGCAATACATTTTTGAAAACCAAATGTTTCCAGCAATACATTTTTGAAAACCAAATGTTTCCAGCAATACATTTTTGAAAACCAAATGTTTCCAGCAATACATTTTTGAAAACCAAATGTCTCCAGCAATACATTTTTGAAAACCAAATGTTTCCAGCAATACATTTTTGAAAACCAAATGTTTCCAGCAATACATTTTTGAAAACCAAATGTCTCCAGCAATACATTTTTGAAAACCAAATGTTTCCAGCAATACATTTTTGAAAACCAAATGTTTCCAGCAATACATTTTTGAAAACCAAATGTTTCCAGCAATACACTTTTGAAAACCAAATGTCTCCAGCAATACATTTTTGAAAACCAAATGTTTCCAGCAATACATTTTTGAAAACCAAATGTTTCCAGCAATACATTTTTGAAAACCAAATGTTTCCAGCAATACATTTTTGAAAACCAAATGTTTCCAGCAATACATTTTTGAAAACCAAATGTTTCCAGCAATACATTTTTGAAAACCAAATGTTTCCAGCAATACATTTTTGAAAACCAAATGTTTCCAGCAATACATTTTTGAAAACCAAATGTCCCCAGCAATACATTTTTGAAAACCAAATGTTTCCAGCAATACATTTTTGAAAACCAAATGTTTCCAGCAATACATTTTTGAAAACCAAATGTTTCCAGCAATACATTTTTGAAAACCAAATGTTTCCAGCAATACATTTTTGAAAACCAAATGTTGCGAGACTCAAAATCATTTTCGGCATAAAATGACCCCTAAGGTTGGAATGCCGTTAAACAAAACCACCAAACCATCGATAAATATCCTAAACTACATAGTCTTAATAGTCCATTATCATAACGGACGACCGTGTGTTTCATTTATAATTCGACAAAAAATTTTCTCAACTTGGTTGAAAACTCTTCACTCATCCACTGTGTTCACTGGGCATTCAGATTAAGATATACTCCTATCTTTACCGAATTCTATTATGAAAACCTCACTTCACTGTGAAACTGTAAATGGCGCCGAGAGCTGTTCTTTGCTAAAAAGAAAAAAAAAGAAAGAAAAAGGTTGCTTAAAAGATGAAACAAAATAG
>OZ038480.1:9352702-9420202 GCA_964036315.1 Acanthosepion esculentum
CTGCCAATGCAAACGCGTTTTAGTCCTCTAGAAACTATGTGCATATATATATATGTATATATATGTGTGTGTGTGTGTGTCCGTCCGATGCGATGAGAACGAAAGTAATATATAAATTCCAACGTTCACAGCATTAATCCAAAAGAGGGCTCTATACCGATAGTAGAGCGATAATTATTTATTTATTATAATTTTATCATATAGACAAAACCATTTTACTCACTACAAAGATGCAGCTTCGTTTCAGTGCATTTCAACTGCACTTCGACGGGTGAGAATCGAAAATGGTTATGAAGAATCCTGCTTGTAGGCAAACCGTATGTGAAACGTCACTTCCTTTTTCCATTTGTTTGAGAAGAAAAAATACACATCAAGCAAAAAAGGTGACGGGGTGAAACCATAGTACTTGTTGACAGCAGTTTGGTGAAAAATGGATGGGGTGTTAAACGTTGACTGGTCTGTGGAGATTTTTTCTTGCTGATAAACACTGGTCAAAAGCTTAGGCACATCATCTCACAAGCGTCCTAAGAGTGAGAGGTAGGTGTGGAAAGGTGGAAATAGGGGATAGTAATACGTTGGAGTGGATAAAATTCTAGCGATAATTCTATTAGTAATTGGAAAAAGTTTTAGTTTACTATAAAATGTCTAGAGCCGCATTGCATATATTTATGTTGGGGCTATCAATTCTAATTCTGTATTCAATGAAAGTGTTTTTTGGATTATTAAATTTAGAATTGTTGATTTCCTCTAAAAAAAAATAAGGGATACTAATATAACCTTTTATAATAAAATTTTGAAATATTCCTGGAGAGTATAGCGTGTAGAATAAGTATGGGTGTAAAACAATTTATCTGAAAACATTACCGGTAATATATATGTGAGGAATATATATATATATATATATATATATATATATATATATATATATATATATATATATATATGTTATGGTCCAAGTTCCTTGTACCACGGTGATGGGCTAAGGTAGAATCAATGAAGAATAACTCGAACACAAGTATGGAATAACACAGATATATTACAAAACAGAAATATGTACAAAGAAGTAGAAGTATTAGTAATGACTATCAGATTTGGTTAGAGTGAACTATGTTGTCACGACAAGTATCACTATTCCAATGTCTTACAGTAATCGTCTGACTCGACTCTGTCTCTGACTGACTCTCTGTCTGGCCTTCCTATTGAGGAGCAGTATTTATGATGTCCGGAATAGTCCATTATTATGGTGGGTAAGTTACTATAATACCCCCATTCCGTAGCTTTCGCATAGCAGGGGTTTTTAATATTTTTTGGGGGGGGGGTCTATTTCCAAATTTTCTATGAACTTTCTTTTTCTGGACGATTTTCTTGGTTCTGGCATTGTTTGCGGTCTTTTTATATCAAATGTATCGAAAATCGTGTCCATCACCTATTCTTGAGGTGGACCGTTAACATCCTGTAACGGTCTCTTCCTTATTTGGTTTACGTGTCTTCTATGTGAGAATTTTTGTCCGTGTACTATGTAAACCATATTGCCGATTCTTTTCTCAATTGTTCCTTGATCCCAGTAAGATGTATTATTTTTATATGCTTTAAAAAAAACTTTTTCTCCTGGGAGGAATTTTCTTCTTGGTGCGTACGACTGTGTTACTTGTTTCGTTTGATTTGGTAGCAATTTATCAAATGCTGATCTGATTTTTCTAGCAAACATCACTTCTGCGGGTGATAAAGTCGATGGTGTAGCATTATTTGGCGTTATTCGATATACCTGAAGAAATTGCTGTAATGATTTTTCCGTAGGCACATCATAGGCTTTTCGTAATGTTCTTTTGTGTGTATCATCAAATCTCTCCGCTTTCCCATTTGATACTGGGTGATAAGGCAGGGATTTTATATGATTGACTTGATAAATTTCGCAAAACTCTTAGAAATCTGCTGATGTGAATTGCATTCCATTATCTGTGACTATGCAATCCACTACTCCAAACCGAGCGAATAGTTCGTGGAGGCAATTTATGGTCATTTGTGAAGTAGGACTTTTGCAACGAAGCACCTCCGGCCATTTATTATAACTATCCACTATGATTAAATAGTAGAAACCATCAATTGGTCCTTCATAATGTGCGTGTATTCTTGATCACAGACGATCAGTCTCTGGCCATGGCTTCTGGATGATCGGCGGTGCTTTGGCTGCTAAGTTACAACACTTGCACATTTCCACCATCTCAGTAATATCCTGGTCCATATTTTTCCAATATACATAGCTTTGCATTAGCGACTTCATTCTATTTTTTTCCAGGATGTCCCCTGTGCAAATCCTTTAGGATTCGCTTTTGTAGTGTTTTGGGAATTACAACCCTTTCGTTGTAAAGTAGCACATTATCGCATAGAGAAAAGCTGTCCGATATTTTCTTATCATTTTCTGCTATTTTGCTTTTGTTTCATGTATAAATTCATCATTTTTGGCTTCATTTTTTATGTCTTGTAGTGTGACGGGGGGGGGGGTTCTAACTGTACAACATAGTACTGTCCTGATATCTTCTTCATTTCTTAAGGCTGTGATTACCGTATCTTCCAGTGGCTCTGTATTTGTTGGTATAAATCTCGACAGACCATCCGCATTCCCGATCTTTTTCGTTGATAAATACTCCAATCTGAAATTGTAGTTCAGAAGAATTGTTCCCCATCTAAGTAACCTATTTGCAGTGTAAATCGGTAGACATTTCTTCGAACCAAAAATTGTTAGTAACGGTTTGTGATCCGTCTGCAGAGTAAAATATCTGCCATAGATATACCTATGAAACCTTGTGACTGCGAAGATAATTCCCAGAGATTCTTTCTCTATTTGTAAGTAATTTTTCTCCACTAGTAGAAGGGTTCGAGAAGCATGTGCGATGGGTTTTATTGTCCCATCTGGCATTTTATGTAATATACACGCGCCAGCTCCGTAGGGGCTCGCGTCACTTCCTACAATAATTTCTAATTTAGGATCGTAGTGTGCCAAAAATAAATCTGAAATTAACGTTTTAATTATTTTGTCAAATGTTTCCTGGCATTGATCTGTCCACTCCCAAACTTTTTCTTTCTTTAGCAGCTCGTTCAGTGGTGCGCGAAGTTTATGTATTTGAGAAATGAATTCCTGGTAGTAACTCATTAAACCTAGAAAACTTTGTAGTTCTGTTATGTTCTTAGGACTTGGCAATTTTTTTTATTGCTGTTGACCTTTCAGGGTCTGGTCGTCTTCCTTCTTGATCTGTGATATGGCCAAGGTATTTAATTTCCTTTATGAAAAAGTCGCATTTGTTTTCTTTTACTTTGAATCCATAGCTTTGTATTCTCTTAAACGCCTCTTGTACATGTTGCCAGTGTTGTTCAACGCTTTCGCTATTAATCAATACGTCATCCAGGTATGCAATCATGTACTCTAGTCCGGCAAGCATCGTATCCATTGTCTGTTGGAATATAGCCGGCGCGACTTTAATCCCAAATGGTAGTCTTTGGTATCTGTACAATCCTTTGTGTGTGTTTATGCACAGTAGTTTTGAACTTTCCTCATCGACTGGGATTTGCAGGTACGCTTCACTTAAATCTATTTTTGAAAAATATTTTCCGCCATTTCATTTAGTGAATACTTCTTCTGGACTGGGTAGAGGATAGTGGTAGTCCTTTATTGCCACGTTCAAACCTGTAGAAAAATCAGCGTAAACTCGAATTTCGCCTGATTTCTTTTTGACGTAGACCGTCGGTGCGGCCCATTTACTGTATTCTACTTTTGTTAATATGCCAGTGTTTTCGAGTCTAGCTAATTCTTGATCAATTTTTTCTATTGACGCAAACGGTACGCTCCTTTTTTTCTTGAAGATAGGTTGAACGTTTTCTTTTATCTCGATGTTTGCTGCCATTTTCTTACATCTTCCGTGACCAGCTGAAAATACTTCGGGGAAACTCGTTTTTAGTTTCTCTTTTAATTTGTCTGCCTCGGTTGGTAAGCTTTTTACATTTTGGCAGTATGTACTTATAGGTAAATCCCACAGTTCGAATTTTTGCATCCAGTCCGTTCCGAATAGGTTTTCTGTATTTCTTAAGACGTACATTTTTAGTTTTTTCGTCATTCCATTAAATGTTGCGGTTGTAATCACTTCACCCTCAAATTTTATCTTTCTCCACGTTACTGATCTAGCATTTTTATCCGTTTTTAACATGGCAGGTTTGTTCAGTTTTTTTCCATGTTTGTAGGTTTATCATACTTATTATAAAACCAAGGTTGTGTGTGGGGGGTGTCTGTTCGTTTATATATGGGATCGGATTTCCTACATTTTTCAACCGATTTCAACAAAACTTCACAGCACTACGTAAAATTACCCGGCGGTGGTTCTGACAGCCCCCAAAATTGGAAAAACACAATTGTTTTTTTGCTCGAAATCAATTTGAAAGCACGGGTAAGGACCATTTATGCAGATTTTTCGCAGTCTTTGGACGATGTTTTGTTACCGAGCCACTAAAACAAAGCAAATGGTCCAGTTTCTGATAGCACTAACCCTTGGCTATCTAACAAGTACAAAATTGTTTGCAAGTCTGTCAAAGCCGCTTGACCAGGGAACCATAAACGTGGAGTACCAAGGGACAGAATTTAGCCCTCTGAACACACATTCACTGGCACAGTATGTACAGTTTTGGTTTGATTCAAATAAAATTTACATTTTCGTCAAAAATAACCGTAGCTGCACGCGGATCAATCTTTTTTGTAACTTCCTTACACACGCACAGCTACTTACAACCGAGTCCGCGTATCGATACCGAGACTGCTGCAAGCTCATTGGTCGCTTTCACAGAGCTTGACCTTGGGGCCTATCCAATAATCGCGCAGGATTTCTCACACGTTATAGCGCCCGCGTGATCGCGCGTCAGCTTATGTGTATGTGTGCTCAAGGTCAACCACCTCTATTGCGTGACTCGAGCGTGCTTTCACACTTTTGCGTTTATTGTTACCCGCGTGCATGCACTTGGCTTACTTTATTCGCCTACTTCGGACACCGCAAGTTGTTGGTTACGTGTTCTAGCTGCTTTTTTGTTTTATAGTTCCAACCCAACCCCACATACGTTAGCCAATTGTACTAAAAACCCATTTACTTTTGGATTTACCCTTGGTTTACCTTTTTAAATTTCCAGTTTTTAGTTTCGAGTTCACTTTTAGTAACATCTGAACTAATTTTACTGGGTGTTCCCCTTTTTGTGTATACGTTAGCAGTGCGCGTTTTTTCGTTTTGGATTTATCGAAATCTCTTTTTAAGCTTTACCCTCTTTGACGTTTTTACTGTTTGGATGCCACCTAAAAGAAGGAAACTGACGGCGCACAGCAGCTGCCTCCGCTGCTAGAGCAGCGAGGGGGAGTGAAACCCCTGAACAGACATCTTTGCGTCTTTCAAGGATGGCCTCGAGCTCAGCTGCTCGCTTATCTACGGAAAGCGTCGCTGCGCGGACTGAAACCCCAAGAAACCGCTCATCGTCGCTTTAGAAATGCTCTATGCACCGCGTCTGACAGAGCATTAGAAAGCCCTGCACAGACCACTGTTCATCGCGTTAGAAATGCCCATTCCACCGCGTCTGACAGAGCCTTAGAAAGCCCTGCACAGACCACTATTCGTCGCGTTAGAAATGCTCGCTCCACCGCATCTGACAGAGCCTTAGAAAGCCCTGCACAGACCACTGTTCGTCGCGTTAGAAATGCCCGCTCTACTGCGTCTGCCAGGGCTGCAGTAAACTCTGAAATACGCTGTCAACGGCTTCAAAAAATTAGCCAACTTCGACCTTCTTTGAATGGCGCAACTTCGCCGTCTGCGTCATTTTGGTCAGATGCCGCATACAATTATGACTGCACTGTCAACTATTCCGCTAGGAGAGACGTACAAATAAGGACCATGGATAAAGTTTGCACTTTTTGCGTTGCAAAAAGTGGGCCGGTGAGCAACCTGGGCTTTGTTGCTCTGGGGTGAAAATCAAAATCCCTTCTTTAGACGAACCTCCCCAGCCGCTTAGGGACCTCCTTCTGGGTACAACTTCGGATTCAACGCATTTTCTTGAAGCAATACGAAAGTACAACTGTTGCTTCCAGATGACGTCTTTTAGTGCAAAGGCTATTAGTGAGTGGGGGTGGATGCCTACTTTCAAAGTGCAAGGCCAGGTTTACCACTTAATGGGATCACTTTTGGCTGATCAGTGAGAGACACCGTAGTTCCTACAAATTTACTTTCTCGCTGACGACAACGAGCAGGTTGATGCGCGTCTCGGCATTCTGTCTAGCGATATTTCCGTCGGTCCCCGTAGAGACATTCTGTTCCGTCTACAAAACATGCTTCACGAAACTAAGAGTTACATCCGAAGCTTAAAGTTTGCGTTGCAGACAGACGGCCTCAAGGTGAGCATGAGCGTCGCTTCAATGCTCCTGCATGTAATGAAGTCGCCGCAGTCATCCACGGTGAGGAGCATAACTGCCGTGACGTCATAAAGTATTGGGGCGGTGGTCTGCGTCGCATCAGTGAAACCTACCGTTCATACGACTTTCTCCAGTACCCCTTCTTTTTTCATACGGAAGCGATGGGTACCACTTCAAAATCCCAATATACCAGGCATGCAGCGATTCCATGTCGACCTCAAAGACGGTCTCCTGTAGGGTTTACTACGCCTACATTTTTATGGTTAGGGAGGGTGAATTTAACCACTTGCACAGGTTCCGTCAACTATTTCTTCAATTCGCTGTTGACATGGCTGCAAAAATGGAGTCGGAGAGGTTAGGATTCATCAAGTCAAACCAATCCAAACTTAGAACCGACTCCTACATTCACCTTCGTGATGGTCTGCGTTCTGATGGTGACCCACGCAATCTCGGCAAACCGTGCATTTTGCCTTCCTCTTACACTGGTGGCCCTCGATACATGCATGAAAGGACACAAGACGCAATGACCTATGTTCGTCATTACGGGAGGCCTGATTTGTTCGTCACGTTCACGTGCAATCCGAAATGGGTTGAAATCACACGCGAACGTTTTCCAGGTCAGCAGTACTCACACCGCCCTGACCTAATTGCCTGCGTTTTCCGCTTACAGCTGTGTAAGCTTATGGATTTAATCCTTAAAGGGCAAGTCTTCGGACGCATTAAGTTTCATATGTATATAGTGGAATGGAAGAAATGCGGTTTGCCTTATGCCCACATTCTGCTGTGGCACAACGATAAGGTTGGTGCAAACAAAATAGACGATTTTATTTCTGCTGAAATTCCGGATCCTGCGCTGGATCCTTTGCTCCACGAAATCATTAAAAACAATATGATACACGGCCCCTGTGGCGCGAATTATGAAACAAGGTCATGTTGGTCAAGCGGCCCCACTTGCGCAAAGGGTTACCCCCGTAAGTTTATCTCAGAAACGCGACGAGTGGTTACCCACTGTACAGACGTAGAATCCCCGCTGAGGGCGGCAGAACTGTGACAGCTAAGGGGCACACTCTGGACAAACGTTAGGTGGTGCCTTATTGCCCGCTGCTGTCCAAGACTTTTGGAGCTCATATAAACGTTGAATACTGCCACTCGGTTAAGTCAATAAAGTACATTTGCAAGTACGTTAATAAAGGCAGCGATGCTGCCGTTTTCGGTATCCGGCGCGACAATTGCGTTGACATGGTGGCCGATTACGTGGCTGGACGCTACCTCAGCAGTAGCGAGGCCTTTTCGCGAATTTTCGGATTCCCCATACACGAAAGAGCTCCAGCCATTGTGCAGCTTGCTGTTCACTTAGGAAATGGACAGAGGATGTACTTCACCGAACAAAACGCCCAGCAGGTTGCGGAAAACCCTAAAGACACAACCCTAACGGCTTTCTTTAAATTATGCTCAACAGATGCTTTTGCCAAAACATTGATATACCCCCAAGTCCCGTCCTACTACGTGTGGTCAAACAACCGGTGGGTTCGGCGAAAGGCTGGCGACCCTGTCGAGGGTTATTCCGATGTGAGGTCTAACTGTTGCCTTGGACGCGTTTATACTGTGCCCCCAAGCCAGCAAGAGTGCTTTTACCTCCACCTTCTACTTCATGAAATTACTGGGCCAACGAGTTTCACAGATATTCGCACTGTCAACGGCATAGGGTGCCAGTCTTAGAGAGAGGCATGCTTCCGTTTGGGATTGCTTGAAGACGACTCCAAATGGGATGCAGCCATGGCGCAGGGTGAACTTCTCAGAACGCCATCACGGCTTCGAACGCTGTTCGCCATTTTGCTTTTGCGATGTGAACTAAGCGATCCTCTGTCGCTCTGGCTAAAGTACAGAGAATCCATGTCAGAGGATGTGCTGTTCTCCGTTCACCGTAACAGCCCAGGAGTTGAATGCGGTTTCACTGACTTCATATTCAACAGAGCGCTGGTGGCCCTACTAACTTACTGTTTACCACCACCGCTCAGCGACGGTTTTGACACTGTACCACCTGAGTTATTTCGGGAAACATCCTACTCCATCGAGGAGCTGAACGCATACATTACCGAAAACGAGCCCAAACTTCTACCTGATCAGAGGGTTGCTTTCACTATCATAACAGACAGGGCACACTGCTCCAGTGGAGGTATATACTTTTTACATGCGCCCAGAGGAACTGGCAAAACTTTTGTTACTAAATTAGTCCTTGCAGGGGTACGGCGTCGTGGGGAGATCGCTATTGCGGTCGCATCTTCCGGGATTGCTGCAAAGTTGCTACCGGAAGGTAGAACCGCTCATTCGGCTTTTAGGTTGCCGCTTGAACTATGCCGGTCACAATCTCCTCTCTGCAACATAACAAAGAATTCGCCACAGGCTGAAGTTCTGCGGAGATGCAAAACTATAGTTTGGGATGAGTGCATGATGGCACACAAGGGCACCTTTGAGCCACTTGACCGAAGTCTCCAAGACATCCGCGATCCCATGGGTGGGCTAACACTTCTCCTCGCAGACGACTTTAGGCAGACACTACCTGTTATTCCTAAAGGTACACTGGTGACGCTGTCTGCACCTGCATGAAGTCGCCTGCCCTTTGGCACCACGTGGAGGCTCTTAAACTGAGCACGAACCTGCTTGCCTACGAATGGGGGCTCCAGATCCGCTGACTTCGCACGGGACCTTCTTGCTCTTGGGGAGGGGAAAATGCCATCTGACACACAGGGTTTTGTGCAGATGGATCAGCTTGCCACCACTGTTGAATCACCGGATGAATTGATGAATGCAGTTTTCTACAACCCAACCACTAATTTTGCCGATGCCGATTGGCTTGCTGGGCGGTCCATATTGGCACCGAAGAAGTGTACAGTTGATTCCATCAACCTTAAACTGTTGGATTGCATTCCCGTGCAATGTCATATTTATAAGTACATCGACAGAACGTCCGATCCATCTGAATTAGCTGAGTACCCCAGAGAAGTTTTGAACTTCCTTCAGCCGTCCGGACTCCCACCTCATATTTTTCGGCTCAAAGTTGGTGCTTCGATTATGCTAATCAGGAATTTGCTCCCACCTAAACAGTGCAATGGGACTCGCCTCATTATTAAATCCCTTTCTCCGAACTTGATTGAGGTGACCATTGCAACTGGCTGCGGCAAGGGGGAAGTCGTTCTGATTCCCAGGATGCATCTTCTTCCGTCAGACGCAAGCATACCAATCAACTTTCGTCGCTCACAATTTCCCGTGAAGCTTTACTTTGCTATGTCCATTAACAAATCACAAGGAGAGACGCTTAGCATCGTAGGTCTGCATTTACGTGAGCAGTGCTTCTCTCACGGCCAACTCTACGTTGGGTGCTCACGAGTTGGGTCTGAGGACAGGGCTTTCATTTACTCTCCCAACAACTGTGCTAGAAACATAACCTTCACGGAGGTCCTGTAAACAACCCGCCCGGTAGCGTTTAAGCGCCATGCACACATATGCAGTACGATTGCATGGCAATTTTTTTGTTTGTCATATTGGTTTTAACGTTAGGTCGTTGTAGTCTACACTTGCCATTACTAAGACATCTTTGTAAAGGTTATCCAGCTCTTTTGCTGCCTTCTGACTTTCATACCTTCACCCGCCATCATGGCGTTTGTTTGTATACTATGATAACCTCATCGTATTCATTTGCAACACAAGCTGCTAGACACATGAACACCGGCATTAGACATGATTGCTCCACTAAAGTTCCGGTTTCATTAACAGTTGATCGGAGCACCTGCAGTTCGTCCCAGTGCATACAAGCACATTCACTCTTGAGAAGCTTCAGAGTACGTTTAATTGTCACAAAAGTCGAGTGCGTCTACGAAATTCAGGCTTCTGCTTCCATATACACTTTACGGCTCCCATCGGTGAAACATGTCAGTCATACGGCTCTATTGTTTTGTTTGTAGTCGTGTAAAAAAAACTAAAGACACACGCCAAGTACGGCGACCCCGGTCGGTTTTCATAAGCTCTCAGCCGTGATATTGACCGCGACTGAAGAGAAAGCACATTTTCATTGCAATTGAGGCGCTCGGCCGTACAGCGACCCCGGTCCGGTCCCATGAGCTCTCAGCGTGATGTTGACTGCGACTGAAGAGAAGGCACTTCTCCATTGCATTTACGATGCTCGGCCTTACGGTTACCCCCGTTGCGGTTTTAAGGGCTCTCAGGCGTGATGTAGACAGTGACAGATCAGAATAAAGGAGGTTATATCACAGAAATTTTCTTACCATGACACCCCGTCACTGTTCGCCCTTCTCTCGGTTTTACGGTTCTGCTTTATGGTCGTGGCAGCGCCGTCTTTTACGCATAAGACGCGTCTTTTAGTTAGACAAGCGGTTTGTTTGTGATTGCGCACGGCACATACTTTATGTCTATGGCTTCCTCACGGCACGTTTTCCCTTCAATCCCTATGTATGTTGCAACTGAATCGTGGTTCCTTCACTACTTACCACAAGTGCTTCCAGTAATGGTTAACGGTCCAATTGGTTAAAGCAGTAACTGCTGCCAGCTTTTACTCACAGATGTCTTAGTAATGGCAAATGACTGATGCTACAACGGCTTTCCGTTACTTCCTTCGATACCTTCGAATACTTGGGCCTGCATGATGTCTGCTTAAACTTTGTGTGCATTGCGTTTCAACATTTTGTAGAAACTTAGTTCCTGTCGACTTACAAAGCACATCTCTCAAAGCAACAGCCGTCCCCAACTCTTACTGTTACATCCCCGGGCAACGCCGGGCTCTACTGCTAGTAATAGTTAAGTCTGAGCCTAACTTTTATGTTTTGCATTTCAACTTGTACGTATTTTCTTATGTTAGTCTCATCCGCTTTGTCAGTCCTCTTGATTCTTATTCTGATTTTGCTTTCTCGTCTAGTCCAACAATGAGAACTTTTGTGTCCTAATATTTTGCATGTTAGACAAGTTTTAAAACGATATGGACAGTCTTTAAACTAATGCCAAGTGCCACAGCGATAGCATAGACTGGGTGGTAGTTTTTTCTGATATTGATTTTTAGAATTAGAATATTTTGTTTTACCTGTTCTTGAGTGGGGAAAATTGGTTTGGTTTGTTTCTGAGGAGGGAAAGTTGGTTTGTCTTCGTACTTTATGTATGTGTGCTATGCCAGCTTCTTCTATGTTTTTTGAGTCTTTCTTCACACTGATGCATCTCTGGTAGTCTTCGGCTAGTTTTTGAAGTGTCAATTCTTGTTCACTCTCCGATTTAGTAAGGATTCTGCGTCTCATTTCCGCGTCTTTGGTTGAAACCAGGCCTTGAACGTAAATTAACCATTTGAAAGTGTCTGCACTGAGTTCCGATAATTTGAAATCATCACAATATTTATTAAAAATAGACGCGAAAGTTATGTAATCTTCGCTGTCCTTTTTTGTAAGGTTCAGACATTTCCATCTTTTGTGGAATAGTGAGGTATTGTGGCTGAAAAGTTCTGTTAATAGTTTTATGTCTTCTTTGAACGTTAGCTCATTAGTTTTCCTTGGAAGGATATAATCTACGAATTTGGTATATTCGCCTGTGCCTAACTTTCTTAGTAATAGACGTACTTTTCGTGCGTCTGACCAATTTTTGCAGTCAAATTCATATAGATCTTCGTACCTTCGGAAGTAATTTGCAAAAGTTTTGTCTTCGTCGGGTGCGTAAGTGAAATCTCCGATAGTTCTCCAAATAGCGTCTTGTGAGAGAACTGTTTGTTCCTTTGTTGTCAGTAAAATTGATATCCAAAAAGAAAATTATTTTTTTTATGTGTTCGCGTAGAACTTGTCTTTTTAGAAATCTCGCGTAGAACTTGTTTTTTAGAGTTTACTCGTCGACCACTGTTATGTGCGACGGATAGCAAAAAAGGTATGTCCTCCTCTAGAGAATTCGTTTTTCTTTTAGGTGTTACCTCGTCGAAACTTGTTATGTGCGACGGATAGCAAAAAAGGAAATCATTAATAAAAAAAATCAATAATAAAAAAACATTTATAAAAAATCATTAACAAAAAATCAATAATAAAAATTCAATAATTAAAAAAAAACATTAATAAAGATCAATCATAAAAACAATTAACAAAAAATCATTAATAAAAAATCATGAATAAAAAAATCATTAATAAGGAATCATTAATAAAATATCATTAATAAAAAATAAATCAGAAAAAAATCTTTAATAAAAAATCTTTAATAAAAAATCATTAATAAAAAATCAATGATAAAACCATTAATAAAAAATCTTTAATAAAAAATCATTAATAAAAAATCAATGATAAAAAATCATTAATAAAAAATCATTAATAAAAAATTATTAATAAAACATCATTAAAAAAATGAACAATAAAAAATCAATGATAAAAACATTAATAAAAAATCTTTTATAAAGGATTATTAATAAAAAGCAATCATAAAAAATCTTTCATAAAAAATCATTAATAAAAAATCATTAATAAGAATCAATCATAAAAATCCTTAAGAAAAAATCATTATTAAAAAATCATTAATAAAAAATCATTTTTAAAAAATCATTTATAAAAAATCATTTATAAAAAATCATTTATAAAAAATCATTTATAAAAAATCATTTATAAAAAATCATTTATAAAATTCAATGACAAAAACCATTAATAAAAAAATAAATAACAAAACGATCATTCATAAAAAATCATTAATAAATAAATATGTACAATTTTAGGGATTTATAGCTTACAGTCCAATCACATTGAAAACACTGGTTCTCGTTCGATCGCCGAACTTGAACAGTGGCGATCCCGATCAATACTCAGAGGGTCGGGGGGTGCTAGGGAACACCAGATAGTATGAGAGACCTTCTGCAATTTGGAATACGTTCTGGTTTTTAATAATCGACAAAGGGTTGATAAGGCGTAAAAAACAAGCAATCAATCCAGCATTTCAAAATGATAATGAAGTCAAATTGATGATAGCGACTGTTTTAGTTACCGTTGTTGGTTAGAATCTTTTCACGATTGTATATATTTCACGATTGTATATATATTTCAAGATTGTATATATATTTCAAGATTGTATTTATTTCACGATTGTATATATATTTCACGATTGTATACATATTTCACGAATCTATATATTTCACGATTGTATACATATTTCACGATTCTATATATTCACGATTGTATACTTGCCATCGTTAATCTGCTTTGCAATCGAGGGGTCTAAGGTCACCGGTTGAATGAATGACGTAGCTATTCGTCAATTGTTCAGCGGTTGTCGTGGTCATCATCATCATCATCGTCTTGAGCTGGCGGTTACATTAACTGTCGCGTTCTGTGGAGATTTGCATCTATCTCATAGTTAAAAGTTTTCTTTTCACTCTGTATCTGTATGGATGTCAATGAAAAGTTCAGATTCTCTAACGCTCTCTGAAGATTCCCTCGACGGTCTAGGTGAGGATCATTGCAACTTTCTACACCCACCTGGGAACACATTCAGTGTGAATGAATGAGCGCTATGGTTAAACTGTATCGATCCGGTGGTACACGTGTCTCATTTTTTTCCCAGGTAATCAAAAAATCTTCAGTATTCTGCATATTCCCAAACTTCATGAATTTAAGCGTTCTGCTAGGCTGGCATCTCGCTCACACCCTTTCACTGTCGAAACTCTTCTACTCCAATAGCTTCATGTCTCTCACCTCTCGCCTGTGGAACTCCCTCCCCTTTTTTGTTTCCCTGATAGCTATAATCTCCAACTATTCAAATGTAATGTCAATCGACGTCTCCAGATGCCCTGATCTATCCCTATCCTTCTCTTCATCTTTTCATCTATCTATTTCCTCTAGCTGCAACTCTCCGTAACCCCTTGCGTGCTAGTGGCTTCCCGCCTTTGCTTGGGATGAAACACTTTAAAAAAAATACGCAAGTACATCAACCATCACACTAAAGTCGAAGTTTTGACTATTTTTTTTATCATTGTACAATTATTGTGAACCAAAGAATTTCAAATTCTTAGCCAAGAATGAAACAAAATTAAATGTAAGAAGAATGATTGTGTTTCTTCTATTTCCGTTACCGGGATTTACTTGTATAGCGATTTACTCATTATAGCTTGGATGTGGTACTAGTTCTTAAGTATGGAGCGCCTAGTGAGTACCAAACAAACTACGCAGTTACTTCATCCTTTCCTCTGTCACTCCTATTTGCTCTAGCTCCAACGCTCTGTAACCCCTTGCGTGCTAGTGGCTTCCCGCTTTGCTTGGGGTGAAACGCTTCAAAAAATATTCATTAAGAAAAAAACCTTTATTGAACGAATTAAAACCACTTTTAAAAAATTGTACGCATTGATGACGCAATGGACTCTGAAAGATACCAAGCAATTCTGAACGAAATTCTCTTAACTTTGGTTGAAAAGTTATGTTTCGCTCGGTAGCTGGATCATTCAATAGGACAATGATCTAAAGCATAAAAAATAAATATGTCTTGGAATGGCCTAGTCAAAATCTTGTTCAAAAGCCCAATTAAAAATATGGGGTTTAAGATAAAAAAAAAAGGTAGTACATGTAAGAAACTTAGGTAATATCGAGTAATTGTCAAGAGGAATGGTAAAAAATGACGTTCAATACAGCCGGAAACTGGTAGGACGCCGTCGTCTCAAAAGGGGTCGCCAAATTTTAAATGTAAGCGTTCACTTACTTTTGAGTATCTTAATTTTTAATTAATATTTTTATCCCAGCGTGATAAAATTTGAAAATTGTTGTAATTCGTTTAATAAAGGTTTTTCTTAATGAATATTTAATTTAAAATTTGTTTATTATCTGGAAAAAAGTGATTTTTTTTATTATGTTAGGAGTTAACTTACTTATGCGCAGAACATACACACACATAGATAGATAGATAGATAGATAGATAGATAGATAGATAGATAGATAGATAGATAGATAGATAGTGTTGTGGAGTTACTTGTACTGAAATCGGTCCTAAATAAGTTCGACGTACCAAACGTTAGGAACTTGATATAATAGGTATCACGCAGAGTAATCTTGTTGTGGTCGCTGACTACTTTCGTATTCGACTAAGTGTCGACTACTGTCGTCCGACATCGACTGTATTTACACCTCCCCACGAGGGATAGATGTGGCACAAGGCCGGGTTTAAAGAGGGGTATCCCGAGCCCGTAGGCTGGGCCAAAAAATGCCCGTAGATCCCGTATAAAAGGGATCGGGTTGGTCAACCTCCACGAACGAAGCCTCGTCCGGGTTCCTCTCTGTCTAGAGGCAGAGGCTTCTACCGTCTAGCACTTAACGTGCTGCCGACTGTCGTCCGACATCGGCTGACCCTCGTTCCTCTTACTACTAATACTTATATTAGATGGGAGAGTCTAATAACTATAGAATAGGAGTGTTTCACCATAACAGATAGATAGATAGATAGATAGATAGATAGATAGATAGATAGATAGATAGATAGATAATGAACATATTGTGATAGATAGATAGATAGATAGATAGATAGATAGATAGATAGATAGATAGATAATGAGCCGACTGCTATAGATAGATAAAACCTGGGTCCCTTTTTGTCCTGTCTATAACAGTTTTCCACTTAAGTGAGAAGTCGACTCTCATTAGTAGAGTGTTTCACTGCATAAACAGTATCCTCTCGCCTTATATATAGAGAAGTTATCCAAAATCACCCCACCCCCATTTCTCTGACTGACTTCCAAAAATTAGAAGCTTTTGCCGATAAGAATTTTAGGTAAACATACGAATATCAAAATTTTCTCCCATCAGTTTTACCTAAGGCAGTGATCCCCTTGTTTGCAATTTTCTCAACTCATTCAGTAGGTCATAAGGTTTAGGTTAAGGATGTACGAATTATGCTCAACCTGTGTAATTAATTGAGTTGTTTGAGTTCGATCCTTACAGGCTCCTTCCACTGTGTATATTTATCGGAATCAATTATGCTTCTTAATTTGTGACAGAGGGAGAGTCTGGGAAACACAAACACACACACGTATATTTATTTTTAGTGAAATTGGAGTAGATTTGAATAGCGAAATTAAATCAGAGCATTTTGTTTCCTGATGGGAAATCTGATCTAGGGCAGAAGTTGTACCCATTGAATCTGGGTCATCAGAAGACAATGGAAATGGTCGAAATAATTTTTATCGATTAAAAATTGAAATAGAGCTGAGTAAGCTAGAAGGAACTTTGGAATTCACATGATTTTGATTGAAGCAGCCAGAAACCCGTGATAATCGCGTGCGAAGTAGTATGGCCGAGGGTCAGTTATAATCAGCCGGGTTTATCTATATAAACGCGTAGTTATGATGAAAAAGTCAAACTGGAGAAAATTCGTGAAGAGAGAAGAGAGAATTGGCCCGGGCAAGCGTTAGGAGGAGGAACGCCACTATAACATTAATCCTCGCACAGAAATCTTTATCCCTCCATCGCAAGAGTCATATATCGTTCTGAGACGATCTAACAACAAGTTAATCACTTACACTCTCTCTCTGTCTAGAATCCAGGGTATGAGTTTTTACGTTAAATACTTTTCTTTTCATTAACCCGTTTCTTTTCTCTACTATTCTTTTCTGCTATATAAAAGAAATTAACAATTCAATCATTGAATAATTGTTTCGCTTTCTGCAGATTTTTTTTGTTTTTTTGCTGCATTCTAAATTTCTTAGCGCAGACTCTCCAGCCGTGTCTACATCTTCAGTCGACCGTGAATGGACGGACATCACTTCTGCTTTCTGGATCAAACAAATCACAACGTGGGCAGGAAGCAGGATTAAAGCAGCTGACCGGTCGAATAATCTACGGATGCTCAGGGGGCCTATGGCCACTCCCTTAAGTCCGGTTAGGACCAAGTAGACACCTCAACCCAGAGAGTAAGACGCCAGAGGTTGAGGGGCTGAGGCGAAAGTGTTAGAATTAGTTCATTTTTATACCTACTTATAAAAACCGAATTAGTCCCTTATCTTCGAACATCTGACGTCAAATAAATATCTTTATCTTGAAATAGACTCTATTAGGTCTTCTATCAAGTCTTTCTGGTGATTAATGTATTCACCTGCGACATGGTGAGAAGCCTACCGACTCTGTCATACTATATACCAAATTATCGAGATTCAGAGACTTTTGTAAATGTATTTTTTCCCATCGGCCTGAACCCCAAGAAGCAATATTCTAAATAACAGATGGTCGACACACTTCCTTTTCTATAATGCTATTTATAAAAAGAAATTCATAATTTAAGAATATTATTTGCTCACCTGCGATGTTTTGAAATCTTTCGATTGCAATAAAAATTACCGGCAAACATATTTCTTTACTTATGTGTTTTACAACCAATAAAACTTATTCAATGAATTCGTTTGTAACATTTTCATGGCTTTCTCTACTATTTTCATTTTATTTCCCATCTAGGAAGATTGAAAGATAAAAGTTAGGAACTGCAACAATAAAAAGAAATAGTTTATTTTGAAGCTTTAAAATTTATTTCGGTAGAATTTTAGGCCGAGAAGAAATTTCTTCCGACACCATTCACTCTTTTAATCTTCCCGATTAGATGTTCTTCTGTACGACTAAACATTTAAAAAGGAAGAATGTGCTAATACCATTTTTACCTCAAAAGTGTACAGGTAACAAATTGACAGGCAATTAAAATAAAAACAAAAATTGTGATCTTTCAAATGAGAGATAAAAGACTGAATATCTATTTGGTAATTTTCCCACTCAGCCACAGTGACTGATTAATCTACAATGCTGTTCGATAAAAGTGACTGACCTGATTTTCTTTTAATTAAAAATTTTTTGCCTGTTATTTTTGGGGTCAAACTCATTTTTAATCTTACGAAGACACCCTTCCCGACAACCTAGTAAAAAAGTTTCTTCAAGAACACATGGCACAGTGGATAAAGGCGTTAGTTATATCCACTAACACCTCCCAAAGAGTGTGAGTTCAATACCCGGCTAAGGCAGAGGAGAACTTTCAGAGGGAAATTAACAGGAGATAACTGGTAACTGACATCCATGAAACATGGCACGTGGAACTAGAACAGTCTACCCCAGTCAGCGAAATAAAGGGTTAAGTTCGACATTCCAACCACCTGAAGAAGACCGGGGCGTACAACAGCCGAAACGGTGTAATAAATATGGCGACAAAGATGAGGACAATAGTACGAATAATGTAAATAATTTTATCCTGATATGAAATGTTATGTATTTCCTTCCTTTTCTGTACGTAGGAGTCATCGTAACTTTCAAAAACCTACAAAATATACATGAGATTAGAAATGTATTCCTTTAGGGTTATTTAGATTGCAACCCATTCAGCCCATCTTACTAGATTCTAGTGCTTCTGTCGTTTATTAAATGGGAGCAAATGATATCAGCTCACCTCTGAGCAGCCTTTGTAACCCTACCTTTTCTTAGTGGGTTTATTAGTCCTCACATTCGAGCGATCCTGTCTCGATACCCGGGCCCCACTTCGACATAATGTTTCTAACCGATGGATATGTTCTGCATCCTCATTCCTCAGTAGATATTATGGTTTTCCCTCAGGTAGAATCCCTGTAACTTGTCTTTCATCAATTGTGCTGGAGGTAAACTCTTCTCTGGGCTGGTGTTTTCCTCCTGATAATCAAGGATCCGAAACTTAGCCTAACATCTAAGGAGGCTATCTCATCAGCAAATGCACAATACTGAGGTTACAGCACTGCCATTTTGTGAATGGCTACTGGACAGTGCAGCATTTTGCCGCGGGGCCTCTCGATGGCAAAATGAAGTAGACAGCTACGGCTGAGCTTACTGAAGAGTAAATCGGTGGGATATTCTTCTAAATATATCACTAGGCGTACTGTTGTCTTCTTATATCGACTCCTGACTCGCAGAACTTGCAGAAGAACTAAATCCAGGCGAACTATGAATAACGTAGACCAAAATTTTCCGTCTCTTTCATTAAAATAAGGGGTCTATGATCGAACTATACATAGGTTAAACTTCATCTTGAAGACGCTAAGTCTGATCCTTTGTTCATATCCGAAACTGTTATGAACCAGTCAATTCCATTTCCGGTCGTAACAAAATATCCCCCACTAAATAGATACGCGCAGCTTCTTCAACAGAACTGTTACTTTATCGAACATTATCCCGAGAGAATTCTACCAAGACAACAACAATTTTTGTTTCTTCAAGACCAGGGTCAACCTATACACATCCAACACGCCCTTCATAATGTATACTTCTTAATCTCTCCTTCTCCCTCACTTAAAACAATCTCCCTCAGCTGGTCTCTACCTTGAGTGACTCTTAGGTCTTGTATTGGCTGAATGAACAGTATAAAAACAACAAAAAACTCATAGACATGCATATAGCACCGGACATACAAAGACGAAATATCATAAGTGGTTTATGGTCAAGTTACACATATACACTGAGATGCACACATATACACAAAAACTCGCGCACGTAGGCGTACATACACAGCCACAGAGAGATAAAGAGAGAGAGATCAATAGAGAGAGACACGAAAGTACACACACACAGAGACACAAATCCACACATGCATATACCCACGCATACTAATACATACGCGCATACGCATTCACATAAGAGACACATATACATACAGATAGAAACACACACGTAGACACATAAAGGCTAAAATCGCACAATTGGATAATGGTCAAGTCAAACCATGTTAGGTCTTCAAAAATAATAAGAGACTTATTTGGACAGTATTTAAATGAGTAACCACTTAAAAACAACACAACATATACAGTGCAGGTTCCATAAAAGTGACTCACCTGATTTTTTACTTAAAAATTTGTTCGCCTATTGCTTTTGGGGTCAAAATAATTTTTAATCTTAAAGACCCCTTCCTGACTGCCTAGTAAAAAAGTTTACTCACCCTAAGGTATTCTATTGATAATTATAATTTTGGATATAAATGAGATTTAGGGAAAATCTCTGTGCAAAAAAAGTGACTCAATTATTTCCTGCAACTAGTAATTTATAGAAACATAACCGAACAGCTTTAAATAAAGAATAATAGAGGTATAATTTATTTATAATAGGTAATATAGTTCGAAATATTTAATAATCTATGGGTCCGCCTTTATTTCGAATAACCTTTTCAACCCTTTTTGGCATTGTCTTGATTAGGTTCTGGCAAATCTCATCTCCAAGCATTGAATTCCATTCGGATATGAAATTCACAATCAAATCCTCTTTGTTGCTCAACTGCTACATTAAGAGCCTGTACTTTATAATGCCCCATAAGTTTTCTATGGGGTTGAGGTCAGGAGATTGGGGCGGCCATATCATAACACTTACCTGCTTCTCATCAAAGCATTCCTTCATCAATTTTGATTTGTGACAAGGAGCATTATCCTGCATAAAAATGAGCTTGGTGGGGGCGATTTGCACCCTTTCAGCAGAAGGGAGCAGACAAGACTCTAAAATTCTCTTGTACTGCTCGCTCCTGAGGGTCTTTTCAATAGGTTTTAAGAAAGCAGTTCTATGAAAAGAAAAGCATCCCCAGAACATAATACTGAAAGGATGCTTGACAGTAGTTACTGCTAAATTCAAAGAGCTTCTTCTTCGGATTTTAGATCGCTTAGCCTTTGAATTTAGCTCAACTTTCATTTCACCGGAGAAGAGAACATTTAGTAAAAAAAATCAGGTGAGTTACTTTTATCGAACAGCACTGTATCTATCTTAAAAAGAACTCTATCATGATAAGATGGCTCGAAGTGTTTGTTTTTGTTTTTTTTTTTAGTCAGCGGTTTAAGTTATAATGTGCGTTGTGGTGTAATAAATAACGACCCAGAATGAGAAATGGGAGAATTCCTTTGGGAAAGGTATTAATCCATCTCTTCTCCTCCACTTATGGGT
Source organism: Acanthosepion esculentum (assembly GCA_964036315.1). Classification (NCBI taxonomy): domain Eukaryota; kingdom Metazoa; phylum Mollusca; class Cephalopoda; order Sepiida; family Sepiidae; genus Acanthosepion; species Acanthosepion esculentum. Next base: position 9,374,051 of record OZ038480.1, read on the forward strand.
TGAAAAGTAGGACAGACTGGGTTCTATAGCCTTGATTAGCAAAATGTGTCTACCACAGAAAGAAATGGCAACCTAATGCGGGAAAACCTTCTGCCTAATCAGTCATGAATCGAAAGAAACATGATCTTCCACGCGTGTTTCACGTGATGGCACTTAACTGACTAACTGAGAAGATATAATTTATGAAATGTACATGCATTATGAAATGTACATACATTATGAAATGTGCATGTATTATGAAATGTACATGTATTATGAAATGTACATGCATTATGAAATGTACATGCATTATGAAATGTGCATGTATTATGAAATGTAGATGCATTATGAAATGTACATGCATTATGAAATGTACATGCATCGTACCCATTAGAAATGACGGGTTTTCTACACATGTATCAGTTCTATAGCCATTTTTCTGCTTTCTCTTTTCGGAGAAATGTTATTAAACTGCAATTATTCAAACTTCAAAAAACTTCATATCAGCAAAGATATTTTAATTAGTTAAATAAAAATGTTTTTAAAACCTTCGCTCTTCATTTTGTTTGAAATAGAAAATTAAATTAAAAAGCAACAAACATAAGCAAATGATTAAAATGTTGAAACTAAAAAGTGGCAGAGAAATGGATGGTTAAATACGCAGTAAAGTTCTCTTTTAGTAGCAGGAAAACTAAAAAGGCGAAAACCGCAGGTGAAGTAGAAACTAAAAGGTTTACTTTGATTTATTTATTTATTTTGTATTTTCATAATATGTCTTTTTATTTTCATTTAAAACTTATTCGATTGGAACTGGAATTTTTTTTTAAATTTGAATTAATGAGTTAATTTAAGATCTTCATTTTGATTTTTTTTATATGTTGAAAATGTCCGACTATTTATTTATTTCCTTTAATAGATATTATTTATTTATTCCCTTTAATTGACATTATTTATTTTCTTTAATAGACATTATTTATTTCCTTTAATATACATTGTTCATTTATTTTGTTTAATGGACATTATTTATTTTCCTTAATAGACATTATTTATTTATTTTAATATACATTATTCATTTATTTTCTTTAATAGACATTATTAATTTCCTTTAATAGACATTATTTATTTATTTCCTTTAATACACATATATTTATTTCCTTTAATAGACATTATTTATTTATTTCCTTTAATACACATTATTTATTTATTTCCTTTAATACACATATATTTATTTCCTTTAATAGACATTATTTATTTATTTCCTTTAATAGACATTATTTATTTATTTCCTTTAATACACATTATTTATTTATTTCCTTTAATACACATTATTTATTTATTTCCTTTAATAGACATTATTTATTTATTTCCTTTAATAGATATTTATTTATTTTCTTTAACAGACATTATTAATTTCCTTTAATAGACATTATTTATTTCTTTTAATACATATTTATTTATTTCCTTTAATAGACATTATTCATTTATTTCCTTTAATACACATTATTTATTTATTTCCTTTAACACACATTATTTATTTATTTCCTTTAATAGACATTATTTATTTATTTTCTTTAAAAACATTATTTATATTTTTTAATAGACATTATTTATTTCTGTAATAGACACTATTTATTTATTTCCTTTAATATATATTATTCATCTATTTTCTTTAATAGACATTATTTATTTATTTCCTTTAATATACATTATATCTTTATTTCATTTAATAGAGACTATTTATTTATTCATTTTATAGACGTGATTATTTCCTTTAATAGACATTATTTATTTATTTCCTTTAATAGACATTATTTATTTCCTTTAATTGATATTATTTAATTATTTCTTTTATAGACGTGATTTATTTCCTTTAATAGACATTATTTATTTAATTCTTTAATACACATTATTTATTTCCTTTAATAGACATGATTTATTTAAATCTTTAATAGACATAATTTATTTATTTTCTTTAATACACATTATTTATTTATTTCCTTTAATACACATTATTTATTTCCTTTAATAGACATTATTTATTTATTTCTATTATATGCGTGATTTATTTATTTCTTTAATACACATTATTCATTTCCATTAATAGATATTATTTATTTATTTCCCTTAATATACATTATTTATTTATTACCTTAATACACATTATTAATTTCCTTTAATAGACATTATTTATTTATTTAATTTAATAGACATTATTTATTTCTTTTATATACGTGATTTATTTATTTCTTTAATACACATTATTTATTTCCATTAATAGACATTATTTATTTATTTCCTTTAATATACATTATTTATTTATTACCTTAATACACATTATTTATTTCCTTTAATAGACATTATTTATTTCATTTAATAGACATTATTTATTTATTTCTTTTATATACGTGATTTATTTATTGCTTTAATACACATTATTTATTTCCTTTAATAGTCATTATTTATTTAAATCTTTATAGACATAATTTATTTATTTTCTTTAATACACATTATTTATTTATTTTCTTTAATACACATTATTTATTTCGATTTAATAGACATTATTTATTTATTTCTTTTATATACGTGATTTATTTAATTCTTTAATACACATTATTTATTTCCATTAATAGACATTATTTATTATTTCCCTTAATATACATTATTTATTTATTACTTTAATACACATTATTTATTTCCTTTAATAGACATTATTTATTTATTTCATTTAATAGATATTATTTTTTTATTTATTTTATATACGTGATTTATTTATTTCTTTAATACACATTATTTATTTCCTTTAATAGACATTATTTATTTATTTCATTTAATAGACATATTTATTTCTTTGATATACGTGATTTATTTATTTCTTTAATACACATAATTTATTTCCATTAATAGACATAATTTATTTATTTCCTTTAATATGCATTATTTATTTATTTCATTTAATAGACATTATTTATTAATTCTTTTATATACGTGATTTATTTATTTCTTTAATACACATTATTTATTTCCATTAATAAACATTATTTATTTATTTGCTGATGTCGGCAAAAAACCGTTAACTCATGTTTATGTTTTAATACACTTTCATTATTAATAATGTGTAGTTTTTATGTTGGCATAAATATCATGGATCATCCCAGGTTTTACAAGTTCTTGTTCTATTTATTATTTTCCATTTTACTTTTGGTGTTTTATTCATTTCTTTTAAATGCCAAAAATATTTGGATAGAGATGTCTGATTTCTATTTCTAATATTATTGAAGGAGCTTTTGTGTTGTCTCCATCTAATTTTAAATTCATTCTTTGTTGACCCAATGTATATCCTATCAGTGTTAGGACTCTCAATGGATGAGATAGTGCATTGGTATACCACAGATTTTATGAGGCATTTATTTTCCAACGGGCAGTCTTCAGGGTTTCTACAATCACATAATTTTTCATTATTTTTGTCTAATTTTAGTTTAGGATTTTTATTAATACTGCTTTGGCATGCGTGTTTTTCCAGGATTTTATTATTATGTTTTTTTATGATTCTTTCTAGATTTTCAGTGCAACTGTAACTTAATTTTAAGGTGTTTTTATTAAAGATCTCGCTAAGGCTACTATTAGTAGGAAAGTTTTTTTCAATTAAAGCTAGGAACGTATGTCCTAGCTTAGTACTACCATTTGGTTGAACGGAGGGGTATACCAGATGATTTTGCTTTTCCTGTTTTTCTTCCTAATAGGACTACTGTTTCTATAACTTTTGTTAGCGTTTTTGTATCCGCTATTTTTTTAGGGCTGTGTTATAAAAATTACTGTGTTGTCGGAATATTTCCTTATTAGTGGAGTTCATGCTGATTCTTTTCTCTATTGATGTGGGTATATGCTTAATTATAGATGGAGGGTGGTTTGACTTAGGGTGTACATGAAACAGCCATTTGGATAAATAAATAAATAAATACAATAAAATAAAACAAAATTCTCTGGACACTTCACGACATATCATGGTGCTTTCGCTGTAACTGACCAGATGATGTGCATACATGAATGCCATGATCCGCTTTGAAATAAATATCCCACCCTACCTCGGCTTGACCTCTTTTCGAAGGTGACTGATATGTGGATAAGAATTAACTGTTAGACCACCTAACCAAAATGGCTGCCCCAGCCGTTTTCATAGTAATTAATTTTGCGAACGAACATCCACATAAAGATGCGTAAATTTCAAGATTGGTAATTCCTAAATTTTCGCTTGAGGATGAAACAGGGCTTGACACCTTAATTCAATTTAATTTTAATAATTATATTGAGCGTTTCGGCTCTCGTTTTCGAAACATGAGAACTCTTATGTAGCGAAGGAATCATATTTTTTTTTAAATAATTATAAATATATATAGAAAATATATATAGATCACTTTTTTAAATAAAAATAAATTCTAAAGAACTCTGGATTATAAATTTGATTTCTTTCCTATTATATATATATATATATATATATATATATATATATATATATATATATATATATATATACCTATTTTTGTTTGGGCCTTCTAGTTTCTTTGCTAGTGAAATTGTAGTTCGACTTTTCCATATTGATATTAATGCATAAATAATAAATATCATATATATATGTATATATATATATATATTAATACATGTCTCATTAAATAATATAGATAAGCGTTGTCTATATATTTTATGTAAGTTTTTTTCATATAGTCTGATAATCTTAATAACATTATCATTAAATAATGAAAGAAAATCACAATATTGATACATACTTTTTTTTATTTATTTAATCCAATCTGAGCTTTCGGCTTACATAAGCCATTATCAAAGATGACAATTACACAATATATTTATGCAATACACGAACAAGAAATTGATGATAGTATTATTTGTTTACATGGATGATTTCCAAGCAACGATAAACACGTGCATATAAAACGCTGAAAGCGAAAATCGCACGACAGCTCATGACGTCACACATGACCACACAATATATATATATATATATTTCTGAGATCTAACTAACGTATCTAACTAACGCCTTTATCCACTGTGCCATGTGTTCTTGAGGACACATGGCAGAATGGATAAAGGCAGGTCCTTTCAAGTTCTCACCTACCTAAACTGGGTATTGAACTAACACTCTTTTGGATCCTGTCATGGATCTAACTAACGTCTTTATCCACTGTGCCACAGTGGATAAAGGCATGTCCTTGAGGACACATAGCACAGTGGATAAAGGCGTTAGGTAGATCCAGTGACAGGACCCAAAAAGTTCAATACCTGGTTAAGGCGGTGGAGAACTTGGAGAGGGGAATTGACAGGAGATAACTGATAACTGACATCCATTAAATATCGCACGTGGAACTAGAACAGTCTACCCCAGTGAACGAAATAAAGGGTTCAGTTTGACATTACAACCATCTGAAGAAGGCCGGAGCGTACAGCGGCCGAAACCTTGTAATAAATATGGCGACAAAGATGAAAACAATAGTCCGAATAATATATATATATATATATATATACACATACACACACACAGATATATATATATATATATATATATATATATATATATATATATATATGTGTGTGTGTGTGTGTATATATATATACATATATATATGATACTAATGATATTAATTCATAAATGGTAAATACTTATATATATATATATATATATATATATATATATATATATGATACTAATGATATTAATTTATAAATGGTAAATACTGAGATATATATATATATATGTGTGTGTGTGCGTGTGTGTGGGGGGAGTAATTTGGCAGCAACTTTTCTTTTAAACATCTGCATATTCTATTTCGAATTTTCTCATATTTTCTAATGGAACTTTTTATTTGAAAATTATCTCGAAATAAATATTGTCCTTAAGATAACCGAGTACTTTCGAACATCATTGTTCATCTTCAGGGTGAAAATTTTTTAACAATGTCTTATATATATGTAGAGTCAAATTTTTTAAAACATTTGCAAATTGTCTTGTAGCGGAATCATGTTGCTACATTTTATTTTATTTTTTACAAACTAAATAAACGTTACAAAAACATTTTAATTTCAAAAGATGCGATGTTGTAATCACGTGCATGGCGAAGATTTTTAATCATGTGAAGGCGCGAAAAAGATTTTTTATTATACAAGCTAAAAGATCGAAGAATACGTTAAGAAATTTTAAAAGTTCAAAGGAAATGGTTATGTGATGTAATTATGAAGAGATATATTATAAACATTGTAGGATGTTTCCAGAAATATTGTAATCTATACGATTAATAGGCGGTCTTTTTCTTTTCATATGTAGTGCTTCTAAGATTTTAAGGCGTCTAATGTCTGTATATATATATATATATATATATATATATATATATATATATATATATATACATATATATATATATATATATATATATATATATATATATATATATATATATATATATATATATATATATATATATACATGCACACATACATATATATTTATATATCTCCACTGCTATGGTTTCGTTTTTTAATTTAGTTTGGTTGTATCATAAGTATTAATTGTTTGAGGAATGATTTATAATTAACTTCCTTTAATATTGTTAAAATTTATGTGCATTTGTCTGTTTTCATATGCTAGTGTATACGAGCACATCTATTCATACACGTATGTAGGTATACGTGCGTGTACATATGCACAAATAAATGTGCGTATATGGGTATATGTATATAGGTAAAAGTCTTATATTCCGGTCCTAAGTATTGCGACTTTTTAATCGGACCAAAACAATTTGGCTAGACGAATTTATTACATTAATCAATCGATATTATTAAATAGAATAATTGTTATCATTATTATAATTGAATTGTCTAACTCTCGCTAAATATATGAATTGATATTGTTGTAATGTTTTCTATTTTACATGTTTTTTCTCTGCAAAGAATGATTATGAATTTTGGATATGCACCCCCACCAAACACTTACTAATACTCTCGTACTAATATAAGAAGGTCCAGCCAGTATCACTTGTGATCTAATATTGTCTAATATTGCTTTCATCATAATTACATTTCACAGAAACTTTTCAGAACGTCAGTCTACCATAAAAGGATATAATGTTAATAATTAAACTGTATAGACTATCTTCGCTTACTTTTGATACCTTGTACCAGCTTTCCAAATGAGAGAGCTACAAAAACTCTATTGCTTGGCATAATGTCAAATTGTAACATTTAATATTGACTTCTAGCTTGTCTCTGATTTCTGTGGGGGGGTCAACATTTCTTATTTTCTACGCATTAGTTGTAGTAATAGCAGTAGTATATTCAATTCTGTCAAGCTTTCCTTTCATTTGACGTTTACTGCTTTAGATTGTGACTCTTGGGTTGATTTTACATATTACAACCATTAACTAAGCTGCATAGATCGGAAATACTACTACAACAACCACTACTACTACTACTAATAATAATAATAATATTAATAAAAAGAAGAAGAAGAAAAAGAAGAAGAAAAAATTTGCAATAGAACTTGAACTGAATCTCTTTTTCCTGTGAGATTTGTATGGAAAACTTTAGCTATATTACTAAATATGAATTTCTCTATCAAGTCAGAGGTCCAATATGAGGATCTCTTATTGAAGGCGCGTGCCGGATGTGACGAGTATGAGAGGAGAAAATGCATGCATCTCTGAATACGTTTCGATGTTCCAATACACAACAGACAATCGAGAATGATTCTTACGCGCACGCGTGCGGGAGAGAATGAGAGAGAGAGAGTTTTGAATGAGAATTACTGTCACTGCTACTATGATTTCACTTCCGGGCACATTTGTTCAGCTTAAGAACAGGGTGTATAAATGATTGGTATTCACATCTCTTTAGTGAACTAAATTGAAATCATCGATAGACATTACAGTTCAAGTAAACGCAAGTTTGTTTTGTTCTTATATCAAAATCAGACACACAGACACCCAGGAAAATGAAATGCTGCGTAGTCTACATGGATAACGGTTAATTTCAACCTTATCTAAACGATATTTGACGGCTAAAAGTAGAAAAAAGTTTATATATATATTTTTATGTTTAACATTCTTTTTATAGATACAATTATTTAAGTAAATGCTCTGTTTATAATAAACAGTATTAAATAACATTTACCGGCCTGAATGTCCGAGAGATTTTCATAGAAAATCTTCCTCCTCCGACAGGATTCGAACCTTTATGCTATACAGAACCGTCATATAGCCTGACGTGCCTTAACCGTTTCGGCCACTGAGGATCGTTCGGTTGGCAAGGTCGAATTTAATGCTTATAAATAGCTATTATAGTTTATAAGCAGTAAATTCGACCTTGCCAACCGAACGATCCTTAGTGGCCGAATCGGTTAAGGCACGTCAGGCTATATGACGGTTCTGTACAGGATACAGGTTCGATTCCTGTCGAAGGAAGAATATTTTCTATGAAAATTTCTCGGACATTCAGCCCTTTAAATGTTATTTAATACTGGAATTGAAACCCAACCGATTTGACATCAAATATCCTACCCCTAGTCCATCGTCGCATTTTAACGTTTTGTCTATAGGAAATCCGCCATCGGCCTTGTAGTGTGATGCATTAATATATATATATATATATATATATATATATATATAGTATAGAATTAATTGGTAAATAAATATGCAACTGCAGAATAGAATTCTTCAGCTCGGCCAGTAATTTAAAATCGCCTGATGAAATTCATTGATACGTTTGCAAAACACGACTCCAAATGTTTAGCAATTTTGACATGTTTTCGGTTTATCAACTACAAAAAAAATGATATAGGAAATTCACAAAGCATATAACTTGTTTAACATGTTGCTAAATTAACTCTCCACCCCATTTTTATTTCTTAGGTAATGGCATTGTCTGGTGTGCATAATTTTATGTAACTATTTGTATACGCTTTAGTATATGTCTGGCTGTCGTTAACTGCCAATCTACGGGTCATGACCCGTTCATAAAAAATAATTAAAAATCTTTGCTTCTTCGTGTTGTGACGTAAGCGAGGTATACAGTGTTTTTTGTTTCTATTTTTCAAGAGCGGATTCGACACAAAACTCTCTCAATCAGAGTTTGAGCTCCGTTAGACAATTCCATTTTCTGTTCTATTGTCTTCAAATGTTAGAAGTCGCATCTAAATTTAAGTAACTGTTCTTATCAATGTGTACAATGATTCGACACACAAACCCACAATGTTTTTGAAGATGCATCAGCTGACATTCAATTATTCATTCGTAAACCATTTAGCGTATATTAGTCCCAATTTCTTCCTTCCCTTCATATAAAAATGGGTTGACAGATGGAATTACCAGTCTCATTACTCTCCATGTATTAATAATTCATTTACACCGACAAGAAATCACTGTCAGTAAAATCAATTTGTAAATAATTCGCTTAGAAAACACACATAAATTTTCTTATCACTTAAATAACAAGTAAATAATTTCAGCTGATAACGATAAATGATATTTCTAAGTGTTTGTGCCGAGTGTGTATATTCTAATAGATATTGTTCTGAAAAGAACCTAATTTTGTAATTTACTTAAACTACTACAAGTCAGATATACAATCATGGGCGTCTAGGGTACCCTGTGGCGGTGTAATAGTTAGCAGACTTGGCTCGCTAGGACAATTACGACTGAGCAGTGAGTTCAATCCTCACTGGGTGCCCCATACATTCGGCCTTGTGCCACATCTAAGCTACGCTTGGAAAATCATTTTAATTGGGCACCTCGAGGTGGTGTAATGGTTAGCAAGACTGTTTCGCTATGTACTTGCTACCTATAGTGCAATCATTTCTGGGGGTGACTGGTTATTCCATTACATCAAAATATCAAATTAATTTACCTACAAATGATTAAATGAAATACAAAAACATTTTAACGGCAGACAACAACGGAATCAAACCCGCTTCGCATCATTTCAATAAAAGCAAGAGAAGCATGTTGGGCGCAGGCAACCAAATCCATCCGGTAAAAATCTACTTGTTGCGGATCTCACAGGATAGTGAGAATACGGCTCTATATTAGTCTCTGTCTAAATTTCTGAGATGAGGTATTATGTACATTATTTACATTATTCGGACTATTGTCCTCATCTTTGTTGTCATATTTATTACAACATATCGGCCCGTTAGTATCTGTCTATATTTCTGAGATGAGGTATTATGTAAATTATTTACATTATTCGGACTATTGTCCTCATCTTTGTCATCATATTTATCACAACGTTTCGGCCGTTGTACGCCCCGGCCTTCTTCAAGTGGTTGGAAAGTCGAACTGAACCCTTTATTTCGCTCATTGCGGTAAACTGTTCTAGTTCCACGTGCCATGTTTAATGGATGTCAGTTATCAGTTATCTCCTGTTAATTTTCCTCTGAAAGTTCTCCACTGACTGAATCGGGTATTGAACTCAAACGCTTTGGGACCTGTCACTAAATCTAACTAACGTCTTTATCCCCTGTGCCAAGTATCTTTGAGTATAAATATTTCTCAAACAAATTTCACTTAAATCCTTAAACATTTTTTAGAGATTGTAACGTATTCAAAGATTTGTCCTCTAATCTTTCGTTGAATATTAGGTTATGGTGAGATTAGAGGTGTCCATAATGTTGATATTCGATATTAATTGGCCAAACATTTAGGGAATCTTTCGTTGAATATTTGGTAATGGTAAGATCAGATGTGTCCATAATGTTGATATTCGACATTAATTGCCCCAACATTTCGGGAATCTTTCGTTGAATATTTGGTAATGGTAAGATTTCATGTCTCCATAATGTTGGTATTCGACATTAATTGACCAAACATTTACGAAATCTTTCGTTGAATATTTAGTAATGGTAAGATTAGATGTGTCCATAAAATTGATAGTCGATATTAATTGGCAAAACATTAAGGTAATCTTTCGTTGAATATTTGGTAATGGTAAGGTTAGATTTGTCTATAATGTTGATATTCGACATTAATTGGCAGAATATTTAGGGAATATTTCGTTGAATATTTGGTAATAAGAACAGATGTGTCCATAATGTTAATATTCGACATTAATTGGCCAAACATTTAGGGAATCTTTCGTTGAATATTTGGGTAATAGTTAGATTACATGTGTCCATAATGTTGATTTTTGACATTAATTGACCAAACATTTAGGGAATCTTTCGTTGAATATCTGGTGATGGTTAGAGAAGATGTGTCCATAATGTTGATATTCGATTTTAATTGGCCAAACATTTAGGAAATCCTTCGTTCAATATTTGGCAATGGTAAGATTAGATGTGTCCATAACATAGATATTCGATATTAATTGGCCAAACATTTAGGGAATCTTTCGTTGTATATTTGGTAATGGTAAGATTAGATGTGTCCATAATGTTGATATTCGACATTAATTGGTAGACTATTTAGGGAATCTTTCGTTGAATATTTGGTAATGATAAGAACAGATGTGTCCATAATGTTAATATTCGACATTAATTGGCCAAAAATTTAGGGAATCTTTCGTTGAATATTTGGGTAATGGTTAGATTACATGTGTCCATAATGTTGATTTTTGACATTAATTGGCCAAACATTTAGGGAATCTTTCGTTGAATATTTGGTAATGGCAAGATATATACACATATAGCTGACCATTGAAGTCAACACTTGTCAAAGACAAAACCATGATTATGTCTTTATGTGCTACCCACTTTACTTTTTGTTGCTTTTGGAATTTTTCATAGGCTCTGGTCTTGGTTATTTTGTAATATTCTTTATTTTTGATTCTATATCTCATGCGAGATTCGACACAGGATTCATTAACTTGAAGTCATTTTTAATCATTGATCATAGAAAACGGTTCTATATAGTTTATAGTTTAGACGTTTCTCAAGAAGTTGGATGCCAAGAAAGAGGAGATATCTGTAAAACAACTGGCGATATTATCTCGTCTGTTGCTACGAAAAGTAACTTCAGCTAAAGTTAAATTGTAGTCTTTAACATAAAGGTATTTTTCCGAATAGCTAGGGCGACTGAGTGGAAATGTTATCAGAACTGTCATGCGACTGAACTTGGCAATGGTAAATATACTTTGGTTATCTACAGTTACGTTTGACTTTATGAGCTGGTAGTTTTATTACGGTATATTTTGACAAGAGTAGGCATCATGGTTCCTCCTTAAAAGTACGAAGTTTGCAACGCTACTAATTCACATTTAGATAGCTGCAGACTCTGCTGGATCAATTTATAGAGAGAACAGAAATTGAGATTAGATAAATAGGCTTCTCGCTGAATAATGGAGGAAATGTTATCATTATTTCCTCGCCAACGAGCAAAACTTGGAAAACTTGAGATGCTTTGAAATAATAAATAACATTATTAATACGTCTTAAAAATATATTATTATGATCTACTTCATTGCTGAAGTCCATTCATATTATCGTGCCAGTTCAAAACTAATAAAAAAGATTTCAATGGAGGTAGACCTTATTCGCAACACAGTCTTCCTACTTTAATCTTCCCACACTGGATCTAACTAACGCATTTATCCACTGTGATATGTGTCCTTGACACATACTAGTCTACTAGAGAATAAATATTTCTCAAATAAATTTCACTTATATCCTTAAACTATTTTGAGAGATTGTAACGTATTCAAAGATATATATATATTTCTGAGATGAGGTATTATGTACACTATTTACATTAGTCGGACTATTGTCCTCATCTTTGTTGCCATATTTATTACAACGTTTCGGCCTTTCAGTATCTGTCTATATTTCTGAGATGAGGTATTACGTACACTATTTACATTATTCGGACTATTGTCCTCATCTTTGTCGCCATATTTATTACAACGTTTCGGCCTTTCAGTATCTGTCTATATTTCTGAGATGAGGTATTATGTACACTATTTACATTATTCGGACTATTGTCCTCATCTTTGTTGCCATATTTATTACAACGTTTCGGCCTTTCAGTATCTGTCTATATTTCTGAGATGAGGTATTATGTACACTATTTACATTATTCGGACTATTGTCCTCATCTTTGTCGCCATATTTATTACAACGTTTCGGCCTTTCAGTATCTGTCTATATTTCTGAGATGAGGTATTATGTACACTATTTACATTATTCGGACTATTGTCCTCATCTTTGTCGCCATATTTATTACAACGTTTCGGACGTTGTACGCTCCAGCTTTATCCGGTGGTTGGAATGTCGAACTGAACCCTTTATATTTAAATTCATACACAGATGTCCTCAAGGACACCATCTCACAGTGGATAACGGCGTTATTTAGTTCCAGTGACAGGGCCCAAAGAGTGTGAGTTCAATACACATTTAAGGCAGTGGATAACTTGGAGAGGGGAATTAACAGGAGATAACTGATAATTGGCACCCATTAAACATGGCACGTGGAACAGGAACAGTCTACCCCAGTGAGCGAAATAAAGGGTTCAGTTCGACATTCCACCCACCTGAATGCCAGAGCATTCAACGGCCGAAACGTTGTAATAAATATGGCGACAAAGATGAGGAAAATAGTCCGAATAATGTAAATAGTGTACATAATACCTCATCTCAGAAATATAGACAGCTACTAAAGAAGGCCGGAGCGTACAACGGCCGAAACGTTGTAATAAATATGGCGACAATGATGCGGACGATAGAATAATGTAAATGAAGTTTTCACTGTTAAAAATAAAGTGAATTTGATTTCCAAAGAAAAAAGAACTGATTACAAGTTCTGTTGGATGATTAATCGACGCAGACAGAATTGCAAATGGTTCATAAAGTTGATATCACGTGATAAAATTCTATCACTCAATATTTTTAAACTTCTTGCAAAGTTTGGTGAAAATGGGTTCCACATTAATTTCCAGATGACAGCGTCACACTATCTGTGTTCCATCTTATATCATTTATGCCCAAAATAATTTTTAATGGAAGATTGTCACTGGAGATGATAAGTGGGTTCCCTATGAAAATCCAAAAACTTAATTTCACTACCTCACCGTATAAAAATATTTAAAAAATTCTAAATCTTGCCTCCAAAACTATGAACGAGAATGTCTTGAAAAATATAAATTTTGTCATCAACAATTTAATACAAAAAGCTAAATTAATCTCCTCATCTAAAACAATTTTCTTAAGGAATTCAGTAATATAAAACGAAAACTCTTAATAACGATGGCTTTCTTAATTATATTGTCGACAATCGAATGAGAAAATCATGAATGCCCCCAGAACTACTTGCAGCATAAACAGGAAAATCAAATCATTTTAGAAAGAAATTTATTGATCTTTATTTTAGTGTGATATGAAAGACTGATTTACGAATTACTGACGCCTAATGAAAGTAAAATAGCAGATCATTTGCCCAGATAAGGGAAAACGTGAAATGGCAATCGGCAGAAGAGGAAATCGGAAAAGTCAGACCATTGAATAAAATTGTCATCGGAACATAGTGCATAACAGAAAGTAGCAAAAGGTATAATTGAAGGACGTGCTGGAGGTCTAGGTAAGGCGATTTGATCCATTTACGCCGTCTATGCTAACTGTCGCAGGATGTCGGTCAGGTGACACCTGTCGCTCGTGTTTTCCCTTATCTGGTCGAATGATCAATTCCAAGAAGTTTTGATCCCTTTAAGCCGATAATGCTAACAGTCGCAGGATTTCTGTTAGGTGACACCTGTCGCTCATGTTTTCCATTATCTAGGTGAATCATCAATTCCAAAGAGTTTTGATCCCTTTAAGCCGATAATGCTAACAGTCGCAGGATGTCGGTCAGGTGACACCTGTCGCTCGTGTCTTCCCTTTTCTAGAGGAATGATCAATTCCAATGAGTTTTTATCCATTTACGCCGTTTATGCTTAAAGTCGCAGGATGTCTGTCAGGTGACACCTGTCGTTCATGTCTTCCCTTATCTGGACGAATGATCAATTCCTAGGAGTTTTGATCCCTTTAAGCCGATAATGCTAACAGTCGCAGGATGTTGCTCAGGTGACACATGTCGCTCATGTTTTCCCTTATCTGGGTGAGAAATCAATTCCAAGAAGTTTTTATCTTTTTTTCGCCGTATATGCTAAAGGTCGCAGGATGTCCATCAGGTGACACCTGTCACTCATTTCTTCTCTTATCTGGGCGAGAAATCAATTCCAAGGAGTTTTGATCCCTTTACGCCGTTTATGCTAACAGTCGCAGGATATCTGTCAGGTGACACGTGTCGCTCATGTCTTCCCTTTTCTGCGTTAATGATCAATTCTAATGTTAATGCAAAATTTCAGTGTTGATGAAAATCTAAACGAAAGATGAACAAAAATAAAATAGCAAATGTACGTGAAAGTTTTATAAAATACAGATGAAAACAATTGATATTTTTAGACGAATTCTATAAAGAAGACTATTTTAAAACGATTATGGATTTTTGTTTGATATCCGAAAGCAAGTTGAATCATAATAAAAAAACAGCAAGCCAACAAACATTGCAAACAGCCAGCCAGCAAACTTTGCAAACAGGAAGCCAGAAAACGCTGCAAACAGCAAGCCAGAAAACGCTGCACACAGCAAGCCAGTGGACGCTGAACAAGCAAACTGAGAAATGTGGTCATTTCAGATATCTGTTTTGTCGAAGATAATCAGACTAAAGGGATTGGAATCCTGCCTGTGGTTGACAGACATGTAATCTATATATGTCTTTACGTCATTAGGTGAACATCATTGTGGTTTGATTTGGTTTGGTTTGGTTTTGGTTTACGGCATATCAACCTCAGTGGGTCATTTAATGCCGACAACTTTTTTTTTCTGGTAATATTTTTGTTTTGTCAAAAATCTATTTCTGTTAATACTTTTCCCTCAGAAATGTATAGCTGATAATATTATTTTTTCAAAACCGTATAGCTGGTAATATTATTTTCCAAAAACATATAGCTGGTAATGTTATTTTTCAAAAACGTATAGCTGGTAATTTTTTTTTTTTCTTCAAAAATTTATTTCTGGTAATAATTGTTTACAAAGTATTTCCGGTATTAAAACTTATTTTTACACTTTTATAATGCCTTTTACCTCAGTTTCTGGGTTAAGTATTTGCTCATAGCTTGGACCCTAACAGATGCTACCACCACGGGTCAGGTTGGACCGGCGAACACCAGCAATTAAGAGGAGGTTCCACGCTCCCTTAAGCCTACTGATCAGAGGCCTTGCTCTTGGACCTAGTTTAATATCTTATCCTGGACGTGGATGTATTTTATCGTCATACCCAGGACGCCCCATTGGTGGAATGGCGTCTTACCCCTCTGCATAGATGCAGTCGGCGTATTCTACAGCCCCAGCCGATAGAGCCGCATCATTTCAGTTTGAACTTGACTAAGCTAAGCATCTCCTTATGGTGGAATGATTAGGAAGCTAGATGAGTTGATTGTTACTTCTAAACCGTGTTTTCTCATCACTGGATGCTCCACCCATTTGGCCATGTGCTAAACTCATCAAAGAATAACTACATTAAATAATAAATCTGACGTCATTCCATTGCTTGAAAGTGGATTTAAGAGAACAACATTCTGCTTTAACATAATCTTGAAGTTGCTATTTTTCCTGAGGTGTTGGATGATGAATAGAAGACAACGGATATTGCTTTGACCAACATTTCTAATTACCTCTCCGTGTGAAGCTTGTAGTATTCTCCATCGAAAAGTATGGTTGGTCATTCAACATTTATTTACTACACAGGCCACAATGTGTGTTGGGCCAGGAATACGCCGATGGCCTCTCCATGTAGAGAGGTAAACCTCCCAAAAAGGAGCTACCTCATTAGTGATATCTGCCATTTTGGCTTCTGTGCTAACATAGTTACTCAGTAATTATTTTTAAAACTGACAGAATTCGGCATTAAGTAACCTGAAAAACTGATACGCCAAAACCAAACCAAACGAAAGCAAAGACACTACACTAGCATAAGCTGGGCTTACTGAAATATAACTGTGACCGTTTTCCATGACTAAATATTTACATAAAAAGAATTGATTTTTATAACTTTCTTGACAGAACGAAATGTTTAATCGAAATGGAAACGTATTTGAAATTCAGTGGTTTGAGATGAATGATTATCCTTCCTAGTACTGTTCGCTCAGTTAATCTTATTGTATATTCACTGTTAAAACAAAACATTTCGGACGATCAAATATTCAACCTTCGTCATTCTTAAAGGAAATTGATAAAACTGTCTTGAATTTTATTTACAGTGAATGACAAAACAATCTAAAAGTGAAGAAAATTCGAACGAGCTTAAAAGTAAATTCATGTGAATTGTTTTAAATCGAGTAGCATGAATGTCGATCACCATTCACATAAATTACTTCGCTCTGAACAGAAGATCAAAGAAGATTTTCTTGTTTATTGAAAAAAGAAAGTCTGAAGAATGTAACTATAAACATTTTTTTTTCTATCCTCTGCCAGCTGCAACGATGGAGAAAGCATTACCTCGAACCATCGCCAGTGAGACACGCTGCAAGAGCCACTCCGTTTCGCGGGGCTCGTCCCTTAATCGAGACGCAATTGCGCCAATCCTCCGAAGGAACGCCATCGAACGAGGGCCAATAACCCCTGAAGTCTCCACAGGAGTAAAAAAAAATCTATTAGCAAGAGAAGAATATTTAAGTATTGTTTTCATCTCTGCATCTCGGGCGACGAACCCCGGCTCAACCGCGGACCTGATCAAATTACCGATCGAAAATGTATCCGCACAGGTCGCATCCCGAATCAACATTTTAAAAAGGGAAAATGGTAATGCCATCCGGTCGCTTTCTATCACCACGGTTGAGGCCTACGGGTTCGATTTGGGAAGGGAACCCAGCTGCATCCAAACCTCTTCTGATGATGTCGTTTATTCCTTCATGCCGTGGAAAGCGACCGGCACTACGACCACAGCAGAGAGGATGCAAACCAAACTCATCTTAATCTAATTCGGTATTCACGTTTTCAATGCACTTCAGTTGTTTGTTTATTTTTTTTTTGTTTTGTGCCATGCTACCACAGTCTGCGTTAATATCGAATTTTGAGCAGTCATTAAGATTCGAACTGACAACTCAATTTTAATGGCTAACCAGACTATATGTTTTAGTTCTGAACATTTAAATTAAGTTACCGAAGGAAAAAGTCAAGACAATCAGCTTAAAAAGACAATTTGTATTGTACATTATGTGACCTTTTCTCATTAGTAACAATAGTAAATATTTTAGAAACGATCTATTTAGGTAACCGTTAATATAACTGATAGGATTTATTACACAAATATATTCATTCTCATCCCCTGTAACAGAATGAACTCTTTCAGCTGAGGACAAATATAACAATAATTACGATAATTCCCCATGTATAATACGCTTTATCCATAATATGCATACCTAAAATTGCGCTTAAAGTGTGGGAAAATGCTTCTACTCATGTATAATACGCACCCCTTGTTTGATAATGAAACCCTATAAATTATACCTCCCCAATTTCATTACGGTCAGCGTTTCCTGCTCTTATTTAAAAATAAAGCGAACGTTTGGGTTACCGCCCTCCAATCACAGTTAAATAAAGTTAGTGAGACAAAGAAGAAGAACAATTAGCAGCTTGATCTCCAAAGAGTATCTTACAAACGGATTCTTTTATTTTTTTTTCCTGATCGGTGTTTACGCTGGAATGATTTCATTTTAAACTTGCCTCACTTCGTTTTTATCCTTTATCCGCCCACATATCTACACAAATTCATGCCATGTCGGTTTTTTCCACTGTTTTACTTTTTACCACCGCGGTATAGATTTTAATGATCTTTGCCATCTTGATGTCATGTTCAGCCTATAAACGCTGAAAAAATATCCAATTAATTTCATTGATTAATCAACGATACTATTCCTTCTGCCAGTTACATTGGTTCTTTTTACAGCGCCCTTGGCAATCAGGAGCTTCATCCACCTTTTACAATCGAAAGATAATAACACAGTGAAATCTCCGTTTGAGGCGGGGAAAAGTTAACGTTTCGAAAAGCTCCTGTTATAATGTCTCGCTCGTCATATGATATTCATTTCGTCACCTATTTGATCAGAGTGGAGTTCCTTCTGATTGGCTGATCAATTTACTGCTGCATTTCACTGTGCCGCGTTGGAGATATGAAGGAAATGCCGTCAGAAGGGAGATCAGTACGAAAGTTTTCTTACAAAAGGTCATTGTTACATATGCCAATAAAATGGAATATTCCGAGTTCTGTCTTTAAGATGCTAGTTGTAAGAAACCATTAAAATCACAAATGCAAAGGTTACACAATATTAAATATATAAAAAGAATGTTAACAATTTCGCAAATAAATCTTGTGGAGAAACAAACAAAGATAAAGTTACTGGTTTGAATCTTGATTTTGCATGGATTTTATATAAAAATATAAAGGTTCCTTTATGTCTTTTCTTTTCTAAGCTCTGCATTGATACACTATCCAAAATGGCGTAAAACGAAAATGGAATAAACATTGATTCATATAGGTACTTTTAAGCGTTCCAACATCTACAAAATATCTTTATTTACTGTCTGCCTTTACCAATAATAGTATGCATGATTTTCACGCAATTTTCAATGAACCAGTTCTTTTTAGGTACCTAAAGAATTCTCAAAATCTGACGGAATGCCACAAAATGTTTAAATTTAAATAAAGTTTTTTTTTTCTCCAGACATTGTAGCACTGACAATCATAGCCATGCCTCGCGTTTAATTAATTTTGGATCTGGGAACGCCCCAAAATGTTTGCATATAAATTAATAGTCATTGCTTATTAACTTTTCACCATTTTGCTTTATGCAAAGTTTCAGAAGAATTATCTAGTTTAGAAGAGTGGGGATAATTTAATATAGATTTTTTATTAAATTAAAAATCACTTTTAATGTAAATAGGTTGAATCCTGGGTATGATTTTTGAGAATATTCTGTTAAATTCAATTACCATATTTGGCAGTATCCACTGACATGTCATCGACCTTGGCTTGAACTTATTTATGATTTGTAAAAAAAAATCTTCTTAAAATATTATCTTTATTTTGATTATGATTTCATTTGTCAACCATTCGATGGATTCTCCCATAATTAGTATAGAACCATGCTTATCTTATGATGTACATTGCTGTTTTTATGGAATTGTTATTTAGTAAGGTAAAGTTGTTGCCTTTAATGAAACTGCATTCGGTTTTAGAAAATTGCAAATGGCTGTTATCGGAGTAATGTCACTTCTGCCTCAATTATGACTTTCATCCTATAAAATTATTCAATATCTGTCTATATTTTGTGAGATGAGGTATTATGTTCATTATTTACATTATTCGTATAGTCGTAAGGGTGTGCGTGCGTGTGCCTCCGCCGAGTAAATATATTATATTTGCTGGTTTTTCGTGTGTGTGTGTGTGTGTGTGTGTGTGTGTGTGTGTGTGTGTGTGTGTGTGTGTGTGTGTGTGTGTGTGTGTGTGTACTATCTCAATTACTCTACCCTGACTCTTGGCGCATGGAAAGTTAGAATGTTCCTCGATGTTCCAGATGGCGCAAGATCTGAAAAGAGGACTGCTCACGTCTGCAAAGGGCTTGCACGTTTCAGCATTGATATAGTGGCCCTCAGTGGAACTAGGATATTAGACGAAAACCAGCTCCGAAACACCGGACGCATCGAGTGTTTTTGGCACTCAGAACATCCCTGGTGCATGCCCACAATTTCTTACCCAAAACCATCAACGAGTGCTTGATGTCCTTGCACAATCCTGTACAACATCATTTCAGTCTATCCTTGACTCAGATGAACCTGTGACCCTATCAACAACTGAATGATCTCATCTCCTCCGTTACAGCATGGGACAAACTGATCGACCTCGGCGACTTCAAGGACGGAGTGGGGAATGAGGCTGCAGGTTCAGTGATCGAAAACAGGAGCCATGGAAACTGCAATGACAACGGGTGTCGGCTTCTCGGCACATGTGCAGACCACAAGCTTTTCGTAACTAATACAATCTCCCTGGATTATTACATTAACCGGGAGAGAGACAGCACAGGCATTCTCATCACACACACCGTCCTCAGACTGCTGGACAGACAATCGATTGCCCATGTCCAAATTCAACATCCAAACATGCAGACGTCTAAGCATCAAACAACAAGCGACGAATGAAATTTGATACGTAAAATTGACTGATCCAAACATGGCCAGGGAATACGCGTCATCTGGCGATGCTAACCTATGCCCCAAAAATCGCAGAAAAGTGAACATCACTTCGGGAGACCATGTACAAAGTTGCAAAAGAAACAATCGGACAGACGAAAAAGCACCAACAAGACTACAAATCTACAAATCAACCATTCACCCTTGCATGGAGTATTGCTGCCATATATGATCTGGAGCCCCTTCTGTTTGCCTCAGGGTTCTTGATAGGATGCAAAGACGGATAGGCAACGTGGTTGGTTCTTATCTGTCATCTCGTCTGCAGTTGCTCTCTCACAGACACGACGTTGCCTCGCTCTGTCTTTTTTACAAATACTTTCACGGTAATTGCTCCGATGAGCTGCTTTCGCTGGTTCCTAGGCCTCATGAATTTAAACGTTCTACGAGGCTGGCATCCCGTTCCCCACCTTCACCGTTGAAACTGTTAGATGTAGACGTCTCTTCTACTCCAACAGCTCCATGTCTCGCACATCTCGCCTGTGGAACTCCCTTCCTTATTCCTGAAAACTTCTCCAGAACGTACATGCTCTACAGATGAAACATCAACATTGTAAAGACCAACGTTTTGCTCCAAACACGACCGGAACATCAACCAGCATCTAGAGCCAAAATCACCATCAACGGACTGGGACTGGAAAATGTTGAACAATTTCCATACCTTGGTAGTGAACGTCGATAACCTAAACAAGGCTGTCCACGCAGCATACTGGAAGATATTGGAAAGAGTCACCGATAGTCGTCGGCTAACACAAATCACCATGCTCATGATCTAACTTGCTGTTGTATTCTCGACTCTCTTGTACGCCTGTGGGACCCGTGAGACATCCACAAACTTGGAAAAATTCCATCAAATGAAACTTCATCAAATCCTGCGGAACACGTGGCAGGACCGGACCACAAACAACGAAGTACTCTTCCGCGCAAAGATGAAGAACTAAAAACTATCAAGACTCTCCGCCGACTTCAATGGGTCGGACACCTTACTGGAATGGCAGACATCCGACTACCTAAACAAATCCTCTTCTCAGAGCTCGAATCTGGCCCCACGTCATCGATTGAGTGATCTTATTAATAACGCTTTACTGAGTACAGAAATCGACCCGGTCAATTGGGAGACGGAAATTGCATAAAGAACCAATTGGAGAAGAGCAGTTTACAAAAAAAAATCATCCTTCAAAATACCAGAAGACAAATAGAAAAGACGAAGAGAGCACAAAGAAAAGTCAGAGTTCCCCATCCGATGGACCTTCTTACCCCACCACACGGTGGCTGCGGACGCCTCTTCAGATCCAATATTTCACACAGAAGGGAATGTTGATGAGCACCGCAACACTCGGCAACAAGTTCCGTCAACAACGACGTGTATACGTGTCCGCGTCGGTAAATAACGTGTATTTAGCCAGCAAATTCTCCTATAATCGCGTATTGTTGAATGTAACAGTCAAAGAATAAGTATTACGGTTTTTTTACTCATGTTTTTTGGTGGTGTTTCAAACTGAAAACTTTAGCTGACTTGAAATATTTGAATTGGTAGAGCGAGTAGATAAAAAGTATTTTCGTTCCATCAGTCAACGTAAGGAAGGGGAAACAGATGAATGTAAGCCGACGATTTAGTCTCCGTCTATTGGAAAATCACCATCAGAATTGTTTCGACTTGTAGGCACACTGCAAATCAGTGTCAGTTCTCATTTTTGGTAACTTTATAGACGTCACTTATCAGTCCTTTCCAAAACTTCCTGTCTTGTACTAACTCATGAAAATTCTAAATTTTAATGTCGTTGTTCAGTGTGTATATTGTGGCTGTTTGGGGAATTAATTTCACTTGTCAGGAATTTTATTCGCTGTATTTTAAGATTTATGATTTCAGTCGGAATGCATTCTTATTTCTTCCTACATATATTCTTCTGCAGAAATTTGATTCTGAGACTTTACAATTGAAAATTTCTTTATGAATGAATCGGTTAAGATTTGAAGTTCCAGCCTTCGTTAATTACATAGAGCGCATGAAGATGTCACGTGTTTCACTTACAATTTGGCTTATAAACATTTCCGAACGTGAGTTTCATTGTTGAGCAAATCTGGTTTATAGGTAACTTCTGTTTATTCTTCATCTGCATTTAAGACGTGGGCGATCATGCCTCTCTACAGCTTCCACCCCTTTTTTATTTATTTTTTTATGGAAGACAATTTTCTTTTAATATATATGACTTCCATGATTTCTAATATTATTATTCGAGTGATATAAATTTGTATAATTACCTACCATATTCCGACTTCCAGGGTCATTATAGTTATGTGTGATGTGACCGTAAATCTGATGTGCTTGTTTGGGGGGAGAAATGCAATCAAAAATGACTTTGAACGCGGAAATAGACGTTTGTGCAAGACATGCGTGTTCGATTATTTTAAAAGCTGCTGATATATTAGTATTTCACGCAAAACCAGAGTCTACAGCGACCGATCAGAAAATGGAGAGAATCCAGTAAGCAGCAGTTCTGTGGGCAGAAACCATTATGGCAATATGGATAGAAAGGTATAAATCATCGAAAATAACCGCTCTTTACAAAGAAGAGCTTGTCTGAACACAGAAGACGCCGACCATTAAAGCAGATGGGTTACAGCAGCAAATCACTACTCCATATACCACTTTCTTCAGATAAGAACAAGAAACTAAGACTATAATTCGCTAAAGAAATTAGACAATAGAAGATTAGGAAAAAGTAGACTAGTGTGATGAATTTAGATATCTGCTGCAACATTCGGCTGCCCAGGCTATACTTTGGGGTAGACAACATAAAAGCATGGATTCAGGCGGCTAGTAGTGGTGTCATTCTAGGGTAAATATTTTTTTCGTATGCATTTTGGCCGTTGTTATCAAGAAAAGATCGTTGAAATGTCGCAACCTCATTAAGTATTGTTACTGACCACGTGTCTTAATTTATATCTACGGGACACTCACCCAGTCGAGGTCACTTTCGGTAAGACAAGGCTCAGTGTCATAAATCGAAAATAGAAATGCCATGGAACACGACAGTAGGATTTCTGTATTAAACCGATCGAAAATGTGCTTCCAGAACGTCGTTAAATCTAATTGGAGATGAATTGGCGGGATTTTAAAGAGGAAATGGGTTCAATTCGGTACTAGAAAATTCCACCTAATAAAGAAACCGGTGAGTGTATATACGTGTGCGTAAGTTATTAAGATATCTTTCATTATAATAAGTACAGTGCTGTTCGATAAATGTGAATAACCTGAATTTTTTTACTTAAACATTTTTTCGTCTATTGTTTTTGGGGTCAAACTAATTTTTAATCTTAAAGACGCCTTCTCGACCACCTAGTAAAAAAGTTTACTCACCCTAAGGTATTCTATTGATAATTATAATTTTGAATATAAATGAAATTTAGGGAAAAACTCTGTGCAAAAAAAGTGAATCACTTATTTCCTGCACCTAGTAATCAATAGAAACATAACCGAACAGCTTTAAATAAAGAATAATAGAGGTATAATTTATTTATAATAGATAATATAGTTCGAAATATTTAATAATCTATGGGTCCTCGTTTATTTTGAATAAACTTTTCAACCCTTTTTGGCATTGACTTGATTAGCTTCTGGCAAATCTCATCTCCAAGAATTGAATT
Source organism: Acanthosepion esculentum (assembly GCA_964036315.1). Lineage (NCBI taxonomy): Eukaryota > Metazoa > Mollusca > Cephalopoda > Sepiida > Sepiidae > Acanthosepion > Acanthosepion esculentum. Next base: position 9,398,943 of record OZ038480.1, read on the forward strand.
CCATTCGGATATGACATTCACAATCAAATCCTTTTTGTTGCTCAACTGCTTTCTCGAGAGCCTGTACTTTATAATGCTCCATAAGTTTTCTATAGGGTTGAGGTCAGGGGATTGGGATGGCCATGTCATAACACTAACCTGCTTCTCATTCGTTCATTAATTTTGATTTGTGACAGGGAGCATTATCCTGCATAAAAATGAGCTTGGTGGGGTCGATTTGCACCCTTTCAGCTGAAGGGAGCAGACCAGACTCTAAAATTCTCTTCTACTGCTCGCTCCTGGGGGTCTTTTCAATAGGTTTTAAGAAACCAGTTCCATGAAAAGAAAAGCATCCTCAGAACAATATACTGAAAGGATGCTTGACAGTACTTACTGCTAAATTCAAAGAGCTTTCAAAGCTTCTTCTTCGGATTTTAGATCGCTTATTCTTTGAATTTAGCTCAACTTTCGTTACATCGGAGAAGAGAACATTTATTAAAAAAAATCAGGTGAGTCACTTTTATCGAACAGCACTGTACTTAGAATTCAATTAATCTTGGTTTTGTATACAGGTATATTTTCTAAATTTAGTTGTGATCTCTGTTGAAAAGACAACATGGATTAGACATTAAATATTTTAATCTTGTCTCTTAACTCACAAAGATAAAAAAAATTATACAATAACAAAAACATTGACATGTCATTCTTTAATGTGTCTGTGTTTGTCAGTAATTCCTCCGTATATCTTTGATACGATGAAGATTTTGTAAGTTATTTCTTTTTTTTTTAAGTATTCATTCAGCAGCTGGAGTTCCGCATAGATGTCTGAACACGAATGTATGGTTAAGACATCAACCAGTAGAACAGAATAAATGAATTAAAATATGCTTCTAAAAGTAATTGTAAACCAACATTCGTTTTTCTTTTCTTTCGCTTGTTTCCGTTTTCCGACCAATTGTTTTCAACATGGTCATCGCACTCTGAAAGGAAAAGCGTTCGAACTTATTTATGCAAACACAAAGACACACGATATTTGCACAAAGATAAACACATCAATACTTTGTTCATGAAACGTGTGTAACCCTACACCCAATGGCTAAAAGCGTTTATCTAATTATCCATTACTCCAATACTCCGCTATCCATGCCTCCTCTTGGAGTAATGGATAGCGGCTCGGATTGAGGAATCGGAATTCGATTTTCAGTCGAATCCTTTACATTTACTTACGTACTAATAACCTTAGGAAAGGTATGAATCCGCTTCTTCTCCCCCAGCTATGGGTAAATAGCAGGACACACCGGATTCTATAGCCTTGGTCTACCGCAGAAAGAAATGAAAACCTACTGTGGGGAAAAATCTGCCTCGTCAGTCATGTATCGAAAGATACATGATCGCCTAATCATGGCACGTAACTGACTATATATATATACAGATAGATAGATAGATAGATAGATAGATAGATAGATAGATAGATAGATAGATAGATAGATAATTCGCTGGTATATAATCCAAGTGAATCCTAATAATATAAAATATTAAAACCGATCCACAAAAAAGAGCACAATATATATATATATATATATATATATATATATATATATATATATATATATATATATATATATATATTATAACAGAGTGGTTGTCAAATCAGAAGTGTGAAGGAATAAATTAGGAACTTAAAAGTTAAACATTTAAAAAAATAAAATAAGATGAAGAAGATGAGAAAAGGAATATAGATATAGATATATATATATATATATATATATATATATATATATATATATATATATATAAAAGTGGACATGGAAGTCAGCACTTAGAGGCGACAGTCTGTTTCATGCTAGTGCAATCGTCAGGCGAGTTGCCTGACGATTGCACTAGCATGAAACAGACTGTCGCCTCTAAGTGCTGACTTCCATGTCCACTTTTATATTTACACACGCTCTATCTCTGGTATAGAGCACTTTATCCCATAAATATAGCACACTTTAAGACTATATTTCTTCATATATATATATATATATATATATATATATATATATATATATATATATATATATATATCGAGAGAGAGCGAGAGGAAAGGCTTCGAGGCATTTCAAAGGTCTTTTATTTTCCACATTTTGACTTTTGATTTATTTATTTCCCGCTCTCTCTCCCTCCCTCTCTCTCTCTCTTTTTCTTGAGTATGTAAAGACGCTTTTGTAAACATGAATAAAACTCGAAGGCTTGAGCCCTCTTTATGTTTGTTATTAAGCCGACAGTGCTAACATTGGCAAATTACGCACGCAATTATGTATATCACTGGAATCATATATAACCATAATGAAACACAGACACAAGCTAAGCTGATAAATTTACCTCTCAGCTTTTGCACCATTACATTTAAGAGACACATGACACGGCTAGATGGAAAGTCATCTACTTTATGAAATCAAATTTTCAAATAACAAGTCAAAGATAATTTAATTCTTCCGAACACGAACGAATAAAACATTTTTCTGCGTCTGGTTTGTAAAAATGTTTTTAAAAAGTGACAACCTTTAACAAGTGATAAAGAAAAGAGGCATTAAAGGAGGGGGGTCATTAAAATGACATTCAGTCACCATTTTATTTCTAAATCTACCGTCAGTGTGGCATAAAACCAAACTGTTCTTACAGTTCTGGAAAAAATGGCTACAGCGTATAAGTCTTTTATCTATTACTCTCTATATTGACTTCTTTTCATATTGTTTACAATATCCAAATCCCTTTTCCACATAGCTTATTCTTTCCGTTTAACGCGATAAATCAGTGATGTTCTCCGTTCGTATAAGTCAAATAAATTGAGTTTTTTATTACATAATCTAAATCCTTTTTCCACATAGCTTATTCTCTCCGTATAACGCGATAAATCAGTGATGTTCTCCGTTCGTATAAGTAATATAAATGGAGTTTTTATTACAAAATTCTCGCTACTGTTATTAATTTTTAATGATATTTCCTTTCGTTTTCTTTTGTTGATTTCATCGTAACATATAGACTATAGTCCGCAAGAGCCATACGAACAACATGAATCAAAAACAAAAAGTCAAGTTCGATCTCATTTGAATTCAAATCCCTACCCTAAAACCCATCTGATGGTGAGCATGGTGGCTGTGTATCCGGATTTGAATGACGTCGACTGCTTGGATGTTATCATTTTGGAGGGCGTTATCCTTAAAAGATTCCCAGGGATATGTCTCTATATATCTGTAGACATACAATGATATTCATTGACACGATCTACATGGCACAGTATATATCAGCTCATTATCTGGAAGAAACACACGCATAACTTTGTATTGGAGTAATTTCGTAATATTTTATAACGGTTTCGATCTATCATATATAATTGAATTTATACAATTGAATGATTTCGACATCCTTAATAAATAGGGTGTCCATAAAGTTCGTGTGCACTTTAAAAAAATTATAACTTTATTAGTATTTGCGATAGAAATAATCTGTAAAAAATGCTATAAAGTTTATGTACCTAGTTTTAAGTATAGCTAAATAACTAATGTGATTTCAGGCATTACTGCAAATCAGTTGGCAAATGTTTTCCGTGAACAGCAAAATCGTATTACCCTTTGATTTGCTAATGATGGAGGACATGCGGAAACTTAAATAAAATTTCAATAAAACCTTAAAATATATAGATTTACTTCTTTCTAATCCTTTTTACAAATTACTTTTATCGCAAGTATAAATAAAGTTATAATTCTTTTAAAGTGCACACGGAATTTATGGACACCCTGTATAAAGAAGATATTTTTGCAAACACTTACTTTTTATATTAGAATTCACCAATAAAAAGTTTAAATTCTACTCAATGCAAAGGATTACTGTTAAAACAGTAATCATGAATTTGGGTGTGATTTTTTTTAAAGCAATTCACCCCAAGCAAGGCTGGAGTGTCACTAACACGCAAGGGAGTTACAGAGGATTAAGAACAAGAATAATGAGGCGGGTTTGAGGAAATGATACAGAGAAGGACGGGGAACAAGCTCAGAGTGCCAGATGTCGATTGACATTACACTTGAATATTTGAAGATTATAGTCATCGGGGAAGCAAGTAAGGGGAAGGGAGTTCAACAGATGGGAAGTGCGAGAGGATAAGCTGTTTGAGTAGAAGAGACGGTTACATTTAACCGTTTTGACAGGGAAAGGGTGGGACCGAGATGCAAGCCTGGTAGCTCGCTTAAATTCATGCTGTCTGCGAACCAGCGAAAGTAGCTTGTCGGAACAGTTGCCGTGAAAACACTTGTAGAAGGGACCGAGGGAAGCCGCGTCGCGTCTGTGGGAAAGCGAATGTAGACTAGATGACAGATCAGGACCTATCACATTGCATATTCGTCTCTGGATTTTGTCGAAGACCTCGAGACGTATAGCCAGAGGATTAGTCCATATATGACAGAAGTGAAGGTGGCAGGAAGTGTTTATATGACGATAAAGAGAGATCGATCCTTGACTTGAATAAGTTAAGATTGTATATTTCATGGAAGTACATACGCACAGGGCAGTTTTATAATGAGGTAATTCTTAAGAAAACACCGTCTGTTGACGAATTTATTCTTTTACTGTGTGTGCATCACTTCTGCATTCGTGTCGAAATAATTTGTATTACTAATATGTCTTTGTCTTTTTTTCCCACATTTTCAGAATTTTCTTTCTTTTGAGCAAATCAAAAACTAATGTGAATAATTATAAATGAATGATGCGATATTCTATTTAATTTAATCTCTTCAGAAATTAAAATTCCCAAAACATATTGATATCCATTTTTAAAATGCCGGAGCTTTTAGATGCTTGAGCGCTTGATCAATGCAGAATATATCGAAAACGTTTTCCATATTTCCTTTGCAGGATTAAATGCGTTCTTTCATTTCTTTTTCTCGTTCAACCAATTAGAGACGGAAGCTTCTTTTTCTGTTTTTGGCAGAAAGCCTAAAAGAAACGACTCCCGGACATTTGGCACGTGAACGAAATGAAAATCGTGTCGGTTTCACTTAGTTTTCGAACGTTGTTAATTGTATTTCTTACACAATGACAGTTGCGCGTCAGCCGACCATCGTGAGTCGCATGGCCGACCACTGCGCATCCCGAATTCCGCTGGGCACCTTTGTCAAGTCTGGATACATGAGAATCGAATCGGTTTCACTTAGTTTTCGAATGTTGTTAATTATGTTTTCTTACGCATAGAAAGTATATCTATTTTGGGACCATAATAAATTACCGTTTCAGGACGTGGACGCTCATGGCTCTCCACAGCTTCCTATTCTTTGGAGCTCTAAGGAACGTGTAACTCTGTATCATCCAGTCACACAATCTTATTAGGTAAGTTGCTCGCTGATTCCATCGACCGAAGCTTCACCTTATGTGTGTTACATTTTCCAATCCGTTCTTCCTCAGAAATTTGAACTTCCTTTTTCTGATTTTAAGTATGAGTGTTTTTCCAGGTCTACCGACTCTAGGAGGCTTTTAGTTTTACTTCCGAGTCCACCATCAACACAGTGTCAATAAGTGTATGTCAAGTGTTGTAATCTAGGGAAGGTTCCTGAAAAGAATAATCACACGAAGGTTGGTAATGAACGATAATACTTAGGATAAGAACAACACATATAAGATTCGCCAGCGGCGCGTAGAAGTAGTAGTCAACTGCTAGAAATGGGTCAAATGAATTCCACAATGAATCTCCATCTGCAGGATATCTAACAACAAGGCCGAATTTAACGTGGATTATCCGAGCCCGTAGGCTCGGCCAAAAATTCCCCGTAACCCCCTGATAGAACGGGGTCAGGTAGCTGTTTCCCGAGACAAAACTTTGCCCTTCGACATAGCCTTGTCTGGGGACATTCTCTGCCCGGAGGCAGAGTGTTTGAGACGAATCTCCAACTGCAGATCAACATACAGTATTTACGTATGTGAATTTGGGACATATCTATTATCGTCCCTAGGTATGCTACAACATTAAGAATATAGCCGCTGATAATAAAACCAGTTAGGTCTCATGCTTCTCTTAAGATCATCTCACTATATAGATTAAATAAATTCGTTGAGAAAACACATCCTTGTCATAACTCCTGTACTTGATATCTGTACTTGTTGAATTCGTTTCTTATGTTATTCTTATGTATTTCCTATATCGATCTAACTTTCCTAGCAGTTCAAATAGATTTTGTATCATACTATATTAAATGAGATTGCGCAATCTATGAACGATCAGTATTGCGTTTGTATTTCTCATTCTGATAGTATTCTGATCATGAAGATAGCATTTCTTGTTCCAGTGTCTTGAACAGAGCCGAATTTCTTTGTACTATTTGAATCTAATTCTGCTTTTAACACTGTTTATTTATTATATGATTACATATGTGGCTCATTGAGCTGAAAGTTCGATGGTGTCCGCATTCATTAAAACAGGCTACTCGAGTTCCGCTGTATTGTCACTGTTGTATATTTCATTTATTATTTCAGTAATTTTGCTTATCTCGATGTCACTTAAAATTCTTCCTGGAGCTTTCTTTCTGTTCATCTTAGTTAATACCGATCTTAGATCAGATTTTAATAAAGCCGGTCTTTTTTTTCTTTCTTTTTTTTTTAAGCATTCAATCCCAAGCAAGGAGGGAAGCCACTAGAACGCAAGGGGTTACAGAGAGTTGGAGCGAGAGCAAATAGGAGTGATAGAGGAAAGGATGAAGAGAATGGTAGGGGATAGATCAGGGCATCTGGAGACGTGGATTGACGTTACATTTGAATAGTTGGAAATTACAGCTATCAGGGAAACAAGAAATGGGGTGGGAGTTCCACAGGCGAGAAGTGCGAGACGTGAAGCTATTGGAGTAGTAGAGACGGCTACATTTAACAGTTTTGACTGTGAAATGGTGAGAGCGAGATGCCATCCTAGTTGAACGCTTAAATTCATGAAGTCTGGGAACCAGCGAAAGCAGCTCATCGGAGCAGTTACCGTGAAAGTATTTGCAAAAAAGACAGAGGGAAGCAACGGCACGTCTGTGAGAGAGAGGCTGCAGACGAGATGCCAGATCAGGGCCAATTACATTGCATATCCGTCTTTGGATTTTATCAAGGACCTTGAGACAAGCAGAAGGGGCACGGGACCATATATGGCAGCAATACTCCATGCAAGGGCGAATGGTTGATTTGTAGATTTGAAGGATCGACTCTGGCGAGAAAAATTTCCTGGCGCGGCACAGGGAGCCAACTTTCCTAGCGGTGGAGGAAGCTATTGCCTCAATGTATTCGTTCCATCTCAGGTCAGCAGTCAATGTGAAACCGAGTAGTCGAAAAGAGGAACTCTTGAGAAATTGAGCGTCAGACATTCTAATGGGGGGCAGGGGGTTCTCTGTGGTGAGTAATAGCGAGCAGTTTTGTTTTTGAGGCATTAAAGTTAACCAGCCAATTCTTGCCCCAGTCTACAACCGATTGGCGGTCATTTTCAAGACAAACGGCCAGGTTAGTTTTGTTGGCGACACTAGATTTGTTTTTGAGGCAGGAGTAAATAGTAGTGTCGTCCGCATAGATGCCTACTTGGGAACCTATGACATCAGGAAGATCGTTAATGAAGACTATGCTTTTTTATGTATTATAAGATTGTCTCTTCTATTGACATTTCCGGGATATTCTTTACACTTTTGAAGTATTTATTTTTTCTATAATGAGCAGCCCACTTTTTGATTATACACTTCGTATTGAGAAGAACGTCTGCTCTCTCCTGAAATGTGTTATCATTTTAAGCATCCCTGCTATGTCTAAGTTCTAAATCTGTACACTTCTCGTTGAGTCACTCATCTTTCGCTTCCTTGCATTTCTTTCTAATGGTTTCGTTTGGTTTACAGTGTAACATTCTTTGATATTGTTTCCGGTCACTTTTTCATCAGCTCTAAAAAAACTTTCGTTCATCAACTTGTTTTTTATTCACCGATATCACTAAAACTTCACTTAAAGAGTTCCACTTTGATTTCTTCTTTTTTATATTTCACCAAAACTCTATCGGCATACACCTGTTTGAAAAGTGAGTCGTGCTGGAGACTGTCGTGTTGTAGCTTATGCGTTGCTTCTGATTTCATTATGCAAATTCTTTTGAATCATTTCGCAATAAGAAAGGTAATAAAGCCACTAAGACGCAAGGGGGTTACTGAGTGTGAAAGAATAAGAAAAATCATTATTAAGGATAGAGAACAATAAAAAAAAACAGGATTCAAAATGACAGAAGATGACGATTGACATTACACTTAAATCTTCGAAGATCAAAGTTGACTGGAAAGTTCCACAAGCGAGACATGCAATAGAGGAAATTGTTAGCATAGAACTTATAGTCAAATCCAGAAATTTCAACTGTAAAACGATGAGATATTTGCCTAGTTATCTGTTACTTCATTTTAAAGTTAAATTAGTATTACCAAAAAGGAAATCTCATCAAAATTACAATGAAAGTATTTATAGAAAAGACAGAAGAAAGCTATGCTACGCTGTGGTGGTGGTTTGGATTTTTGTCAAAAGTCTTTAGATATATAGCAGAATTTTAAGCTGGGTTTGCACATAATTAGTAAGTAGTCGCTTTCACAGTGGGTACATGGCGTCTCTCTCTTTTTTACCTTAAATTGTCTTTAAAGTCGAATATCTCGCAATTGGCTTGAGCTAAACGAGTCATCATGGTGGAAAGAAATAGAAAACACTGCGACTGACGTAGCGAAAATTTCACTAATGCCACGTAGAAATCATATCTCACTATCCTATTCGTTAATAAAACCTCTTCGACTGTGACTAACCCTAGATCAACCACTTATCTCCAAGTGGTCAAACAAATACCTTTAGAAAGTAGTGAATTTGATTCTTACTTGAGACTCGGTACACATGAACTTAAAGTGAAATAATTAAATGCCAATACTAAACTCATGTTCATTACCCTGAAGAAATGGTTAAAATGTTCATCTGGCAGACTATTAATTGCTTTGGTTGGCATTGATTGTCTAAGGCAAGCCTTTCTAAATATCAATATCCATTTGTTGTTATGGTGAGTTCAATTTTCAATCTTTTGCCGTCTTTTTTGCTGCCCTAATCATATTGATCCTCAACAGAAAGATAATTGGTCTTCTGAAGTAATTCATCTTGAAGCTTGTAAAAGTTGCAATATATGTGATTTATTTGATAATGCAAAAGGCAAATGACTTCTTTTTGGTCGATGGCTCACTCAGAACATTATTATCCAATGGAATTCAATACAATGAGAACGAATAGACGTAGGATGCAATGAAGAAGGTCGAGCAATGTCTTGAATAAATGAGTAATATGAATGAAAGAGAAAATTATAAATGAAAAAGTTTATCATTGACTTTTCTTCTTCAGATATTGCACTGTGTATGACGGGTAAAGGGGGATTTTTGCACCCAGATATTTGCTTATATGCAAATAAATAAATAAAAACTATATTAGAATTTGAAAATTGTCACCCTGGAAAAATCGTTTATTTGTTTTGTTTCCTTCAGTTGGTCAAATCACTCATAAACTCTGAAAACGAACTAACACGTGGATTCTTGCTCTTCTGCTCCCTATTTTGGGAAAATTAAATTTATGAATATGCTATCAAAACAGTTGCGGACATTTTCTGCATAATAAATCGAATATTGTTTGGTTTGGTTTGTTTTGTTTTACGGTATATCAACCTCAATGGGTCATTTAATGCCGACAACTTTTTTTTCCTGGTAATATTTTTGTTTTGTCAAAAATCAATTTCTGTTAATATTTTTTTTTTCAAAAATGTATAGCTAGTAATATTATTTTTTCAAAAATCTATAGCTGGTAATAACTTTTTTTCAAAAATGTATAGCTGGTAATATTTTTTTCAAAAACGTATAGCTGGTAATATTTTTTTCAAAAACGTACAGCTGGCAACATTATTTTTTGAGAGGCCTTGCTGTTGGACGTAGTTTATCGTCATACCCAGGACGCGGATGTAGTTTATAATCTTACCCAGGACGCGGATGTAGTTTATCGTCATACTATGGACGCAGATGTAGTTTATCGTCACACCCAGGACGCAGATGTAGTTTATCGTGACACCCAGGACGCAGATGTAGTTTATCGTGACACCCAGGACGCGGATGTAGTTTATCATCATACCCAGGATGCAGATGTATTTTATCGTCATACCCAGGACGCGGATGTAGTTTATCGTCATACCCAGGACGCGGATGTAGTTTATCGTCACACCCAGGACGCTCAAATATTGTTGATACGAATTTTGGGTTTTACTGAAAATGGGTCGTTTTACAATAGGTCACTGTCACCTGACTCCAACATATGCTTGATTCGAATCAAGATCAACAAAGCATTATTCAGAGTAGAATTTCTTACGGAATAATGAAAAAATACGATATCACGTTGTAAACGACTTTATATTTTTCCCTATAGTGACAACAAAATTTATAAACGCAAAATTAACGTGAAATATATGTTCTGAAAGTCGCTACTTAACTGATGTTTGTGTCTGCAACTTTGGTCTCAGTATATAACTGAATACAACATCTCGCTAGCTTCAGTCGTGACGTCCCAGGAAGGAGTCTATAAGGAACACATCGACAATGTTGCACAACTGTTATGGGATCTTACCTGTAACGACATAATGAACTCTTCCTGATACTATAAAGACTGCGCCTCTCAAGAGAGACGGATAGAACGGAAGTTGAATGAGTCGAGACGGAACGAGTCGAGACAATAGTAGTTCACTCTAAACCAGACTGACAGTCATACTAACACCTTCAACATCTTGTATTATTATTATTCTGTTTAATATATCTTTGTTATTCCTACTTTTGTGTTCGTGTTGTTCTTCTTTGGTCCTAACCTTGGACCATAACAGTGGTACGAGGATATTGGACCATAACAACAACATATATTGATTCTTTATCTCTTGTTATTTTAAAAGATTTATCTCTTGTTATTTTAAAAGATATTTTCGTCTTCCTTGCCACATGATATTTAGTTCGTAGTTCTTTTTCATGAAGGACATACTTTAAAATTCTCATAGATTTTATCTTCGTTTATTAATCGTATCTGTTCATCCAACCGTCAACGTCTTGTATGCGAGTGAAGAAAGTATTATTCCTGAAAATTCAGTGTCTTCCATCATTTGCCTTTTAATATCTGCGTACATTTATTGACGAAATCAATAATTTATTTCATTATAACGAGATACTAATTAAATGAAAATGATAGAAAAGGTGAACTGTTTTTTCTTTTAATTGATTAATACGGTGATTATAGAAATTTCCCATTGAACTAATATTAACACGAAAATAATTATGGGTTTTGCACTTTTAATTACAAATCCTACTTAAAAAAAAAAAAGAAAAAAAAACTTTATTAACGCGATAATTACATAGCGACAAGAAAACCTGTGATTCTAAATTGGAATAAAAGTTTTTTATTACATTGGTATCGACACATTTTCGCTCTGTACTTGGAAATATCGATTTCTTCCGAATTGGAAGTAGTTATATGATACAGTGTTGATGACAGACGTAGAATGAAAACTGCAGGAGACATTTTAGTAAAGAAAGCGAGAGGAAAGGACGAACCATCATATGTGAAAAATCACAATTGATAGTCGTTAACAAAAGGAAGAGCTCAAGATGCGAGCTTCGAATTTCGAGTAAAATATAATCTAGCGAAGTGTATTGAATACTCTGATGTAATATCAATTCTTTTCAGTGGCAGTGGATGCGAGATAATTTCTTCACAGATGAAGAACAGACCTGAGGAAACAGAGATGTCTTTCGATAAAAAAAATACCGAGAATAGCATGGACGCCCCATATAAAGAAAGAGGAAGTGTTAAGGATTGTTTTTGTGAATTGAAAGCAGAACAGGGATTGGGAATGAAAGTGATCGTACGGAAACAAATACTGTTAAGAGATTGAAAGGACTGAAAGTTTCGGAGAGTCATTGTATCAAATGTGCTGAATGGACACAACATATACAAGAAGATCAGTTAAAACTGTTACAATTGGTATCGCTACTTATGTTGAAGGTACTATAGGAACGACTAAATATGGTCAACATGAAAGAGTATTGCAGGGGTTGGAAAACTACATCCAACATGCAGATTTCCTGATCATTTTATGCGGTCCGCAAGAGCATATAAATTTTGTTTAAATGTCCCTTAAAAACAAAAATTGTCTCCTTTTATGCTTCCATATTACACAAATTTATTAATCAACTCAAAACTGGAAAAAAGATCAAAGACGTAAAGCATATATATATATATATATATATATATATACATATATATATATATATATATATATATTAATAGCAAACCCCGATTATCAAGGAACTCACTTCCTGCAAAATCGATATGTCGCGTTATGTAGGGTCACGGGAACCTGAATCACTACGTCTCGATGTCAACGCCCTGACACCGGCACAGTGTAAACTGGTGTTGCGATTTATGGATCTATGTCTACTCTAAGTGAAAACAAACATATGGCGTCAATTCTGTGATTCGCTATAAATATCTTACGTGTTTCATTATGTTATTATTATCAAAGATCTTTCTCAGCTGTACAATCTCATAAGTAAAGGAATGTCTTAAATGTTTCAGAGGTATTTATGTCTCCTTAATAAACCTTTCATTCCCCAACTCCTTAAGACTTTCTCTTTTCTCATATAGCCTGTCAATGTTATTCTCGACATTTTTCTATCGAAACGCATCTCTGTTGCCTCAAGTATGCACTTATTTATGCAATCTGTGCGCAGAATGTTTCGTAAGTAAATAAATATACAAATTATATTATGTAAGAAAATATGTGGATGTAGATCCGACGGTATGATGAAAATGTGGAAAAGACAAAGCAAAATCCGAATATGTGAGTTTACTGTTTTCAAAATAAAAAACAGTAAACTCACATATTCGGATTTTGCTTTGTCTTTTCCACATTTTCAAATTATATTATGTATGATTGCTATTCATCTTGTACTTTGCACGCGATCCTCCACGAAAAATATTTTCCTATCCCTGGCGTATCTACTATGACAAATGGAAATAGACCTGTCCTACCAGGAACAAAGGAACAGGCCTTTCAATTCTATTATGTCCGCTTGATTCTGATTGTTATGATAATGAGATAACTTATACAGATTTTTGAAAGCAGACATTTTAGACGAGAGAAACCCACTTTGTTTGATCTCACTTTCCTAGATTAATCGAAATTCCAACTACCTTCATCAACAAAAAAAAGTAACTTGCGTCCGAACGAAGAAATTCACAGTTGACAAAACAACATCTACCAGACAGCACCAGTTCTGAGGCATTTTCGTTTTATGAATTATTGCCTTATTTTCAAATAACTAAGAATTTAATTAAAAACGTTTTGTACCCTGCCCTTGTGATATAACGATGAGCTATAAGTTCAGTAAATGTTCTTAAATGTGCTTAAAAATTGTAAAACATTATTGGGAAAGGAAGTTATTTAATTGTTTTTTTTTTTTTAAATAACTTACTTAAATAGAACTCTCTAGAAATAAAACAATGAAATGATTTAATCAAAATGTAAAATATATAAAAGAAACGCATTACTTAGTCGGTGATTTCTCGAATTCAATACTTGATAAAAATAAATAATAAAAACCATTTCGCCTTTTAAGAGGTGATGATGGATTTTTAGTTGCATGGCATTTAGCAAATTTCAATAAATAAAAGATGATTTGAGTAACGAATAGAAATTAGGTTGTTGCCTATATTTTCTTTTCTTTTATTTAAAATCAATCTATCTTATCAATCTTACACCTTTCTTTATTTAGCCAGATTGAAGCATTTTAGTAGAATTTAACACAATTTACTAACGCACAAGGAACATGTGAATCTTGTGAAATGATCAGTATTGCCTCAGACATGCACATGAGTGCAGTCCAAAATGAACATGTAAAAACGACAATGGCGCATAACTGCGTCGATTGGCAACATTTCGGGAAGGCAAATTAATTTTATTCTTTATATTTTAGCGAACATAATTTTACTTACTGGAAAAAATATTAAGTTCTCTTATATGGCATTTTCTGATGGTGACTGGACCAGAAACATTGATGGCATTATAAAGGGCTCAAAATATCAGTGAATGTCTTTATAAAGTTAAGCTTATTTAAAGAAATAAAGCAGAAGTAGTTTGAAAAGAATAAATAAGACAAAATGAAAATGAAAAACAATTAAATTAACCAAACAAATAAGTAAAAAAACAAGCCACTCGAGCAAAAAATAACCGCCAGAATAGATTACCCGCAATGCACCACTGACCGATATATATAAATAGTTGAGAAAAATCCAACATTTGCGGCCTGACGATTGCGCCAAGCATGAAACTGCCTGTCGCCTCTGATTTTCTACTTCAATGTTCACTTTTATATTTATATTTACATAAGCTCTATCACTGATATTGAGCACTTTATCCCATAAATATAGCACACCTTAAAACTACACACACACACACACATATATATATATATATATATATATATATATATATATATATATATATATATATATATATATATATATATATATATATACATATTCACCCTTGGAAGTGTGGTCTGATGAACCAGGTAAAAACCACATATCTGGGTAAATAAATTATAACTAGTGAACCCTTAAGGTTCATATATATATATATATATATATATATAGAGAGAGAGAGAGAGAGAGAGCAGAATATAATTGAAATTGAACTTCAAATGATTTGCGTTTCCTGTTAAGTTTTGTGCCCGTTATTTGTTGATATTATTAGTGCAAAATACTAGTAAGGGGTAGTCAGAACGTTTCCACTAAGCCGTCACATCATGTTCCACGAAGCATTATTATTTACTACGTGTACAGCAAACATGTTGCGTCGAAAGACTACCGACCTTCGCTACCCTAATTGTTGAACATAGACTCATTCTACTCCTACTATGAGTAGGGCGTCTGCTCGTTGCAATGGGTTCGCGCTACGTAACGTCATGTCGTAAGCATTGCTGCACTCTACTTACGCTAGTTCCTACTATTGTATTATTAATCCTTGTCCCTCATATGATTAAACATATTCTTAACTAACTCTTTGTTTCAGCGTTTTCCTTACAATATTATTAACCAGAAACTACCTGCTTATACGAGATTCATAATAAAAAAAAGTTTAGTACCAAATAGACTCTAAACTGTTTCAAGTTTATGGCACATGTTAAATGCACTTTGAAAAGGAAAAGCGTTATTACGTTTTGACAGTCATGAGAGTCACATACTCTAAGCTGTTATTTTTTTTCGACGTAGTGTAATTGTTAGCAAGCTTGTCTCGCTAGGTTAGTTATGACAGAATAGTGAGTTCGATTCTCACCGGATGCCCCATACTTTCGGCCTTGTGCCACATCTAAGCTTCGCTTAGAAAATCATATGGGCACTTCGGCGTGGTGTAATGGTTAGCAAGCTTGTCTCGCTAGATCAATTACGACTGATTAGGGAGTTCGATCCTCACTGGGTGGTCCCAATTTTCGGTTTTGTGCCACATCTAATCTACGCTTGGAAAATCGCTACTCTCAGCTGTTTTTATGAATAAATATATTTCAACACACCGTGGTTTATTAAGTTTATAAACAATAGGGTGTGTATTTTCTTTTCCATTCCTTAAGTGACAGGAGGAATTTGTTGTAGGGAAACATTCATTATATTACATGGGGAGGGCACTTTTAAGGTGTGCTATATTTATGGGATAAAGTGCTCAATATCAGTGATAGAGCGTATGTAAATATAAATATAAAAGTGAACATTGAACATAAGAAGACACATTTTTTGAGATTGTCTATTTATCACAGGAAATATAGGAGGTCAGATTTGTTTCTAACCCGAGACAGATGCATATATACAAAACAAAACTTATTGGGGGGATGACACCTAAAGATTTCATGGAAAGACGATGGAGGCGGTATAAAATAAAAATGTGCATCCAGGACAACAGAATAGATTAAAATATTTCATGCTACCCTTCGAGGATACTGTTAGAATTAAGAGTCTCGTCATCGACCAGATGCTGTGAAAGGGAAAATAAAGCAATAGGCATATTGTAATAATCGGTGAGGTTTTCATCCAGATGAAGAGGAACTTTTCGTAAAATACATTCTTAAAGTATCAAACATCTATTTTTAACGATGACCAAATGTAATTACGAGATTGGCATTTCAATATCAGAGTAAACTTATTAAAAATGAATTAAAATTATGCTCCCTAATTCTTGGATAGAGAATAGAATTTCCGGCAAAGATTAATTGCATCATTCTCTTAAGAGAAATGGAATCCATTCAATGTACATCAACAAGTTCCATTGACGCAGCACAAGCCTCATAACTGCAATTATTTTCAATACTTTTCTGAAGCCTTTTCCGATGAATATAAATTGCACATTATTTACATTATTCGGACTATTATCCGCATCACTGGATCCTAACTAACGCCTTTATCCACTGTGTACTTGTTGTTAGTTAGATCCAGTGACAGAATCCAAAGAGTGTGAGTTCAATCCCCGGTTAAGGCAGTGGACAAGTTTCAGAGGGAAATTAATAGGAGATAACTGATAACTGACATCCATTAAAACATGGCACGTGGAAGTAGAACAGTCTACCCCAGTGAGCGAAATAAAGGGTTCAGTTCGACATTCCAACCACCTGAAGAAAGCCGGAGCGTACAACGGCCGAAACGTTGTAATAAATATGGCGACAAAGATGAGGACAATAGTCCGAATAATGTAAATAGTGTACATAATACCTCATCTCAGATATATAGACAGATACTGAAAGGCCGAAACGTTGTAATAAATATGGCGACAAAGATGAGGACAATAGTCCGAATAATGTAACTAGTGTACATAATACCTCATTTCAGAAATATAGGCAGATACTGAAAGGCCGAAACTTTGTAATAAATATGGCGACAAAGATGAGTCCAATAGTCCGAATAATGTAAATAGTGTGCATAATACCTCATCTCAGAAATATAGACAGATTTAAATTGCACTCCTGAAAAAAATATGATCTAAATTCTTGAGAATCATAAGAGTCACACGAGTGTAGAAATCATTGACTATAACGTGCATAATTGTCTGATATTGTTGTCATTTCCCTCTAACTCCTTACACAAGATACGTCTCTTTGGTAATTCTGTTTTGAGGTCTTTCAAGAGATACTATAACTCTTAATATCTTGCAAATTTATAAGCCGTTCTTTCGTCTGTGTATTGAATGTTGCGGTTATATTGCAGTGTAAGCACCAAAATCCCCCGGTATTGAGGATGTACCATTATGGTATGAAATTGCCTGGTTATTTCGAAAATGACATTAAAACATTACGCTCAATTACCGTTTAGAAGTTATGGACAATATAAGTTCGACTTCTTTCTCGTCGCGTACACAGAACGTCCGCCATTACTGGTGTTGTTTACATACGTTTCTCTCGAGTAATCATGCGGCGCAATGCGCGAAGTTTGAAATGAATGCACGACATAATGCACCAAAAAACGTAAAATCCGACATTTAAAAATAAAATAAAATAAAAATTACGTGCCTGAAAATTAAAAAATGAATTGTTCCCTTCTTTTCAACGATGTTTTTTTTGTTTTTATGTGTTATGAAAGTTTCTTGGTGAAGCTTCATAAATTACATTTTAGAGCGAGATTCTGTTTCATTAGCGATTAGAAGATTTATTAAGGACAATAAAGAGAAAATAATATTCATTTAAAACTTTTTTACAAAATTAACGCATTTTAAAATAACATCCACAAAAATCGCGCAGTAATCAAAACCAGAAAGATACGTAAAGCTGTAAAAAGGTCGTTAACTAAATAAGCTTCCGCGCACTACTTCTAGAGGAAAAATATGAAAACAACGCCAGTAATGGCAGCCGGACACCGTGTAAAACTTTCATTGACGATAAATCGAAAAAGTTAATCAAGCGCAATGTTTTAATGTCATTTTCGAAATAAGCAGGCAATTCCATACCAAAATGGTACATTCAAAATACCGGGGGCTTTTGTTGCTTATACTACAAATTAACCAAAATTGCTGTCACATCTCATCTTGTGATTCTACAGTTTTTTTAGAAATAAAATCCAAAGAAGAATCTGCAATGTTATTGGTCCTGACCTGGCCTCTCAGCTCCATTTTCCCACCACCATAACATAGCTTCGCTATGCATTTTCTATAAGTATTTTCAAAGTAATTATCTGATGAGCTTTCCACTTTGGTACCTCAAATTTACGAATTTAAGCGGAGTATTAGATTGGCAACTGTAATCTTCAAAAATCGAAATCCAATATCAATAGTTGTCTTTTGTATACCTCTTCTTTTATTCTTCTCTCCGCTTAATAATGTTTTTCTTTTTCTCATATTGTTTCACACTCAGTAACTTCTTGCACTTTAATGGTCTTATTACTTCCTTACGGTGTCATGATGGCATAAAAAAAGAAAACAAAATGTGTAGCATCGTGACGAATAGATTTGGACAGCATGAAAGACTTTAATGTTACACTGTTTACTTCCACTGTATTTCCAGGGGGTCCCATACTGCAGGCGAATCGATACGTGAAATCCAGATTGAAGGCGCTGCCGAAAGGACAGCCTGCGGGAAATGATGGTAAGTACTGACAAATGGATTGAACTTGTTGAAATTGAACGGCTTTATCGCTGAGTATCATGGGTACCTTGCGTACCAAAAACAGGTTATCCATCACCTGCATTTGTTTTCGCGACCTTTTTAATGTTATTTCAGTATTTGAATATTCGCTTTATCTCTCTACATATCCATATATATTAAAAAGAAAAGAAAAACCGCAAACGTTTTTGGTTGTAGTGTGTGTGTTTTTTTTAAAATATATATTATGCTTTATTTTCCATAATTTTGCAACATGTGTTTCGGGTCTCGCGACCTTCTTCAAGCAAATGTCCATTATTATTAAAATGAATTAATTTTCCTTATGTTTTTCGATGTTAAACATTCACTTTTTTTTAATATATACACATTTCCTTCGTTGGATCTACTATAACCTCTTCTTTTCATATATATATATATATATATATATATATATATATATATATATATATATATATATATATATATATATATAGTTAAGTAACGAAAATCATGGTAATCCGTATGGATAATCCCAAGGAGGATGAAATCCAGAGAGCTCGATGTTAATTCAGAGCTAATAATTTAAAGAAAAACTGACCACTTTAAGGCTCTGTTGTAATAGTTTATTTCACCAAGGACTTTTAACTGTCCTTGAATCTTCAGACATCCCTTTCAAAAGGTGAAACGAAAAATGAAATTAAAATTTACACTTTTGACGGGCAGTATTAAGCTTATATAATTTAATTTAGAAGGTAGCGAGGAATGGTGTGAGAGACATGGTCGAGTTTAGAGACGAAAGGGAGAGTTTTAAAATTTATTTTTATATTTCTTTCTAATAATTAACATTGAGGAAGAAAGGGGTGTAAGGATCATATATATATATATATATATATATATATATATATATATATATATATATATGTGAATTTACAGAGAAGCCATCAAATTCTTGCTTCAACAAATTTCATCTGTCAGTGTGGCTTTATCACCCGCAGCTGGGCTAGTTTCACACTTAAGAAAGCACTAATGAAATATGTCTTTACCTGATTTTCTCCACAATCGCCCCTGCTAGCATGCATAGGTGTAAAACGAAAGACACCATCCACTGCTGATCCTCATTTATCATTCACGATAGGACTACCATCCGGGTATTCACTGGTATATGTATACATTGGGTGAGTTCATTTGTGTAAAAAGGGGAGACCCCTCAATAGATAATATTAATATTATTAGTCTAATGAGCGCATTATAAGATAACGATATACAGTATTATATATCAAGAACAATATTGAGGAAAAATCTAAGACAAAGTGGGAAAAAGTTTTCCTGTGATGCGTTTCGATCTTTAGGACTTCATCAGACTAAATTTGTTACGTTGATATGATTACGCATGCGCACGCACAAGAGATGGTGGACATTTTAAATCAAATGTTTTTTGTTTTTCTTCATCTACCCGATTTCATTTAGTTTCTTTTTCTCCCATTTTTTTTGTTAGTAGATATCCCACAATGCGTTAATAGAATTCTGCCAGGAACGGTGAAATGTTGTAACAGACTGTTTCATGTTTAAAAGCTATCGATGTCCTGACGATTGTGTTTAAGCATGAAACAAACTGTCGCCACTTTGTATTGACCTCAATGCCCACTTTTATTTTTACATACCCTCTATCCCTGATATCGAGCAATTTAACATGTAATATATAGCATGCCTTAAAACTATATTTTCATCACACACACACAAACATATATATATATATATATATATATATATATATATATATATATATATATATATATATATTTGTGTATTTAGGCAGCAATCCTTCTTTCATGCACATTTAAAATAAAAAAGAACATTCGGACAGTTTTATATAATTTATCATCTGAAAAGAAAAACATTATTAGATCGCACGAGAAATTATATAAACAAGCTAAATAAAAGCACCTTGTCAGTCATTTTTAATGAAATGTGCATATATATATATATATATATATATATATATGTATGTATGTGTGTATGTGTGTAAAAATAGTCTAGCAAAATTAGAAAAATGTTCTGTGATGCGTTTCATCCGTTAATATTTCATCGGATTTGTAGATTACGTCTACACATGCACAAAACGACAGACGCTGGCAGTTTCAAAATTTTTGAAAGAATATTTTTGAGAGAATATTTTTTTTGGTGGGGAGGAAAGAATATTATTTTCAATTCATGCCATATGTATTGTGTTTTGGCTCGACCAGTTACACGCTGGTCTGTGGTGCATTATTACGTTATTTTAACGGTTAGTGAGTGGACAGTAACTGATATATTTCAAATTATTCTAGAGGCTGTTGAGTAGAAATAATTGTGGGTTCAGAATGCAGTTATTCAACTATTTTTAGTGTTGTTAACTTTTTAATAATTTTTTGTTATTGATGACGTCATTATTTGTTGTTGATTGTTATTATTACATTTCCTTGTGTTTATACGTGCATTCTTATTTTATTAATGTGTTTATTTACTAATTCATTTACTTATTTATTTACTTATTTATTGATTTAAATTATATTTACTTATTTATTTATTTTTTCCTTTATTTTTATCTTCGCATTT
>OZ038480.1:9425202-9477702 GCA_964036315.1 Acanthosepion esculentum
TAATACATTTATTTTCTTAAATTCATTCTTGGCGTTGTTATTATTTGATACCGGATTTCATCCCGGAATCCACAACATCATCTTAATAAGGTTAAGGGTGGATTTCAGGTAAACTAAACTTACAAACATCCAAACTAATCTTTTGTAACGAAATATCCCGAATTATTTTCTTTTTCACATTTAAATTAAAGGGCAACTTATTCATTACTCTATGCAAAATCTCCGGCTCCAGCTCACTATAAAATTCTCAAAAAGTATCATCTACATACCAATAATGACAATTGCGTCGCCTAATACGTGGAAACAACTCCCGTTCGTGAATTCTTACAAAAATATTGGCCATTGATGGTTCCGATAAACTCGCAATAATTTAATTAGTTTCGACGATTGTAACTTCCGTGTGTCACAAACCTACTTTTACCGGGGGTTATAGATCCGCTGGGACTCGTGTTTTGTCATAAAACAACACAAGGTTGACTTTTTGGTTCATCGTGCCGTAACGATTTTATTCTAAGGCTGACATGGAACGAATGACAGTCCCGCCTCGAAGCTAACGGCGGCTGCAATCTTTTTAATTATCAGCCTCTCTCTCTCTCTTTCTCTCTCTCTCTCTCTCTCTCCCCTTCGCGCACGCGCGGCAGTGATTCAAATGTCTTATATATGTGAAATACATACTCTTTGCTTGAAGAAGGTCGCGAAACCAAAAACCTGTGTAGCAGAATTATGGAAAATAGAGAATAATATATATTTTAAAATAAACAATCCACATTTTAAACAAAAACGTTGGCGGTTTATATTCTTTTTAAAATATACACTTTTCTCTGGTTGGAACATCTATAACCTCTTCCCTAATTGGCATTGTTCGGGAATTTCTTCAATCCCTAGGGACAAGACAGAGAGATTCAACGTATAATGTTGTATGTATTACATTTGTAAAGTAAAAACATTGTTATTTATTTTGCTCTCGAAATGCTTCAAAATTAGGAAGAAAGGTATTGTCAGTGGTCATAAATAGAAATTTTATTTACAGAAAAGAGCGAATATATGGATGGCAAAGAGTTAAAATTGTATTTGTTTTTAAAATTGTATTTATATTTTCTTGTATATAAATTTAAAGATCGATAAGAAAAGTATATAATCTTTTTATAAAGAACATCTTTTGTTCCGATTAAAATTTCGTAGAAATTTGAGCCAATTTTGATAAATTGATTGAATAGTTTACAGACTGACACCTCATCACCAACAAAATACAAAAACTGTTTATGAGAATCAGCATTCTTTTTCCATGCAGATAAATTTTCCTGTCAATAGTCCAAGTTTTTCGAGTCCTATAAATAAGCGAAGACGTCCAATCGACAGAAAATGTCACCTGCAGATGACAGTTTAATATAAAGTTTCTACATTTATCTACGAGAAATAAGATCATCAGTCAGTGTGCAATCGATATAAGAGTAAGAAAAACATTTTTCTGGCAAACAGCTGCAAACGTCGTACATAGACAAGAAACGAATCGACATTTAATTATAAAATCCCAGCGCTAATGTCACATTATGAAATATCAGAAAACTCATGAAACAACAATGTTAAATAGTATAGTCGCGTGCATCACAGTGTGTACAATTATATTAAGATATTTTTCTGCTTCATGAAGTGACCAGAGATTTGGGGACATTTGGTAAGTATCAAGCGGGCTGCAGTAATTATTATATCTAGCTTTGGAAAGGAATGTACTAAGATTAGATTTCTATACAACAAAGTTTCAGGTGTAGGTGAAGAAAAAACATTCATATAAAGATTAATCGCCAATGAGATACGTTTGTTCGCTATTATTTAACATCGAGTGGCAGTTATTAACTAAGCTTTGTTTAGGATGAATCCAGGAATACGAAGTTCCCAATGAGGCTCAAATTCACACTAGTAGTAATGGTTTGCTAAACTATCTTATTAATAATTATACTGCGGCGAGTTGCCCTCGACGTCGTCAGCAGACGACACAAATTCCCTTGATGTCAGCCAATCATTGTAACTGTTCGATTTGCAGCGACAATCGGCCAATTTCTTTTTGAAAGAAGTTTGTTTCTTCGTAGCCGTTTAAGCAGTAAAATGACTTCATGAATTTTGCTGAACTTTGATACAGGTCATCTTTCTAATCCAACAAGAGTGGCATCCATCTTGGAATCCTATTAAATTCGACTGAAAGAAAATATTAGCCATATTAATTTTATTCATTTCTTCTACATTTAACTATCAATGATATTGTCTGATGTGAACACCCACTTTTCAAGCTCAACAGAAGTAATAATTAAACTGAAATCATTTTAAATTATATAGGAAATCATAGATGTGACTCAGTATATACAGTTTGTTAAATCGCTGTAATTAAATTTGAATCAAATTAAATTATCAAAAATTACTTACAAACTATAGTATATAATTTAAGACAAAATGAAGTATTAATTTTTAATATTTGTTCCGTAGAAATGATTGTATGAATGCCTTTTATCAAATATAATCTTCCATATCTCTTTAAACATTCATAAAAATGCAGTTTAACTGTAGTGAGAAATAGACCGTTTGTGTAAAGTATGGCGATCGTATTAGCCTACATATAACGTAAACAATGAGTAAAGATTGAATTGAGGTGTTAATAGTTGTTCATATAATCTTTACGGCAAACAATGTTTTTTCGGCCGAGATATATCTTCTAATTGCTTTGAAAATCAACAATCAAATTAATGGCTTCTAACTGGGATCGTATAACACCGATAAGAAATATAGAACGATCTCTGCTACAAGATAGATCTTTTTTTATATTTCAGTACCTGTCAAATAGTGTACATAATACCTCATCTCTCAAATATTGACAGATACTGAAGGATCGGGTCGAAACGTTGTAATAAATATGGCGACAAAGATGAGGACAATAGTCCGAATAATGTAATAGTATACATAATACCTCATCTCAGAAATATAGAAAGATGCAATTATAAGCTGCTAATTATTAGAACGTTTCAACCGTTTAAATTTGCCGATGATATGTGCATGGTACTGAATATATTATAGCTCTATTTTTTATTATTTCTTTTTTTTCTTTCGCTATTCCACATACAATACAAGTCTTACTGAATGGATTTGGTTTATAGACATACAAATTGTAGATTATGAGTCAAATGAAATTACAAAATCTACAGAAGGTAGCGACCGAGAGGGAGAAGAAGGGACTAAGCATAAACTAGAAGAAAACGAATTGCATTAGTAAGAGGATGAGGCCGAAATGCGATCTGAAGGTCGGCAACACAAGAATGAAGCAGACGCGGAAGTTTAAATACATAGGAAGCGTCTTGACAGAGGAGGGCAAGTGCGACACTGAGGTCCGTAGGCGTATAGGGATGGCCAAGGACACATTCCAAAAGCTGGGCAGAGTACTACGAGACAGGAGGATATCTTTGGTAACGAAAGAAAAGAATACTGAACTGTTACGTGACATCTGTCCTTCTTTACGGCAGCAAATGTTGGACGGTCTCCTCGAAGATGAACAAGAGACTCGAGGCGACAGAGATGTGTTTCTACAGAAGGATGCTAAGGATATGATGGACCGAGCATGTGAGCAACGATATCAGGAAGAGGTAGCTGAAGTTTCAGCGACACATAATGAGGAAGGAGGGCCTGGAGAATCTGATACTCACAGGTCGAATAGAGGAAAAGAGAGACAAGGGAGAGCAACGCGTGACTTACCTGGAGGACTTAAGCAAGTGGATGACAGAACGCGGTCTGGGGGAGAAAGCAGAGGAAAGGAACTTGTTGAGGGCTGCAAGGGATATAGGGAGGTGGAGAGCCATGATCGCCTACGTCTTAAAAGGACATGGCACATAAAAAAGAAGAAATTAGGATAGACAGTCTTTGACTTTAAACTTGAAGATGTCAGAATTGTATTGATCGAGGAACCATCCGGTCGGGATTCGATCTCGCATTGTAACAGTTCTGGAGGAGAAGCTGTAGAAATGGAACTTGCTTTTTTATCAATGGAATATGAAAGGAATGGGGATGGTTTGCCTCTGTGGCTATGGCGTGGCGGGTCTTAGACGTAAACGTCGGAACGGGTGGAATATAGCTTATCTCTTGACCATTAATATTCGCCTTTTTGTTTTAATCTGTACTATACATTTCTACAGTAACACAATTTACAATATTTGTCGATAGTAAACTCATTCGCAATACGTTTTCCTTATACAAAAAACAGTCTGATTTTGTCAGGAATTTTTAGATTAATTCCTGGCATAACATACAGATTGAGTACTGCATCTTCTTAAAACAATTTAAAAAAAAAAAATTTTGAATCGTCATTTTTCCTCTACCGACACAAAGTTATTTGTCTGTGTCTGTAAAGTTACAAAATGACAAGATTCAAGTAAAATCAGGTGATGAGTATAAGAAAAACTGAAAACTTCCTTATATGTATGTGTTTCAAATCTAGTCTAAGACAAAATACAACTGTTATTTATTCGTTCCTTTGCCACTGTCATTTAAGTGAATTGTTTAATAACTGCTGCCCACGATATCAATGACAACATAAAGAATCTACATTCAAGTTTTATTTTAGTTTTCATTTTCTTTCAGTTATTTTCGATTGAAACCAAGAAGCTAAAAACTGAACAATGTGATTTCTTTCAAATATTTGTTAAGAGTAAAAACTAATAAAAAGAAAAGAAAACTTCATTTCCTCTCCCAGGGTAATTAAATTCGTGCCTTAATCTGTTTTCTCTTTGTTTGATCTGATGGAGTTTTAGTCGACAATCTTCTCCTCTGAAAACCCCGCAACCTTGTTAAAAATAAATAGAATTTAAAAAACAAATGCCTCTTCAAGTTAAAATCACAAAATGTAAATGAGACAAAATGTTTTTGCGAACTTTGAAAGTTAATGTTGTGTTTGATTCATTTTCACGAGATTTAATAAAAGGATTACTTAAAGCTATTTAAGGTGAATCAGTTTTACATTTCTTCTCGTTTTATCAGATATGTCTTTCTTCTAGATTCTCTAACTATTTATCAGAATAATCAGATCGATATGCTAAGATCTGTTCAATGCAGCACAAGTAAGAAATAAGGAAAGCCACATTCACCTCCTTTATTCTTATAAACATATTTACCTGGGGTGGTCATTAATTTCTCTCAAGTGGAAGGAGTAGAGCTGATTTAGTCATATAAATATACTCCACTTTTCTTTGAATAAGATATATTCTTGTTTAAATTATATCAATACTATCAGATGCAATAATATACGAAATTTTAAAGCATTACTAATTAGTTTTAATGTTTTTATTAGTATTTCTTTTATTCCAATTTCTGTTGCTTTTCATTGTTCTTGCATACTGTCATTCTATAATGGGTCTGTGATATATGGATTTTTTGAGAGATTTCTTCGTTGTGTAAATGTTTGCAAGCTGGTCTAACAGTTTAAAAACATGCAAATTATATTTCACTTAGTGAGGATTTAACTTAAATAAGTAATATACACTTCGGGTTTTGTACTTGACTAATTAACTTATTAATTACCTATACAACACTGTATTGAAATAAAAATTCCAAATTTCTCAGATAAGGAATTATCATTATTATTCATTGTCAACTTCATGTTTGTTGCCATAGTTACAACATGTCGAACGGTTTTGACTATTTAATTGATTCCGATAATCTTCGCGCAACCGATTGACATATCCTAGAGGGTTTTATCACTAGGCTGACCTCTGTGCCCTATTCCTAGTGGAACAGTAACTTCACCATATTAACCTAGATGAATATAATATGAGTAGAATTCTGAATTCAGTAATATTTTAGATTCAACACGTTTTTATTATAATTGTTGCTAAGTTTTCTTCGTACGAAAGTTATGTAATGATCAAAGCGGACAACGAAACATCAGCTTATTTCTGAAAATCTGTTCTATTTCCTTCACTGTTGCCACTGAATTAAACCCTGATGAAGTTTGAAACGTCCCAGTTTTTCTTTTAAATCATGAGTTCGTTTTTCGAACCTTTCTCAGTCTTCCAAGAATTATGGACAGGCTTTGTTCGCTATGTTTTTCAGCTTTTTTCAATTCTTGATATTTATCTACCTTTCTTCAGTTTTAGCTTCAGCCTTGTGCTCTAGAATGCATTTATTAATTGTATTTGATCCACACTCTAACCTGAGGTACCGATTTCTGTAACGGTTACTTGTCGATCCAAGTTCGAATTTCAACCAAGTCTTTTTGCTTTTACTGCACACTAATAATAAGGGATGAATCCAGTTTTCCCTACTTGCTTTAGATAAGTAGCAACATAGGTGGGTCCATTTCACCATAGTAGGGAAGATTAACTGAAAAAAAACTCCAGCTTAGCAAATCCAATATAGAAATTCGTAACCTACAATTACTACAGAAAAAAATCTCCCATTATCAAATCTCGTTCATAATCTAGATAAGCATTACGCAATATGACTTGTTGCTCGAGAGAACCTAATATGACAGCAGTTTCTCTTAAAGCAAACCGATCTCTTCATATAGACCATACAAAATATTGTTAACTAAAATATCATATACTTACTGAAAGTCGATCTAGAAATTAAGACTTATTTCAGTGATTAATTTTTTCAAAGTAATTAAGTACTGTCTCTTTTTCTAAATAACGTAATCAGTTTGCGTATCGATCTCCTAAATTATCTTACGTTTCTTATTCTCAAGGATGTTTGTTTGAAACAAAGTCCTTTGCACAATTCCCTTTAATTCACTGTTCCTACCCACTCGTATCTGTTTTTCTTGACGAGTTTTTCGTTTCTATTTTATGGTCCGTATTTTCGTATTTTTTAATCAAATTTACACCAAGAAAAGCAGTAATGCCACTAAGGCACAAGGGGTTACTGGTTGTGAAAGATTTAGAAAATAAAACATTATGAAGGAGCGAAAACTACAGAAGATTAATCAGGAAGACAGTAGATAACGATTGACATTGCATTTAAATTTTGTCAGCTCAAAGTTGACCGAAATGCATTGAACCCAAAGAGAGCCCCACAAGCGAGACGTGAGAGAAAAAAAAACTGTAACTTACGTTTGCTTCTACCCAGCCCAACTGTAAATTGATGTGGTACTGTTGCCAATCTGCTACTGCAAGTCATAAAGTCTACGTACCATATGGAAGAGCTCATTCCAAAAATTACCATAAAAATATTTACCGAAAAGGCGCGGCGAAGCAAATAGTGACTGAAGTCGAGACGCCAGGTCAGAACCAATAATATTGCTAATTCACCTTTGAATTTTATCAAGGGATACTATTGATTGGGTATATTCTTGATTATTTCAGACGTAAACCATGGAAAAAGAACTTCATTGATGACATTGTATCTTCTCAGAGTTTGTTTAAGATGAACATTGATGTAGCTTTCAAATTAAAACAAATAATTAAATATTTATTTGTAATTTAGAAACCGACTGATATAATAATGTATGCTTTCGATACCACAGAGGTCAGAATGTTGATTATAAAGACAGAAAATTTCAATTAAATTGAAAGTTTAGTGCAAAGGAATGCTGAAAGATTATCAACCAAACACTTTCCGAGAAATTACGGATGACTTTGAAGGGAAAAACATAATATTTTCAATATTTTGAACATTTAATCTAATCTTAGGATAAATCAATCATCTGAAAAGATTTTTATTTGACCAGCAGGATTAAAGGAAAGAGAAATTTTAACTAAGGAAATATCAAGGGTAAAAGAAATCATTTAATCAGATATAAAGCAACGAAGCCACGACCCGTGTTGGATAAAATTGCTTGTTGAAACCATAAACAGGCGAAATAATAATAGATTGATGAGAGAGTCAAATGCATTTTTGTTTTATTGATTGTCTAAATCAGCAATGCATTCTCGTTTAGTGTCGCTTACTTCAACAAAGAAATATCTCGTTTTATTGCTGCCTATTTCAACAAAGAGATCTCGTTTTATTGCTGCCTATTTCAGCAAGGCATTCTCATTTTATTGTTGCCTATTTCAACGATGCATTCTCGTTATATTGTTGCCTATTTCAACAAGGTATTCACTTTTATATTTGCCTATTTAAACGATGCATTCTCGTATTATTATAGCTTATTTCAACAATGCATTCTCGTTTTATTGACTGCCTATTACAACAATGCATTCTCGTTTTTCTTGCTTTGATCGACAATGCATTATCCTTTAATTGTTGCCTATTTCAACAATGCATTCTCGTTTTATTGTTGCCTATTCAACAATGCATTTTCGGTTTATTTGTGACTATTTGTACAAAGCATTCTCGTTTAATCGTTACCTATTCAACAATGTATACTTGTTTTATCGTCGCCTATTTCAACGATGCATTCTTGTTTTATTGATTTCCTATTTCAATAATACTTCCACGTTTTATCGTTGTCTATTTCAAAAATTAATTCAGGTTTTATTGTTGCCTATTTAACCAATGAATTCTCGTTTTATTGTTCGTTATTTTAACAATGAATTCTCGTTTTATTGATTGCCCAATTCAACTATGAATTCTTGAAATTATTGTTGCCTATTTCAACAATGCATTCTCCTTTTATTTTTGCCAATTCTACAATACATTCTCGATTATTGATTGCCTATTCAACAATGCAGTCTCGAATTATAGTTGCCTATTTAACCAATGAATACTCGTTTTATTGGTTAATTTCAACAATGAATTCTCGTTTACTTGATTGTCTATTTCAACAACGCATTCGGGTTTTATTGTTGTCTGTTCAACAATGCATTCTCGTTTTATTGATTGCTTATTTCAACAATGCATTCTCGTTTTATTTTTGCCTTTTTTAAACAATGTATTCTCTATTAATTATTGCCTATTTCAATAAAGATTTCTCTTTTTATTGTTGTCTATTTCCACATGAATTCTCGTTATATTGCAGGTTAATTCAACAATGCATTCACGTTTTATTGTTGCCTATTACAACAACGATTTCTGCTGATTTTGTCTATTTCAGCAGTGCATTCTCGTTTTATTGATTACCACTGTCAACTATGCATTCTCTGTCTATTGCTGCCTATTTCAAAAATGCATTCTTCTTTTATTGTTGCGTATTTAACCAATGAATTCTCGTTTTATTGGTGCGTTTTATTCTTGCCTATTTCAACTATAAATTCTCAAGTTATTGTTGCCTGTTTCAACAATGCTGTCGGAGTTAGCTCCTCCTCAATTCCCAAATTCTCACTAGGGGTCATTCTTCCTATACTATAAATACTGGGTGACTTCTCGCCTCGGTCGCTTTTTCATTTCTTCATTTCAGCGACTACAATGTAAGCTCTCTTAGAAGACCGGCGTCTTCCCATTTGTGGCCTTGTGCCACATCTATCCCTCGTGGGGGGACAGTAAATACTGTCTGCAACAGAGCAGACGGTGACGTCTTCTCTGTTGGAAGGTTGAACTCTCTGCCTCTTGGCAGAGAGGAACACGGACGAGGCTCCGCCGAAGGGTAGAGTCTCGTTCGGGGTGGTTGACCAACCCGATCCCGTTTATACGGGATCTACGGGATATTTTTGGCCAAGCCTACGGGCTTGGGAATACCACACTTTAAACCAGGCCTTGTGCCACATGTATCCCTCGTGGGGAGACAGTAAGTACTGTCTGTAACAGAGTAGTATTAGAGTAAGTCAAACACAGAGACGGCGGCAAGCGTCACCGTTAGCGAGCACGTACACTCAGTACGGAGTCATACCGCGATACTTGAATACCAAGAATGTATATATATTAGTGCTACTAACCCGCATTCCTGGATCTACTAACCCGTATTACCAGTTTGTATTATTACGTTAATACATTTATTTTCCTTATCCATTTGAGGCGTTTGTTATTCATTGATATCGGATTCATTCCGGAATCCACAACAAATTGGCGACGAGTATATCGGACTCACACGGGGAAGAAAGAAAAAAGAAAAATTCCCACTGTTCGACAACAAATTCGCGACGAGTATATCGAACTCACACGGGAAAGAAAGAAAAAAGAAAAATTCCCCCTCGTCGACAACATATTGACGACGAGGAATTCGAACTCACACGGGAAGGAAATCGAAACAAAATTCACCCTCGTTGTCCACAACAAATTGACGACGAGATATTCGAACTCAAACAGAAAAAAAGACTCCTTTGACGGTTTTTTGCCAGTGTCCACAACAACTTGGCGATAAAAGATTTATGAGGACTAAAATACGGAAAAACGAGTTTTTCGTAAGACTTTATCATGGAGGATTTTAAAAATATTTTAGTAGAACTTGTAATATACCAAAATGAACAACAATTACAACTCCAGGAAAGAATGGAAGAAAAATGGCAAAAACAATTACTACAAACGCAGGAACTAATATTAAAGGTAGCGAGTAACAAACAACAAAATATCGAAAAAGAGGCGACTTTTTCCCAAGAAGCAGTGTGGAATACGATAGAAACTTTCAAATACTCACTAGAAGAGGATAAAAATTTCGGGGATTATTTTAGACGCCACGAAGACATATTTAACATCGATTGTCAAAACTGTACAGAAGCAAAGAAACTACGTCTGTTGCTCAGAAAATTAGGAACTGAGGAATACACAAAATTTGTGGATTACATTTTGCCAAAAAAGACGAACGAATTAACGTTTGACGAAGCAGTTACATGTCTTACAGAGCTTTTCAGTCCAAAAACGTCACTCTTTCATAAGAGGTGGAAATGTCTTAACCTGGTAAAGGGCAAAAATGAGGACTATTCCACGTTTGCCACAATCGTGAATAAATATTGCGACGACTTGAAGTTGGCAGTTAACACCGGACAATTTCAAGTGTCTCATCTTTGTTCAAGGGTTAGTCTCAGCAAAAGATAGTGAAATGCGCAAAAGAATGCTTTCAAAACTACAAAATGAACCTGGATTAACACTACAACAATTATCAGAAGATTGCCAAAAATGCCTGAGTATAAAGAAAGACTCGAAGAACATTGAGGAGTCAGGAGTATCACATATACGTAAGTTAAACAAAAGTTTACGTTCTTCACCCTCCCCGGAAAAAAAAATCTGTAATAAGGGAAAAAGTACAACATATAGGGCAAATTATGACGAAAATCGAAGCAAATATAAGCTGCCTGCATGTTATCGATGTGGAGGACTACACTGGAATAAGGATTGCCGTTTTAAATATAAAAACTGTCTTGTGTGTGGAAAAATGGGGCACAAGGCCTCCCAATGTAAAAACAGAAAAGCTACTAGTAGGATAAGAGCTACTAGGATGCATGACGAAGACAATACCAACATAAGGAAATATGTGGAACTTGAAATCTTAAATAAAAAGATAAAATTGCAACTAAACTGGTTGAAGAGCCAAGCTCGTCACCCGCAGAAAATGACGAGTCGATGGAGGCGATCTTTGAAGTTTTTGAGATTCAAAGACCACAAGAAGACACAGAAATTGGAAGGACTAGCAGGAAGAGAAAATTTACAGTGCCTTTAATTGTCGACCATAAGAGAAAGGAAAAGATACTAACTCCCTATCTAAGGAGGGGGATATTAAGGGGTCTCCCCTATTCACACAAATGGACTTATCCAAGGTATATATAAACTACTACCAGTGTTTACCAGGACAGTCTGTAATAGAGTATTAAACCCGGCCTTCTGCCACATCTATTCCTCGTGGGGGGGGGGCAGTAAATACTGTCTGTAATAGAGTAGTAGTAGAGTAAGTCACACACAGAGACGGCGGCAAGCGTCATAGTTAGCGAGCACGTAGACTCAGTACGGAGTCATACCGCGATACTTAAATACCAAGACTGTATATATATTAGTGCTACTAAACCGCATTTCTGGATCTACTAACCCGTATTACCAGTTTGTATTATTACGTTAATACATTTATTTTCCTTATCCATTTCTGGCGTTTGTTATTCATTGATATCGGATTCATCCCGGAATCCACAACACTTTTAATATTCTACCAGGAGTCACACACGTGTTTCTAATACAACAACACGCAAACACACACGGTCCTCTACAATGCTCTCTCATTCATTGCTGCCTATTTCGACAACGCATCGTCGTTTTATTGTTGCCTATTAATCAATGCATTCCCATTTTATTGCTGCCTGTTTCATAAACGCATTCTCGTTTTATTTTTGCCTATTTCAACAATGCAAATGCATAATTTCGAAACGTGATTATACTATACTTCTGTGTGCTATCATTCGTTTTTCCATAAAATAATTAACAGCCGGGTTCAGTTTTAATAAGTAAACATTTATAGACGTTTTCTGATCAAACTTAATCTTCTTAAAGTGAAAGAAAAAATAGAAAACAAATTTATGTAAATAGTTTAGAATACTTTTGCTTGTTATTGTAGTACGTGACACAGCCCAGATGATAGCAAAATAGACTTTACCATCATTAGGCTGTCAGAGATGTCAGGTGTATCAGCGGGTTGACCTGAAATATAAAGCACAGGTCACAAATGCAGATGTATCTCAAAGTATGTCGGTGACTGACCCCAACAAGTAAACACGTTCGACCCAGCTGGGATTAGGATATATACGTGTGGGAAAACTATATGAAAGACCGATATATAAACACCCACTCGGGTGAGATTGATTGATTGGTTAATGTCTTTTTATGCCTTTATCAACCCTGTGTATGTTATTGATGTGGACCCGAAGTAGGGGCCACGGATGGAAAACACGGGTTAGAGGTAAGAAAGATATATTAAACAGAAAAGTTACAAAGAATAGTGTAAGAGTAAGCAGAGCTTACTATCCAGTGGTGTCCGATATTGGTATCGTACGCGGCTGCGCATTACTGGTGCTACTCCCATGATACTACCATTCACATAATAATATAGTACTGGGAGAGTCCATGATGTAGGAAAGTATCGGTCTCACAACAGTTATTTAAACTGAAACATGGACTATATGAATTTTATCTGCATTAACAATTTATTGAGAATAACAATGAGTTTTCCAGATACAAGTCCAATTATTTAACGCGTAGCTGGTGAAGGGGTTGATTTATGTATTTCCCAATGGTATTTGCGCGTAAGTAAGGTAATATAACGAAGAACAAATAGAATTCGAACCCCACTTTCTGATTCCACATTCCGAGCCCGTTATCCATTACACCGACTGCACATCCACTTGGGAGGAAAAAGGAGAACGTCTCTTACATCGATACTAGAATGTAAGGTCTATGTTCATCGGGATTCTCGGCGCCCAACATATACGCAGCCGGGCGGTAATTGACACATTCCAGTGTTGAATTATTGTAATGTTACGTTAGAGAGATTGGGTCCCGTGTTTCCAATAATATCGTACTACATCAAGGTTGCATTGTTTTTTTTATTGTTTCAACCTATTTTTTATTATTGAATTTTCAGTACTTTCAGTCGGTACACTTCCACTTAAAAATAATTATGGCTCATTGAAAAAAATAATAATAATATGAATTATAACTTATAATAATATATTATATAATATATATAATTATAAATTAATATGAATAAAATATTTAATATGAAAAGAAATATGACGGAGTTGAACTAACAATAAAATAATAAAACGTAATTAAATTTTGGCGTTTAATAAACAAACAGAACATTACCACAATGAATTAAAACAGTAGCCCATCTCCTCTTCGTCTTTTCATCATCAAACGTTGTGAATCTAAATTTGTAAAATTCCCTTTTCTCTTAAAACCATTTAAGCGTAATATGTCAACAGAAGCGTATAATATAAAGAAACGTATCTGAGCAAAATCTATAACCCAAAATCAATCTTCGATGTAAATTATTTGCAACGCTAAGCAATATCAAATTTAGAGGAAGAGAATGTTTAAAATATCCCCGGCTGTGCTTTTTATTCTGGAAATAGATTTTTAGGTAAGTCTAAATTGATATTTGGGACAGCAGAAGCGTATTGTCTGTTCAATACCTATCGAAACTTTTATGTCACTATATTTTCAATGCAATTACTGACCAATTGAGAAGAGAAACAAATGAAATCACATTTGTAAGTCTAAGAAAACATTTTCTCGTGGAGTTAAATGATGATAAGAAAACTAATATAGCTGTGTAGCATTTACTTTTCATTTTGATTTCAGGAAGTTTGTTATTTACCATGAAATGGTAACTAGGAGAATAATTTGTGTGCCTTCTCAAAACCTTTCATCGCCATTACAACAGGTGAATGTTTGGGGTGAGAGACTATAGATTCCGAATGAGATTGGCTGACGTGGGATCAAGCAGGATGTAGTTACGATGTTTGTTATTCATTGTCGAGAACAGATCATGAAAAAGTACAAAATGGACTGAAAGGTGATCAACCGTTTTTTTGACTGATTGTCATGCCTGATATGAAAAGAGCGGGTGTCAGAGGAATTTTCCCTGGCTTCCATTATCTTGTGTGTAATATAGCATCTGGGAAAGTGAGCAAAGGCTTGAGATTAAAGGTGGAATTTAGGCGCATTGACATTCGCTTATCAAATGAAAGAATGAATGAGATATTTCTCTTTAGCGTCAATCGGTGTTAATATACGCACGTCATTGTACACTGTTCTTTATGTGTAAAGGCAGTGTGTGTATAGACATTATTTTATGTTTGATGGGGTGTGTTTATCCAATGGTGTATACATAAATAAAAAAAAGTCACACTCTCAAAGAACAATCAGAAGTTATAAAACTCTGACTGCTTTTTTAGCCAATCCGACAATTATACATAAGTATTAATTTACTTAGTCAAGTTGGGGGCCTCAGGTTATCATATACAGTGCTGTTCGATAAAAGTGACTCACCTGATTTTTGTTTTTAATAAATGTTCTCTTCTCCGATGAAACGAAAGTTGAGCTAAATTCAACGGATAAGCGATC
Source organism: Acanthosepion esculentum (assembly GCA_964036315.1). NCBI lineage: Eukaryota > Metazoa > Mollusca > Cephalopoda > Sepiida > Sepiidae > Acanthosepion > Acanthosepion esculentum. Next base: position 9,440,098 of record OZ038480.1, read on the forward strand.
TAAAATCCGAAGTTTTGAAAGCTCTTTGAATATAGCAGTAAGTACTGTCAAGCATCCGTTCAGTATAATGTTCTGGGAATGCTTTTCTTTTCATGGAACTGGTTTCTTAAAACCTATTGAGGAGCAAGTAGTACAGGAGAATTTTAGAGTCTTGTCTGCTCCCTTCTGCTGAAAGGGTGCAAATCGACCCCACCAAGCCCATTTTTATTCAGGATAATGCTCCCTGTCACAAATCAAAATTGATGATGGAATACTTTGATGAGAAGCAGGTGAGTGTTATGACATGGCCGCCCCAATCTCTTGACCTCAACCCCATAGAAAACTTATGGAGCATTATAAAGTACAGGCTCTCGATAAAGCAGTTGAGCAACAAGGAGGATTTGATTGTGAATTTCATATCCGAATGGAATTCAATGCTTGGAGATGAGATTTGCCAAAACCTAAGTCAATGCCAAAAAGGGTTGAAAAGGTTATTCAAAATAAAAGAGGAACCATAGATTATTAAATATTTCGAACTATATTATATATTATAAATAAATTATACCTCTATTATTCTTTATTTAAAGCTGTTCGGTTAAGTTTCTATTGATTACTAGTTGCAGGAAATAAGTGAGTCACTTTTTTTGCCTAAATCTCATTTATATCCAAAATTATAATTATCAATAGAATACCTTAGGATGAGTAAACTTTTTTACTAGGTGGTCGGAAAGGGGTCTTTATATTAGTAAGATTAAAAATTATTTTGACCCCAAAAGCAATAGGCGAACAAATTTTTAAGTAAAAAATCAGGTGAGTCACTTTTATGGAACATGCACTGTATATGTTGTGTTGTTTTTAAGTGGTTACTCATTGAAATACTGTGCAAATAAGTCTCTTATTATTTTTGAAGATCTAACATGGTTTGACTTGACCATTATCCAATTGTGCGATTTTAGCCTTTATGTGTCTACGTGTGTGTTTCTATCTGTATGTATATGTGTCTCTTATGTGAATGCGTATGCGCGTATGTATTAGTATGCGTGGGTATATGCATGTGTGGATTTGTGTCTGTGTGTGTGTACTTTCGTGTCTCTCTCTATTGATCTCTCTCTCTCTCTTTATCTCTCTGTGGCTGTGTATGTACGCCTACGTGCGCGAGTTTTTGTGTATATGTGTGCATCTCAGTGTATATGTGTAACTTGACCATAAACCACTTCTGATATTTCGTCTTTGTATGTCCGGTGCTATATGCATGTCTATGAGATTTTTGTTGTTTTTATACTGTTTATTCAGCCAATACAAGGCCTAAGAGTCACTCAAGGTAGAGACCAGCTGAGTGAGATTGTTTTAAGTGAGGGAGAAGGAGAGATTAAGAAGTATACATTATGAAGGGCGTGTTGGATGTGTATAGGTTGACCCTGGTCTTGAAGAAAGAGACGGAAAATTTTTCTAGTTCCACGTGCCATGTTTCATGGATGTCAGTTACCAGTTATCTCCTGTTAATTTCCCTCTGAAAGTTCTCCGCTGCCTTAGACGGGTATTGAACTCACACACTTTGGGTTTTGTCACTGGATCTAACTAACGCCTTTATCCACTGTACCATGTGTTCTTGTAGAGTGTGAGTTCAATACCCGTTTAAGGCAGTGGATATCTTTCAGATGGAAATTAACAGGAGATAAATAATAACTGACATGCATTAAACGTGACGCGTGGAACCAGAACAGTCTACCCCAGTCAGCGAAATAAAGGGTTCAGTTCGACATTCCAACGACCTAAAGAAGACCGGGGCGTACAACGGCCGAAACGGTGTAATAAATATGGCGACAAAGATGAGGACAATAGTACGAATAATGTAAATAATTTTATCCTGATATGAAATGTTATGTATTTCCTTCCTTTTCTGTACGTAGGAGTCATCGTAACTTTCAAAAACCTACAAAATATACATCAGATTAGAAATGTATTCCTTTAGGGTTATTTAGATTGCAACCCATTCAGCCCATCTTACTAGATTCTAGTGCTTCTGTCTTCTGTCGGAGCGTACAACGGCCAAAACGCTGTAATCAATATGGCGACAAAGATGATGACAATAGTCCGAATAATGTAAATAATGTACATAATACCTCATCTCAGAAATATAGACAGATACTGAAAGGCCGAAACGTTGTAATAAATAAGGTGACAAAGATGAGGACAATAGTCCGAATGATGGAAACAGTGTACATAATACCTCATCTCAGAAACATATACAGATACTGAAAGGCCGAAACGTTGTAATAAATAAGGTGACAAAGTTGAGGACAATAGTCCGAATGATGGAAACAGTGTACATAATACCTCATCTCAGAAACATAGACAGATACTGAAAGGCCGAAACGTTGTAATAAATAAGGTGACAAAGATGAGGACAATAGTCCGAATGATGGAAACAGTGTACATAATACCTCATCTCAGAAACATAGACAGATACTGAAAGGCCGAAACGTTGTAATAAATAAGGTGACAAAGATGAGGACAATAGTCCGAATGATGGAAACAGTGTACATAATACCTCATCTCAGAAACATAGACAGATACTGAAAGGCCGAAACGTTGTAATAAATAAGGTGACAAAGATGAGGACAATAGTCCGAATGATGGAAACAGTGTACATAATACCTCATCTCAGAAATATTGACAAATACTGAAAGGCCGAAACATTGTGATAAATATGGCAACAAAGATGAGTACAATAGTCCGAATAATGTAAATAGTGTACATAATACCTCATCTCAGAAATATAGACAGATACTGAAAGGCCGAAACATAATACCTCATCTCAGAAATATAGACAGATACTGCAGGATAAAATTGAAAAAAAATAGCATAAGAGTTTAATCCCTAAAATGCACCTATGGGGAAGATTATTCGGGGATGACGGTAGATTCAATGTAATACATTAAATTTTAACTTAGTATAAATTTTATTGATCCCGACGTAAACAAAGCCGAATGGAAAATTTTAAATGGGTTCTCTAACAGGAATTCTCCCATAAATAGCAATAAGTGCTGGAAAATAAGAGTAAAATAAAAAAAAAATTTACTTTCTTTCGCCAACAGGAGAATATGGAAAGCAGTATCCATGCGTCTAGTATGAGTCAATGCCCGTTGGCAATGGATGCCTGAACACACGATACGTTTCAAACTAAATTGAAGACGAGACGGATTTTCTGACCCAGAGTTTTAATTCTGAAAGAAATTCTTTATACTTCTAAGACACATAAATTCTAGGACGTAAACCTATTTTTTCTTTCTCACCAATACGTTTTCACCCGAATACAAGTATATTAGAGGCTGTCTATATTTCTGAGATGAGGTATTATGTACAGTATTTACATTAGTCGGACTATTGTCCTCATCTTTGTCGCCATATTTATTACAACATTTCGGCCATTGTACTCTCCAGCCTTCTTCAGGTGGTTGGAATGTCAAACTGAACCCTTTATTTCGCTCACTGAGGTAGACTGTTCTAGTTCCACGGGCCATGTTGAATGGATGTCAGATATCAGTTATCTCCTGCTAATTTTACCTCTGAAAGTTCTCCACTGCCTTAACCGGGTATTGGACTCACACTCTTTGGGTCTGTCACTGGATCTAACCAACGCCTTTATCCACTGTGCCATGTGTCCTCAACGACACATGGCACAGTGGATAAAGGCGTGGATAACATGGCACAATGGATAAAGGCGTTGGTTAGATCCAGTGACAGACCCAAAGAGTGTGATGTCAATACCCGGTTAAGGCAGTGGAGAACTTTCAGAGGGAAAATTAGCAGGAGATAACTGATAACTGACATCCATCAAACATGGCACGTGGAACTAGAACAGTCTACCCCAGTGATCGAAATAAAGGGTTCAGTTCGAAATTCTAACCACCTGAAGAAGGCCGGAGCGTACAATGGCCGAAATATTGTGACAAATATGGCGACAAAGATGAGGACAATAGTCCGACTAATGTAAATACTGTACAAGTATATTAATACACACATTAATTATAGAAAAAAACTAGTAAAAGCCGACGTGTGTATCTGCAAAATTGCATATGCATATGTATATGTCTGTCTGTATGTACATGCGTGTGTGTATGTGAGCATATTTATCTCTGCGTGTATGATTATATATCCGCTGCCCCACGCAGCAAGATGTGGCACAAGACTGAGTTTAAAGTGGGGTATCCGAGCCCGGTGCCTCGGGCAAAAATTCCCTATAGACCGCGTAAAAACGGAGTCACTTTCCCGGGACGAGACTCTGCCCTTCGGCAGAGCCTCGTCGGGAGGATACTCTCTGACATAAGCCAGGTAAGTATCTGTATGTGTATGTGTGTGCCTCTATAGTTATCTATGTTTATCAGTGTATGCGCGCGTGTGTGTGTGTTCATGTATATGTACGAGCCTCTCTGTACTTGTGTATATCTGTGTATGTGCCTCTCTCTCCGTGTCTCTGTGTATATGTGTGTGTATGTCTCTTTCTGGAGCTACGCAACTAGAATGAATTAGGCAGACAGAGTTCGGATTTCCGTTGAAACTGTTTCATATATATATTGGACTAAAGACTGAAGAAAGCATGAACTCTCTTCTCCCTGTGTTCAGTTGCATTGTCATTTATATTGACAAGATTAATTATCTTAGGCATTCAGCGATAGGTGATAGAAATGAGGCTGGCTGGGTGAGGCAACTCGCATACACATACTGTAATACAAAAAGCAGCTTCTGACCCCGCATTTAACTCTAACTGAATCCAATCAACGGCTTTGATGTTAGGTCCTTTGACTAAATCATTGTCATTATGTGAATGAATATAAGAACAAATCTGAGCTGATGGAGCGAGCGACTGAATATTCATCTGCATATATCACCGTCTGTGTCTATATAAGTCAATGATTGTGCAGTTGACTGGCTTCGTGTCATTTATTCGTAAATTATTCCAGCACCTACGCTCGTTTGTTTTCCTGCATTGCGGTAGACAATATGCATATTTTGTCTGTTAATTCGGTGCCTAAAAACCTCGCTTATTTGTGTCTAGATATCTACCAAGTTTCGTTTGGTACATACAACACCAGAACAAATGGAACAAGAAATGTAGTATTAGAAAAGACCAGAACGCTTTTAAAATCGCCATTCAAATGTATCTTACATGTTTGCCTTTGAACACCCACTATTGGCGCTGGTGACAAAACAATTACCAATCCCAACCAATCTACTAGATTTAGTCTTACATAAGGCCATGTTACTGTGGTACCCAATGAGGACAAAATTTATAACTTAGTTGCAAAGATAAGGTTACTACTTATCGTTGTATATCCATTTTTAAATATAGTCGTTCCCTACATCGCCATGACACTGGAATGCGACACCAATTCCCTACTCAAAATTCAAAAACTGCTCTATTGTTTCTGCACTTCCCATTCTTAGATATCAAAGATAAACACTGTCGATGTCCTTTTATTCTCATTGGTGCATTACTGGAGTGAGAAGACAGTTTTCTCAAACATATTTTTTATACTTAATATTATTCTAGTCAAGAATGACTGATATGTTGGCAATTATTTACTGTTTAACTTGAAGACTACAGTAAAAATTCCCTACCTGAGTAAATTGAACTTTTTCACCATCTCGCTACGCTAGGCACCCTAATTACACTTTTGTATATCATCATTTAATCAATGAGACAGATGAGGATGGAACTCACTAAACGAATAAATTGGTTTGAAAGGAACGCAATATACACTTGTGTATATCATATATATAACACTTTCTACTGATGATAATACATTTCGTCAGTCCGAAATAATAAAATGTTGAATATTTTAATGGCACTCTGAGAATTTATGTGAACAATTAGAATATAGGAATATTCTTTGGAATTTTTAAATCTTGCGTCTGTGTCAGAAAATACTTTGCAAATCGGAGAGCAATTTTTAAGCGGAAACACCTTGAATAAGCGTCAAGTAAGAAAAACTTAAAGTATAAATAAAGTTTCTTTTGTATAGAACCCTGTAAACTACAAAGATTTACACATTAAGCCCGGGAACTATATCTCTACGGTTAGACAGTTTCGATAAGTTAACCATATCTCTAGAGTTAGACAGTTTCGATAAGGTAACATATATCTACAGTTAGTTTTGATAAGTTAACCATAACTCTACCGTTAGGCAGTTTCGATAAGGTAGCCATATCTCTACAGTTAGTTTCGATAAGGTAATCATATTTCTACAGTTAGTTTCGATAAAGTAACCATATCTCTACAATTAGACAGTTTCGATAAGGTAAACATATCTCTACAGTTAGTTTCGATAAGGTAACCATATCTCTACAGTTAGTTTCGATAAGGTAACTATATCTCTACAGTTAGACAGTTTCGGTAAGGTAAACATATCTCTACAGTTAGTTTCCATAAGGTAACCATATCTCTAGAGTTAGTTTTGAAAAGGTAACCATATCTCTACAATTAGACAGTTTTGGTAAGGTAACCATATCTCTACAGCTAGTTTCGATAAGGCAACCATATCTCTACAGTTAGTTTCGATAAGGTAACCATATATCTACAGTTAGTTTCGATAAGGTAACCATATCTCTAGAGTTAGTTTTGAAAAGGTAACCATATCTCTACAATTAGACAGTTTCGATAAGGTAACCATATCTCTACAGTGAGACAGTTTAGATATGGTAAGCATATTTCTACAGTTAGTGTCGATAAGGTAACCATATATCTACAGTTAGACAGTTTCGATAAGGTAACCATGTACACAGTTATACCGTTTCGATAAGGTAACCATATCTCTACAGTTAGTTTCGATAAGGTAACCATATATCTACAGTTAGTTTCGATAAGGTAACCATATCTCTTGAGTTAGTTTTGAAAAGGTAACCATATCTCTACAATTAGACAGTTTCGATAAGGTAACCATATCTCTACAGTGAGACAGTTTAGATATGGTAAGCATATTTCTACAGTTAGTGTCGATAAGGTAACCATATCTCTACAGTTAGACAGTTTCGATAAGGTAACCATGTATACAGTTATACCGTTTCGATAAGGTAACCATATCTCTACAGTTAGTTTCGATAAGGTAACCATATCTCTACAGTGAGACAGTTTCGATATGGTAACCATATCTCTACAGCTAGTTTCGATAAGGCAACCATATCTCTACAGATAGTTTCGATAAGGTAACCGTATCTCTACAGTTAGACAGTTTCAATAAGGTAAGCCTATCTCTACAGTTAGTTTGGATAAGGTAGCATATCTTTACAGTTAGACATTTTCGGTAAGGTAACCATATCTCTACAGTTAGTTTCGACAGTTAGACAGTTTCGAAAAGGCATTTCTTTTTTACCAACATCTTTTGTTTGAATTATTGTCCTACTTTCTTTCCATTCTCCAACGATTTATTTACTTTATTTGTGTATTTTCATCGTTTCTTGCTATTCTTCTAATAGCGAATTCTTACCAGCTATTTTGCTCTTGTTTCCTCCATTTTTAACATTTACGTCTCATTTTTGCTTTCATTTTCCTCTGATATATTTGTATATTTCTGTTTGTATCTGTTCATATTTGCATTTGTCATATATTTATTGTATATTGTCTTTTCAAATTTCATGGTTTTCGTCCTTCACTGCTTTCGGATTTTGTTTCAGAAAATTTTAATCTTTCCTTCACTTTATTTTCCTTTTCATTCTGTTTTTGGTTTTATACTTACCAATTTCATCTCTGATATTTTCTTATCCGGCCAAAAAATTAGAAATTGAACGTACAATCTTGTGCGACACAAACTGACAAATGAGAAATAATATCCACTTGTAAAATCAACGTTCAATATCCTCTCTTCTATCTGTGATGGACAGAAAGCCCCAGAAACGTTAAAGAGTTGATAATTTTCTGAAATACAGAACAAATCAAATTGAAGTCGATGTCAAACACAATGCGTTGTATTGGTGGCAGAATTCGTTTCATGGCTAAAAATACAATTATAAAAAACGTAACTATTTCAACAACGAAGCTGTCATGTTTTTATCTTTTTATTTCCTCATTGATAATCTTTATCCACCCCCTTTTCATTTATCAATCTTCTTTTAATTAAGTTTTCACTATTTTATGGAGGGGTGTGTGAAATTCTAACCTAGAATTACTCTTTTCCAAATTTCAAAGCGTTGTCTTCACTGTTTATTCATCAAATTATTTTGCTGGCCTCATATCTTGCATCAAATTCATCTTAATATAACAGTATATGCATATAGGTAAAATTATTTATTTCCTAAAAAATATAAAATTGTGGCACAAGTTCGAAGGGAAAATGGGAAGAAGCTGGTCCTCATTAGCCATCCCAGTTTTAGCCAATCAGAATCACGAATCATTCATTCATTACCATTCGCCCATTCACCATAAGCACCCACCCATCACCACTCAATCCTGCATATACCATAATACCGCATATTAGTACGGTACCTACAGAAAATTCCATGATGTTAAAATTTTATTTCATTGTCCGTAAAGTCTGTATATGTATAGAGGTAAAAAAAACAATAGGAAAACTGTATTGTTAGCCAATGCCTAACTGTTAACAACAAACGAAATTGTCCTTAGCAACTAGAAGAATTTAGAAAACGCTATTATATTCATATTGTCAACTGAAAATTACAAGTATTATCACGTGTGGAAATATCGCTTTTATTGCTGTGTTGACGGATTCAACAATTATCTTTTGATTTCTTGATATAGTTGTGAACATTGACTTGAAGAGTAGTAATTCTGTTAGGAAAGTTGATATTGGGTAAAAACCTGAGCGTAGGTTAATATTTGGACAGCATATATATATATATATATATATATATATATATATATATATATATATATATATATATAGTAATATATATATATAGTAAGCATTTCACCCCAAGCAAAGCGGGGGTGCTGTTGGAGTTTTGGGGTACCCTGGTGTACTAATGAGCCAACCAAAATGAGCTGACTCATTTTATAGTTCACCAATAGAAGAGTTAACCAATCAGAAGGCTCAAAATATTCAATACAACGTGTATAAAGGCGGCCATGTTTTTCCCGAATATGCACAGCCAGCCTTTGATATCGAAGACTGAAGAATTACGGAACAGCTGCTTGTAGTATTGGCGATATAATCAGATTCAGTAGAGTGTCTGACTCGTGAGTGTTAATCTTTAACGTTGTTTCATTGAACAGATTACGTACTAAGCTGGATTCTCTATTCATAGACTATAGTGAACATGGTCAACAAGTGCCACTAGCAGACAAAGGATTACAAGGGGTGAAAATATGAGTAAAGAGGGGGTTTTAAGGAAAGGATAAAGAGAAGGAGGGGAATCAAGATCAAAACATCAGAAGATGTCGATTGTCATTGCATTTGAATATTTGAAGATTATAGTTATCAGGGAATAAAGTAAGAGGAAGGGAGTTCCACTGTCGGGAAGTGCGAGAGAAGAAGCGGTTGGAATAGAAGAGGCGGTTACATTTAACTGTTTCGACAGTGAAAGGGTAGAACCGAGATGCCAACCTAGTAGCACGCTTTAATTCATGCAGTTGGGTCACCAGTAAAAATAGCTCATCAGAGCAATTGCCATGAAAATATTTGTAGAAAAGGCAGAGGGAAGTCACATTACGTCTATGAGAAAGTGACTAGAGTTGAGATCCCATTGTATATCCGTCTTTGGATTTTGTCGTGAACCCCGAGATGAAAAGCGAGGGCACCAGACCATATATGACAACAGTAATTTTAATTCATATCTCTGGTGGCATTAAGCCACTCTTACATTGCGTTTACAATAACAAAACAATACTAAAATAGATATAAAGGATTATGAAATCGATAATTCAGATATTACACATAATATTTCACTATCTTTTATATAAAACTTATAAAAATATTAACTTAAAATAGAATACAATATGCCATAATAAAAGTGTAGTATGTGGTTCACTTCAGATCATGTTGGTAGGCTTTGTATTCAGTGTCCTACAGTGAAGCCTGGTTTGGTGTTGCTCCGAGACTACCCCCAGCTGCGGGTGGAGAGCCACGATTCACTAGATGACAGAGGAATGCCTTATATGTGCGCGTTGGAGAAAAATTACTGAGAAGGCAGTTATATAAATATTCACTACAGTGAGGACATGGGCAGTCTCTCAGAGTTTACCGACAAAACGTCATGTCTTTTTCGGGTGAGGTGTTGCAATGTCGCACCCACGCACAAACACACACACACACACACACACACACACACACACACACACACACACACACACACCAGCCGATTGGAATTGATGCTCAGTAAAATATAACGATAAATATGTAACGAGGCTGGAAAATATACAAGAGTTTCTTATCCTCATTAAAATGTACGACATGATGGATTACAAATGCCATAAGATGGCTAGCAGATTCCTTGTTATCACAGTAAACTCAGTATACAAATTCTACTTTATTAAGTCGAGAAATGTCACTTATTGATCTAAAGATTTCTCTTCAGGGACTTTTGACATTCAACCTGCATATTTTGCAAACGAAATTAGAAATAAATATTATATGTGCTTCGGAATCATGTTAAATTTTACTGACAGGGTTTCTTTCACTTAAGAAATAGCCACTCCTTTCAAAGGCGTATTTTGATATTATGCCTAACCTAAGAATAAAAAAAATATCTGATTTTACCGCATGTATCATATACATAACACTTAGCATATGTTTTCGACATAAATTTGGTATATATTCCCGCAATTTCTTGCATTTTACTCCATATGCTTGAATAAATCGTTTTTTGTTTTTTGGGGTTTTTTTTTTTCGTTTTATAGATGGTGTAGTGGATGGCTTGGGGTTTAGTTTTCTATATGCATATTGGAACTCGACTTTAGTTTGCTATATACATATTTGAACTCGACTGGAATTCGAGCCGGGTTCGAATTACAGTCGAATCCATTGCATTCACTTACTTGGGTAAATAGCGGGACAGACCGGGTTCTATAGCATTGGATGGCAATTGGTCTACCGCAGAAAGAAATGGCAACCTACTGCGGGGAAAAATCTGCCTCGTCAGTCATGTATCGAAAGATGCATGGCCGCCTAAGTGTGTATCGCGCATGGCACATAACTAACTTATATACATAAACTGGGCAGCGTAATAATATTGAAATCGTGATACATAGGCGCAAAAGTGCATTGGAATAGAGAAAGATACCAAAATAGAATAGCATTAAAACGAAGAAAATAATACTGGGGTACCAGTTAATATCTGTTATTTCATATAGCAATGAAATGTGGGCAATTTCGTCACAAATGATAAAGGTCTTCGAGTAACTAAAATGTGAATTTACCGACGATCATTGTGCATATCAATGATAGATTTTTATTGTTTATTTTATTTTTTTACGGGGTTCGTTATCATATTTGTTTCGTTAAAAGTATTGGTTTACTCTAAAGTCTGTTAAATTCTCTGCGTTGTATATAGTATATATATTTACATTTTACATCGCAGTATTTTACAAGGTAGTCGTTTTAATTTTCGATTTTTAAGTAACGCAGCAACAATTCGTTTCTGTGTCTGCATTTTGAGATGAGTACTGATCATTTATTTATTAAATTTTGTTGGAAGATGATTATAAATATTTTCTCCTGCCGAGAGAGTTTAGTTTATGCATTTATTGTTGTAGGCTAATGCTGTTTCACATATTTTCCATGGCACTTTTGGTTTATTCTGTTTTTAATTTCTCATATACCTTTAGAAAGCATTGTGCGATTCGCGTATTTAATATCTGTAAAGGACGTTTTGAACGCGTATTTGTTTGTTTCCAAGTTCCTTCAGTTACTCCTATGTATAATCTGTTTTTGTTATCTGCTCATTTTACAGTGACTTTGTATATTGCATTGCTTTGTAAGTAATAGCAACGTAAGGGGCATTCGTTCTTTACCCTACAGTGACAGGTGGATTTTGTTTGTTCATGTTGGTTATTTTTTGTTGTTTATTTTTATTATTTGTGTCATAATCAAATATGATAACCAAAACTCGTAAAATAAACAACTAATAAAATTACACAACGTAAGTAAATAATAAACAAGTTAACAATACATATATAAACACAAGTAAATGTAATAATATTTAAATAGTCAATTATAAATAATAAATGGTTAAAAACAACACTAAATATAGCAAAAATAAGCGCATGTAACCGCAAAGATGTACAAGTATTCCTACTCAATAGCCTTTAGAATAATTTGAAACATAAACGTTATCAACTACCCAATAAACTTTAGGATAATACAATATACTTTGCTACCCATAATGCCCCGTTGATCAACGTATATAAATAGTCGAGCTCAAACACAAAATATATAGCCTAAAGATTTCATTCAAGCATGAAACAAACTATCACCACGCAGTGTTGAAATTAGTGCCCACTTTTATATTGTGATATCTACATACTTTCTCTCTCTGATATTAAGCACATTTACGCATAGATACAGCATAGTATAAAAGTATATTTTTATCATATATATATGTTATGGTCCAGGGTTAGGACGATTGAAGAACAACACGAACACAAGAGTAGAAATAACAAAGATATATTACACAGAATAATAATACAAGATGTGAAAAGTGTTAGTATAACTGTGAGTCTGGTTTGGAGTGAACTACTATTGGCCCGAATCTATTCCGTCTCGTCCCTCTCTCTTGAGTGGCGCAGTATTTATAGTGTCAGGAAGAGTACACTCTGTCGTTATAGATAAGGTCCCATAACAGCCCCCTCCTAAATCTTTTACCACACAGGGGTCTTTAATATTTTTTCCTCTTCGGATTAATCATCAAAGGCTCTGTAATTTTTCTGCTTGATTTCAGCGGTTCTGACATTGCTTGATGCCTTTGCTTATTGAATGTGTCAAATATTGTGTCCATCACTTCCTCCTCTTCCAGAAGTAGACCGTTAGAATCCTCTAACAGCCTCTTTCTGATCTGATTTAAGTGCCTTTTATGCGAGAACTTCGGACCCTGAATAATTTAAATGACGTTCCTAATTCATTTCTCTAGTGTATATGGCTCCCTATAGGATGTGTTGTTTTTGAACATTTAAAAAAAAAAATTCTCCCCTGGCTTAAATTTTCTTTTTGGTTCAAACGACGTTGGTGATTGCTTTGTCTGTTTTGGCAGTAATTTGTCGAATACCGATCTAATTTTTCGGGCGAACATCACTTCCGCGGTTGATAATGCCGATGGCGTAGTACTGTTCGGTGTAATTCTATATACTTGCAAGAATTGTTGTAAAGCCTTTTCTGATGGTACGTCATAAGCTTTCCTTAGTGCTCTTTTTAATGTATCTACAAACCTCTCCGCTTGCGCGTTTGATCTTGGGTGATATGGCGGGGATTTGATGTGTTTCACCTGAAAAGTTTCATAAAATTCTTGAAAATCCGCAGATGTAAATTGTATCCCATTATCGGTGACTAAACAATCAACCACTCCTAATCGAGCAAACAGCTCGTGAAGGCAATTTATTGTAGTCTCAGAAGTAGGTTTTCTTCAACGAAATACTTCTGGCCATTTGCTGTAACTGTCTACTACAATCAAGTAGTAAAAACCATCTAATGGACCTGCGAAATCTACATGGATTCTCGACCACGGTCGATCTGTCTTAGGCCATGGCTTATGATTGACCGGAGGTGCCTTGGCTGCTAAGGAACAACCCTTGAATTTGTCCAGCATATGTATAATATCTTGATCCATGTTTGGCCAGTACACGTAACTTCGCATTAAGGATTTCATCCTGTTCTTTCCTGGGTGGCCCATGTGAAAATCCTTGAGGATTCGCCTTTGTAGCGTTTTCAGGATTACTACTCTTTCATTATATAGTAGAACATTATCACATAACGAAAAACTGTCTGATATATGCTTATCTTTTTCTGCAATTTTTGTTTTCGTTTCCTTTATAAATTCGTCATTCACCGCTTCGTTTCTTATTTTCTGTAATGTGACGGGGAGGTTTCGAATTGTACTACATAATGATGTTCTAATATCTTCCTCATATCGTAGAGCTGCAATTAAGGAATCCTCTAATGGCTCCATTTTCTTTGGTATTAGTCTTGAAAGACCATCTGCATGCCCGATTTTGTTTGATGGAAGATACTCCAAGTTATAGTTTAATAAAATAGTTCCCAATCTTAGCAATCTATTAGCAGTGTAGACAGGTAGACCTTTCTTTGATCCAAATATTGTCAATAACGGCTTGTGGTCCGTCTGTAAGGTGAAAATTCTACCGTAAATATATATGTGGAATATCGTAACAGCAAAAATAATCCCCAGCACCTCTTTTTCGATTTGCGAGTAATTTTGTTTGGCTGGTAGTAAGGTTCTTGACGATGGGTTTTAGTGTCCCATCCGGAATTTTATGAACTATACATGCCCCAACACCACAGGCACTCGCGTCACTCGCAACTATTATTTCCAATTTTCGGTCATAATTCGCTAAAAAATAAATCTGCTGTTAGATCTTAATGATTTTGTCGAAAGTTTTCTGCCATTCATATGACCATTCCCAAACGTTTTCCTTCTTCAACAGTTCGTTTAGGGGTGCGCGTAATTTGTGCATGTTAGGAATAAATTCTTGATAATAATTTACTAAGCCCAAGAAGCTTTGTAATTCGGATACATTTTTTGGAGCCGGCATTTTTTCTTTATTGCCGTGGCTCTTTCTGGGTCTGGTCTCCTTCATAAAGAAGTCACATTTATTTTCCTTTACCTTAAACCCGTAGTTTTGTATCTGCCTGAAAACCTCTTGAACGTGTTCCCAGTGTTGTTCAATATTTTTGCTATTTATCAGGATATCATCAAGGTATGCAATCGTAAAATCCAATCCGCCTAGCATAGTATCCATTATTTGCTGAAATGTTGCCGGCGCGACCTTGATCCCGAATGGTAATCTCTGGAACTTATATAACCCTTTATGTGTGTTTATGCACAACAACCTAGAGCTTTCATCATCTACTGGTACTTGCAGGTATGCTTCGCTCAAGTCTATCTTTGAGAAAAATTTTCCTCCGTTCAACTTTGTGAAAACTTCCTCTGGACTAGGGAGAGGATAGTGATAATCCTTAATCGCTTAATTCAATCCCGTCGAGAAATCAGTGCATACTCGTATCTTACCCGATTTCTTTTTCATGTAAACCGTAGGTGTGGCCCATTGACTATATTCCACCTTTGTCAATATACCGGTTTTCACGAGTCTATCCAACTCTTCGTCTATATTTTCTAATGATGCGAAGGGTACATTTCTTTATTTCTTGAAAATGGGTTGTACATTTTCTTGTTGTTCGATTTTGGCCGCCATTTTTTACACTTCCCGAGATCGGCTGAAAATACATAGGGGAAACTCTCCTTTAATTTCTCCTTCAATTTCTCTTCCTCGGTCGATAACCTTTCCACTTTTTGGCAGAACGTATTTATCGGTAGATCCCAGAGGTCAAATTTCTGCATCCAGTCAGTTCCAAATAAATTTTCCATATTTTTTAGAACATACATCTTTAATTTCTTGGTCATACCGTTGAACGTCACATTTGTGATAATTTCCCCCTCAAATTTGATTTTTCTTCCTGTTACCGACCTGGCTTTTTATCTGTTCTCAACATGGTCGGTTTGTTTAATTTATTCCACGCCTGTAAGCTTATAATGGTTAAATCTGATCCGGAATCTAATTGTAATCTGATTTTTTTGTTTAACATTTCTACTTGTACGTATTTTCGTATATTTATCCCGTCCGATTGGTCAGTTCTAGTGACTCTTACTCGCCTTTTGCTTTCTTTCTTAGTTCTATAATGAGAACTTTTATGTCCCACTTTATTGCACGACAGACATGTCTTATAGCTGTATGGACAATCTTTGTACCAATGCAAAGTCCCACAGCGATAGCATGGACTGGGTGGTAGTTTCTTCTGAGTTTTCATTTGACATTTGTTTTTAAGAGTGAAAAACGTGTTTGTCGTTGTACTTTTCGTATGTGAGCGACGCCAGATACTTCTGTATCTTTCGAGTCCTTTTTTTACCTTTATGCATCACTGACAGTCCTCAGCCAATTTTAGTAGAGTCAATTCTGGTTCACTCTCAAGTTTTGTTAGAATTCTCCCTCTGATCTCCGCATCTTTAGTCGAAACCAGGCCTTGGACGAATATCATACATTTAACATTGTCCGGGCTGAGTTCAGATAACTTAAAGTCATCGCAGAATTTGTTTACTATGGAAGCGAATGTTATATAGTCTTCGTTATCCTTTTTTGTTAAATTTAAACATTTCCTCCATTTAAACATTCACACACACACACACACACACACACACACACACATATATATATATATATATATATATATATATATATATATATATATATATATCCGATGCGATGAGAACGAAAGTAATATATAAATTCCAACGTTCGCAGCGTTAATTCAAAAAAGAGCTCGATACATGTAGTAGAGGGATAATTATTTATTTATTATAATTTTATCATATAGACAAAACCATTTTACTCACAACAAAGATGCAACTTGGTTTCAGTGCATTTCAACTGCACATCTAGATGCACCCGTAGATGTGCAGTTAAAATGCACTGAAACCAAGTTGCATCTTTGTTGTGAGTAAAATGGTTTTGTCTATATGATAAAATTATAATAAATAAATAATATATATATATATATATATATATATATATATATATATATATATATATATATATATATATATATATATAATACTAATATGGTTTTAAGGTGCGCTATATTTATACCTTTCTCTATATATACCTGGTGCGATTGGTAAATATATAATTTTAATTTCGCGCATGTGCCTTGTTTGTCTTTGCTTTTATCGACAGCACATTCTAGTAGTGTAAGCTGGACACCATCTGTGAGAAAAGGAGAACCATGTAACAATTCACCCCGTCAGAAATTTGGAAATGGAATGCTGTACTGCTTGGCATTCGGGCCGGAATACGAACATTTCAGCGTGTTTGGGTGTCAACCTGAGGACAGTGCAGAGAATTCGGAGTTAGATGAGTCTAATGGTGATTACGAAGGTGTTTGGAGTGAGCACTAGCGATAGCAGTGTTATGCCTCACTTCATCTTCCCACAGGAACTCAGTTCCCTTATACTGAGACGCTTATGTTACAAAAAATTCCATAACTACACGCGTGTTTTTGGTGGTGGGGGGTAACTTACCATCACAACAAAATGAAGATTTTATCACAGTTACAATAAGTTTGTCTTTGTTGTTTACCCTTGAAGATGATCTTGGAGGAGATCGAAAATATATTAGTAGGAAAAAATACGGCCCCTTACTTGATGAATTTTAGCTTAATATCAAGAAACTGATTAGAGAACTGGAAAGGATTAGTATACAAATAAATAGACATAATATATCTATATTACTAATGAAATATATATATATATATATATATATATATATATATATATATATATATATATGTGGGGGGGACCTTTGTTCCAAATCTTATAATGGCTGATACAATTACTATGATTCCGGTAATTAAGTTGTATTATTTTCAAATGGGCTTCAAAGCTGCTGATGCTACTCTCTGGATTCTAAAGTTCGAAGTAATTAAACAGTAGCTGACTAGGCGGTCCGAAACTTGTTTAAGCACTTTACGGGTGGTGACCTGTCTTTTGAAATAAATCCCAAATGTTGATCAACATCAGTTTTCGATTATGATGTATGAAAGCACAAGGTAAAGGAAAGCCTAACAACCAGCAACACCAGAATAACTTTCAGAAGAGCAAGAATCTTCGAAAGACACTATATTTTAAGCACTTGATATATTTAAGAAAAATAGTATGGGCATAGTGGGATCAATAAACAAAGAAAATTTTAATACACGCTCATAATGGTTTCAAGGAAAGTTTAGTTATAATATACAGTTTTATCAACACATTTTAACCCTTTGAGCCCTGCGTTTCTGAACAATTTTAACCCTTCTGCCTGTGCCCATGAATTAAAATTCGCAAATAATTGGTATGGAATGTTTCGCGATCGATATAAAAATAGTCGCAAGTGTTTACCCACCGTTCAATCGGTGGCTGGGCATCACGTCATTTTTCTCTATCATTGTTAAACCAGTGGATGGGCATTACGTCATTTTTCTCTAACATTGTTAAACCAGTGGATGGGCATTACGTCATTTTTCTCTAACATTGTCAAACCAGTGGATGGGCATTACGTCATTTTTCTCTACCATTTTAAACCAGTGGATGGGCATTACGTCATTTTTCTCTAACATTGTTAAACCAGTGGATGGGCATTACGTCATTTTTCTCTAACATTGTCAAACCAGTGGATGGGCATTACGTCATTTTTCTCTACCATTTTAAACCAGTGGATGGGCATTACGTCATTTTTCTCTAACATTGTTAAACCA
This sequence comes from Acanthosepion esculentum, assembly GCA_964036315.1. Taxonomy (NCBI): domain Eukaryota; kingdom Metazoa; phylum Mollusca; class Cephalopoda; order Sepiida; family Sepiidae; genus Acanthosepion; species Acanthosepion esculentum. Next base: position 9,458,544 of record OZ038480.1, read on the forward strand.
GTGGATGGGCATTACGTCATTTTTCTCTAACATTGTCAAACCAGTGGATGGGCATTACGTCATTTTTCTCTACCATTTTAAACCAGTGGATGGGCATTACATCATTTTTCTCTAACATTGTTAAACCAGTGGATGGGCATTACGTCATTTTTCTCTAACATTGTCAAACCAGTGGATGGGCATTACGTCATTTTTCTCTACCATTTTAAACCAGTGGATGGGCATTACGTCATTTTTCTCTAACATTGTTAAACCAGTGGATGGGCATTACGTCATTTTTCTCTAACATTGTCAAACCAGTGGATGGGCATTACGTCATTTTTCTCTACCATTTTAAACCAGTGGATGGGCATTACGTCATTTTTCTCTAACATTGTTAAACCAGTGGATGGGCATTACGTCATTTTTCTCTAACATTGTCAAACCAGTGGATGGGCATTACGTCATTTTTCTCTACCATTTTAAACCAGTGGATGGGCATTACGTCATTTTTCTCTAACATTGTTAAACCAGTGGATGGGCATTACGTCATTTTTCTCTAACATTGTCAAACCAGTGGATGGGCATTACGTCATTTTTCTCTACCATTTTAAACCAGTGGATGGGCATTACGTCATTTTTCTCTAACATTGTTAAACCAGTGGATGGGCATTACGTCATTTTTCTCTAACATTGTCAAACCAGTGGATGGGCATTACGTCATTTTTCTCTACCATTTTAAACCAGTGGATGGGCATTACGTCATTTTTCTCTAACATTGTTAAACCAGTGGATGGGCATTACGTCATTTTTCTCTAACATTGTCAAACCAGTGGATGGGCATTACGTCATTTTTCTCTACCATTTTAAACCAGTGGATGGGCGTTACGCCATTTTTCTCTAACATTGTTAAACCAGTGGATGGGCATTACGTCATTTTTCTCTAACATTGTCAAACCAGTGGATGGGCATTACGTCATTTTTCTCTACCATTTTAAACCAGTGGATGGGCATTACGTCATTTTTCTCTAACATTGTTAAACCAGTGGATGGGCATTACGTCATTTTTCTCTACCATTTTAAACCAGTGGATGGGCATTACGTCATTTTTCTCTAACATTTTAAACCAGTGGATGGGCATTACGTCATTTTTCTCTAACATTGTTAAACCAGTGGATGGGCATTACGTCATTTTTCTCTACCATTGTCAAACCAGTGGCTGGGCGTTACGTCATTTTTCTCTACCATTTTAAACCAGTGGATGGGCATTAAGTCATTTTTCTCTAACATTGTCAAACCAGTGGATGGGCATTACGTCATTTTTCTCTACCATTTTAAACCAGTGGATGGGCATTGCGTCATTTTTCTCTACCATTTTAAACCAGTGGATGGGCATTACGTCATTTTTCTCTAACATTGTCAAACCAGTGGATGGGCATTACGTCATTTTTCTCTACCATTTTAAACCAGTGGATGGGCATTACGTCATTTTTCTCTAACATTGTCAAACTAGTGGATGGGCATTACGTCATTTTTCTCTACCATTTTAAACCAGTGGATGGGCATTACGTCATTTTTCTCTAACATTGTCAAACCAGTGGATGGGCATTACGTCATTTTTCTCTACCATTTTAAACCAGTGGATGGGCATTACGTCATTTTTCTCTACCATTTTAAACCAGTGGATGGGCATTACGTCATTTTTCTCTAACATTGTCAAACCAGTGGATGGGCATTACGTCATTTTTCTCTACCATTTTAAACCAGTGGATGGGCGTTACGCCATTTTTCTCTAACATTGTTAAACCAGTGGATGGGCATTACGTCATTTTTCTCTAACATTGTCAAACCAGTGGATGGGCATTACGTCATTTTTCTCTACCATTTTAAACCAGTGGATGGGCATTACGTCATTTTTCTCTAACATTGTTAAACCAGTGGATGGGCATTACGTCATTTTTCTCTAACATTGTCAAACCAGTGGATGGGCATTACGTCATTTTTCTCTACCATTTTAAACCAGTGGATGGGCATTACGTCATTTTTCTCTAACATTGTTAAACCAGTGGATGGGCATTACGTCATTTTTCTCTAACATTGTCAAACCAGTGGATGGGCATTACGTCATTTTTCTCTACCATTTTAAACCAGTGGATGGGCATTACGTCATTTTTCTCTAACATTGTTAAACCAGTGGATGGGCATTACGTCATTTTTCTCTAACATTGTCAAACCAGTGGATGGGCATTACGTCATTTTTCTCTACCATTTTAAACCAGTGGATGGGCGTTACGCCATTTTTCTCTAACATTGTTAAACCAGTGGATGGGCATTACGTCATTTTTCTCTAACATTGTCAAACCAGTGGATGGGCATTACGTCATTTTTCTCTAACATTGTGAAACCAGTGGATGGGCATTACGTCATTTTTCTCTAACATTGTTAAACCAGTGGATGGGCATTACGTCATTTTTCTCTACCATTTTAAACCAGTGGATGGGCATTACGTCATTTTTCTCTAACATTTTAAACCAGTGGATGGGCATTACGTCATTTTTCTCTAACATTGTTAAACCAGTGGATGGGCATTACGTCATTTTTCTCTACCATTGTCAAACCAGTGGCTGGGCGTTACGTCATTTTTCTCTACCGGTAAGGCGGTGGTCCGGGCTTAAACATAAAATGAAGCTCAGATCATTTTTAGCAAAGTTTAAAGTAAAAATTCACCTCAAATTGTAAACATAACATAAGACTTCAACTTTAGAATTTACTAACTAGGACAATGTTTGACGAAAATTACTTGATACTAATAAAAAAAAACAGTATAGATGATTGTCTCGTGTTTTTTTTCCTCTTTGTCATTTGATCGTGTAGACATTATAGTGGCAAAAAATCCGGATATAAAATGTTAACACTCATATGCAAACTCCCTAATTGTTATTAATAATCAAAAGTGTGACAAACAATAAAGAAAATTGTGCTGCGTTTGTTCTAATTGATTTGGGACATGTATTGATTAGTTGTCTTGATTTATTACCAAAGAGTCGCCTCATATCTTTGATGCCAGTCGTGCTGAGTGAAGTTCACTAGAACCAAGTTTAGTATACAAATGCAACATCAAGAGAAGACCAAGTTAATTCCGACTTTTGTTCTATTTATTTGTACTCGACTTTGGTTGTCTCTGCTTTCAGTGTGTATATGTCTGTCCTAGTCTTTGATGTTCTGTAAACTTTCTGAGATGACAGTAGGCAAACTGTACTCGTTGTTACAATACTTGGCTTCTCATTGTTCCATCCGCTTCTTCAGAATTGTATCATAAACCCATCCCGCGCCGGTGTAGCGCAGAGAACGGCGCCTTTTAGCTCTTTTAACATAACGTTTTTTAGACTTTATTTATTTTATGTAATGGCCGCTGAATTGATCGACTTGCGTTAGAAAGCAACAAATGAGGTAAAAGAAGCCAAATTAAGAAAATAAGTAAAATAGGAAAAATATTTTAACTTAAGTTTTTAAATGTTTAGGAGGAAATTGTGCATATGTCTGGAAAGAATCAATTAACATAAAATAGCCTACCCAGGGAAATGGTACGTTTAGATATTCTATTTGGAACCTCATACACTTATCCCAGCATCTCTTCCACTTTTGCGTCCACGGTAAGAAGAAAAACTACTTCTAACAGCAAGGCCTCTGATCAGGAGGCTCTGAGGAGCGTGGAACCACGTCTTAATTGCTGGTCTTCCCAGGTCCACCCTGAGTCGGGGTGGTAGCACCTGTTAGGGTCACAGCTATGGACAAATAGTTAACACCCAAATTTATGTAAAAATAGGTTTTAATACCAAAAATACTTTGTAATAAAAAAATTATTACCAGCAATAATCTTTGAAGGAAAAATTATTATCAGCAATACTTTTAAAAAAATACCAGTAATACAAACAGCTATACATTCTTCGGAAAAAATATGGGCAGCTATAGATTTCTTCAAGGAAAAATATTCACAGAAATAGATTTTAGAAGAAAAACATTACCAGCAATAAAAATGTTGTCGGCATTAAATAACCCATTGAGGTTGATATGCCATAAAACAAACCAAACCAAATCTTCTACTTTTCAAGCCTTCCTAAAACCTTATTTTCAAGATCGTATCAGCTTCTTGCAGTTTCCTTAATTTTGTCATTTTTTTATGTCAACGAACACTCTTTGTCACTTTTGTAATGCCAACGAATACTCGTTTTCACTTTCGTAATGCTCGTTGAAGTAGAGACAATCGCAGATACAAGAATAGCACGCCGTCGAACAATGTTGGTGTCAGACGCCTTTGAATAATTTCGTACTAATGGTACTTGCTCGATAATATTTGCTCGAATTGTAATCCGTATAGCGATCTGAATAGAGAAATAGCATAGTGAATAGAGTAGGGAGTAGCGGTCCGTATAGTAATAGAGGATAGACTAGAAATAGAGATCCGAATAGTAATAGAGGATGGAACAGAAATGGTAATCGTTAGTCGTCTGCTACTTCCTACATATATGCGTTTCCTCTGTGGTCACGTGGTCTACTTAATTGAATAATGGGATCACCTGTGTTTGCTCACTGGCGATCTATGTTCAAATTCAAGTGTCGGCAGCAACACTTTATTCCTATATAACATGTCCCGATGTCAATGAAGATTCCAAATGCAACAGTCGAAGGTAAACAATCAGAATTATATATTTCACCTATCTTCAAAGACATATTTCAAGAGTATCGCTGACCAAGTCACACTTTGTCTTTGTAACACTGAATATCATGACACCACTACACAACTAAGCAAGAAATATATTTCATGTTTTCATCTATCTATCTAGCTAGCTAGCTAGCTAGCTAGCTAGATAGATAGATATGAAAAGGAATGAGACAGATAGATAGATAGATAGATAGATATCAAAAGGACTTAGATAGATAGATAGATAGATAGATAGATAGATAGATATCAAAAGGACTTAGATAGATAGATAGATAGATAGATAGATAGATAGATAGATAGATAGATAGATAGATAGATAGATAGATGGATGGATATCAAAAGGACTTAGATAGATAGATAGATAGATAGATAGATAGATAGATAGATAGATAGATAGTGATTCCCATATCTTTAATTTGAAAATAGCCGGCCCTGTGCATGTAAGTCAAAAAGGCTGCGTCACCTCTGCAGGATTTCCTTCAAATATGGCAGGTGAAAGACTTGCGTATTGTCTTAAAGTTTATGTACTTCATGTGACACTTCCGAACTGCTTCTGATGCACCCTGTCAAAAACTTTAACTAATTTCTTTTAAGTCGTTGTGGACGACTGTCATCATAACATACTCGTTTACCAATTTCCTCCACACAGAACGATATTCTGTCAATTTTTCCAATTCCTCGGGATCAAAACCAAGAGTTTTAAAATGTATTTATATTTCGGACACTGTTTAGGTAATCTGTCATCTTCCATTGTCCTGCCCATTTCATTTGATTACGGATTAGGTGCTTTTCGATAGATGTATTGGCCCACTGAAGAACAATAGTTCCGGAGATTATGGACTGCAATTTGAAACTCATGATTCTAGTTAAACACATTTTATGGCATCTTTTCAGTGTAACAACGGAATGTGGTCGTCTAAATCTTAGAGAATTCCAAAAAGGGTGAATGGCACATACGTTCGATACATATTGAGCTTAGTGTTTTTGTTCAGTGTCAAGTGTAATTCAATCTTTGTATATTATAGCCTTTTATTATTATTTTAATTATCATTGCATTCACGGCAACTTCTTAGTTGTGCAAATTGACACCATACACTCTGAGATGAACGTGGTGTATACTAAAGAAACATGTACGATCTTTCGACGAATTACCATTGATCTTTTTAAGGTCTTTTCAATTTTTTAGAGAAGTTTGTTTCGTAAGGTTGTAATGACATTGCGTGAAGAATTAAAGTCCTTAAGCGATGTTGCTTTTTTTCATACAAATCCTCTACATTTTCAGAGGAGGTTATTAATGTTCATCTAATTACATAATGAGGCGATTTAAATTTTGATTTGATGTGAAATTTTCTTGTCGTCAATCGCTTCATTAATTTCTTAATCATCTACAATTATCGCCAAAGTAAGTTTTACTTAATTCTCTGTGTCAATTATTCCGAAAGTCTATTATTTGAGTTGAAAAATTACAAAACACAATCCATATTTACTCTTTGTTTTCAGGAGTTTTCTTTTCTTTTATCTCTCTCATTTTGGCTTCTCCAAATTTATCACTAGTTTCTTGCCTCTTCAGTTCGGATTAGGATTTTGATTTATTTATTACAGAATCCAACAACATACGACGCGTTGCCGAAATGTTTGTATAACGAATGGGTTATAAAAAGAATATAGAAAATAACGTACTTTATAGGACAAATTTATAGAATAAAACGTTTTCCTAATAAAACTATTTCGCTATATGTTTGAAAGAGACACGGAAAAACAGCCCAGCATTCAATTCTTCAAAAAGGTCATGGAACATTGCTAGACTCTGACATTCTCTATGCCTAAGTGGTCTAAACCACGCCCAGAGAGGGAGCGGTTTCTTCTAAAAAGGAAGACACAGTTTCGAACCCTGCCGTAGAGCATATTTCCTTTATTAAGTTTCTTGTAGCACAGACTGCTAAGCATATTTCACACTGTTAAAAACATGGCGTCTACTCAAACATTTATTTGCAAAAAGTAATGTTTGGGATAGTAGGAGATATATGTGCATGTGAAGGGTTTTCATTTTTAATCCGACCCAATTTCTTTAACGTAAGCTATTTATTTACTTAAAAAATTGGGATATTCTTTGTTTTAAAGTGACTAGTGGCTGAGTAATTAAAAGCACACCTCCCTTAAAGATGAGTTTCCTACGTTAAAAAAATCACTGGTTCGATATTTGCAGCTAGGTAAACTTTAAAAAAAATGAATAGCCCGTACGTTTATCCACTAAGTATACTCATGAGAATATATATACAGGGTACGATTGACAAAAAGTCGTGTTAATTTAACAGATATATTCACCAAAATTACACAACAATACCTTGAAATACTAAAGAGTAACTTTATTGAAAAAAATTGCTATTAGGGTCAATCAAGGCCTTTAAACGACTTTGGAATCTCGTGCATCTGTTCTGGACGGTCTTAGTAGTTGACATAGCAATGGATTCAATATAATCTTCCCACTTCATATCAACTGAGAACGTTGGCCCCAGAAGGCGCAACGAGTTAAGTTCCTGGAGGTTAGCATCAGTCATACTGATGGAAGGCAGAGAGGTGTCCCTCGGATGAGTAATGGCGAGAAGCTTAGTTTTGGCGGCGTTAGAATTAACAAGCCATCATTTGCCCCGGTTAACGACGGATTTGAGGTTGTTTTGGACACCGGTTAGCATTTTGACCTTGTCGGGCTGATCAGCCTTACTATTTAGGCAGGAATAATTATTTAGATGCCAAGTTAAGAGCTGATCTCATCGAGAAGGACATTAATGTAAATCAAAAACGGAGTAAGAAGGATGCAGCCACGGCGGATCCCGCGTTCGTTGTAGCCGAGTGGGCGTTCACGATAACTTTCATTTTACGACTTGATAGGAAAGACTGGATCATTTTAAAAATGTTCCCAGAGACACCGTAACTTTTCAGCTTGTGGAGAGGACCTACATACCAGACCCTGTCAAAGGCCTTCGTAGTTGATCTGGTGAAACGAATGCAATTACTTAATACCCTATTACAGTGCCGCCAGTAATCACGAGAGTCAAAGTTGTTAAAGGCTATGCGGTGCCGCATTCTCTCGGCAAACAGGGAATTAGTTCCTTCGAGGACTCTCTTACATTTGTTATGTACAGAAACGAATACGCGCCTGTTGTGATCAGAGATGTTATGATGGTATAGCCGACGTAATGACGTAATGGCCAGCTACCGGTTAGACAGTGGCAGAGAAAAATGACTTAATGCCCAGCCACCGTTTGAACGGTGGGTAAACACTGGCAACTATTTTTGTATCTGCTGTAAAACATTGCACACCATTTATTTGAGAATTTTGACTCAGAAGCTCAGGCAGAAGGGTTAAACAGTGACTTAGCCTCGTCGGGGACAGGTTTACGAATTTGTAAACTTAAGGAATCAGCACATATGCTAGGCCACAAAAAAAATCCTGAGCCGACCAAGCATGGAAATGAATACAATATGGGAACCAGTAATAAGGATTGCCAGAGAAAAGCGATAATAACAACAAAATTGCAATATGAACACTGACAAAAGATGTTTGCTGAAGACAGGTTTATAATACCCAGAAAGATGTCCTCAAGGACACATGGTGCAGTGGATAAAGGCGTTGGTTAGATAAAGTGACAGGTCCCAAAGAAGGTGAGTTCAATACCAGGTTAAGGCAGTGGAGAACTTGGAGAGGAGAATTAACAAGATATAACTGATAACTGACATCCATTAAACATGGCACGTGGAACTAGAACAGTCTACCCTAGTTCAGTCCGACATTCCAACCACCTGAAGTAAAATGGCTGAAACGTTGTAATAAATATGGCAACTAAGATGAGGACAATAGTCCGATTAATGTAAATAATGTACATAATATCTCATCTCAGAAATATAGACAGATACTGAAGGGCCGAAAATTTGTAATAAATATGGCGACAAAGATGAGGACAATAGTCCGAATAATGTAAATAGTGTGTATAATACCTCATCTCAGAAATATAGACAGATACTTTCTGGTTTCCTCAGGCGTCTGTAGTCATCGGTAGTGGAGAGAAGTTTATTTTTGCAATTCATTTCCCTGCTCCATTTGTATTCATTCGCAGAGAATTTTGGTCGTCGTATTTATCAGTTCTTTCAATATCAATTTTTTTTTTCTTTACACGGAGCCGATGTATATGCCTGCACAACGACACACGGAGGTAGTGAAGACTTACATATTCCTGCAAAGCCAATGATCTTGGCGAACGTCTTTATCTACAGAACGCCGTCAATTTTAATCAACATTCACTTGTCTGCACCTGATTGGGAGGTTCCCCCCCCGCCCAAAATATAAAAAGGTGCAATCATCACCAAAAATAAAAAGCAAATACAAACAGAAAAAGAAAATCTTGACATTATATGAGAAGATATTGAGAGAAAATGACAGCATAAGGCAATGTAATCAATGCTGAAAATATTTATTAAGATAGCATATAATTAGCATCTATCTTTATTAAGATAGTATATAAAAATGAATCTCTTTCAACTCGGTATGAATCACACTCATACGTTTATAACTGAAGGAATCAATACAAAGAAGTGATATTTTCGCCGCTGTGAAGGTTATTTCAATGCACGTATATATTAAAGCAAAAAACACATACATATGTAGGTATATATTTATACCTACATATTATAACCATGGAATATTAGTGTTTGAGCCTTTTATAATATATATATATATATATATATATATATATATATATATATATATATATATATATTGATGCACGTTTCATTAAATAATATAGACAAGTGTTATCTATTTGTTTTATGTAAATTCTTTTCATATCGTCTGCTAAACTTAATAACATTATTATTAAACGAAGAAAGAAAATCACAATTTTGATATATTTTTTAATCCTATCTAAGATTTTGGCTTGCATAAGCCATATTCAAAGATGAAAATTACATTACAATATATTACGCAATACACGGACAAGACAGTGATGATAGTCTATTTCTGTTTACATGGAAGATTTCCAAGCAACGACAAACTCGTGCATATAAGACGCTTATAATTTATTACATTGGAATCGTAATCACGATCCAATTCATCAGACCTCCAAATTCAAAAAGAAATAGGTAAATATAACTCCGGGTATAAAAATAGAATTTTAATGAGAGTGTATGTGTGGGAGAGAGAGGTGTAACAGAACAAAGAAAAACGGGAAAGCCTAAATGTGAAGGTGGGGATTCAAATTTAACAGAGAGAAATTTTAAAGAGAGGAGTTAAATAACGGTTTAAATGAGTGAGATACAGATAAATATGAATTATTTTCAGATGCATAAATCACTGCCGATTCGCTGACCTAAAATTAATATTAAAAAACAGATACCGGAAACGGACATTGAGTTCTACCTGGATTCTATCTTCTTGGAAATATATATATATATATATCAATTATGAGGTGCAGGTTCAATTTACATTACGCGAATCATTCATACGAAAAGCAGATAATGAAGTTAATGATATAAATGGCAAGAATCACTCTCGCAAACAATTTTTAATAATAAAATACATTAACCTCGAATCCGTTAATGAATGGTATGATCCTTGTTTATAAATTCCGGTTTTATAAGGTCTTTTTTACTACTAGCTTTCAATTGTTTCATACAATCATCTTCATGTAGGGAAATGGGTAATGTATTTTATTATTAAAAATTGTTTGCGAGAGTGATTCTTGCCATTTATATCATTAACTTCATTATCTGCTTTTCGTATGAATGATTCGCGTAATATATATATATATATATATATATATATATATATATATGTGTGTGTGTGTGTGTGTGTGTGTGTGTGTGTATATATATATATATATATATATATATAGATTGATCACTTGTTAGGTTAAGACCTACATCTTCTTGTTTTTTTAAATAATATCCATTTTACTGTGGATGTTTTATTTTGTTTATTTTAAATGCATTAGTGATAGCAAAATGAAAATTCTTAAAAAAGACGATAACTTGTAGGCCTTGAAATGACCCATATCCTATGTACTTACCTGAACAGTTATATATTATTAAGTTTCTGAAAAATAAAGATTTATTAAATCAAAGAAATGAAATAACTTTTTTTGTAGACACTGCATTATGTTTACTTTAAAACATAATTATTTATTTTAAAAAATTGTAATTATATATCTATTATTTGATCACAAATAAAAAAAATTTTAAAAATGCGTAATTAAATTCCTAAATTTTTAATTTTAATTTTAACATTACCGTATTTAGTATACTAATAAATATAATAAATATAGCATTTTAGGTCTTTATAAATAAAATATATGAAGAAATATAGTCTTAAAGTCTGCTATATTTATGGGATAAAGTGCTCAATATCAGAGATAGAGCGTGTGTAAATATAAAATTAAAAATAGAGGTTAAAACTTAGAGGCGACAGGCTGTTTCATGCTAGATGCAATCCTCAGGCAACTAGTGCTGTTATTTTTCTCGGCTATTTATATATACGGGTCATAGGTGCATTGTGTGTAGTCTATTTTGACGGTTCCTCTTACCGGAAGTCGTTTATTTGTTTATTTATTTATTTGTGTCAAATTATTTTGCTTGTTTTTATTTAATTTTATTTTTATTTTTTATCTTATATATTTATATTTTATTTTGATCGGTGTTTTTTATTAACGTAGTAAAAATTTGTTTATATAGCTTATTTAGTAGTTTTGCTTTTGCTTGGGAAGATAATTTAAGCTATTTGTTGAATTTTGGGGTTGATTGTTGTTGTTTGTTCTGACTATTATTTTGGTGGGAACAGTTTTTACTTTATTTATTTGGATTGATTATCTTTATTTGTTTTTTCTAAACGTCTAGTTTATCGGTATCGGTTGTTAGTTTATTTATATATTTGGATGTATTCAGATCAATTTATTTTACTTGTTGTTATTTATTTGTTACACTGTATATTTTCTCTTTTGTTTTAGATTTTTAAGTAACGCAGTATATTATTTTTTATTCATTTTTTATCGTTCTATAACAGTTATAGCTATTTTTGTCCGATTTTTTGTTTTGATTTTTTATAGTCTAATTTTTTGGTCATAATAGTTTGATAATTTGTTTATTAGTTCCTTTATTTATTGATTTTGTTCGTAAATAAAATATAAATATATAAAATATGACTTAATCATATTTGAAGCCTCTTTAAGGCAATGCCAGTGTATTTTATAAAAAATAAATAAAAATATCATTGTATTGTAATATGTATTCCCGTAAAAAAACAGATAGGATGACACCTCTTCATATAAGGAAGCCAGTATTGACAGGCAGAAATTACAAACCCACATCTAACCCTAAATCTATACTTAGACTTTGCCATTTTAAATTAAACTTGTATCTTGATTCGTCAAAAAAGGCAACTCCCTAATATATATATATATATATATATATATATATATATATATATATATATATATATATATATATATATATATATATATATTACTGTCCTTAAATATGTACATGTGAATTATTTAAAAAAAACGATAACTTGTAGGACTTTAAATGACCCATGTCCTTTGTTCCTACATGTAAAGTTATATATTATTAAGTTTCTGAAAAATAAAGATTTATTAATTAAATTCATAAATTTTAAATCTTAATTTTAACAATACCGTATCTAGTATACTAAAAAATATAATAAATATAATATTTTAGATCTTTATAAATAAAAATATAAATATATAAAATATGTTTTAGTCATATTTGAAGCCCCTTTAAGAATGTCACAATGTATTTTATAAAAATAAAAATAAAAATAAAAAATAAATTAAAATGCCAATGTATTGTAGTGTATCTTCTGTATGCTCTTAAAAAACAGACAAGGTGACACGCCATCATATAAGGAAGCCAGTATCAGCAGACAGAAATTACGAACTCACACCTAATACTTAACCTATATTTACACTTTGCCATCTAAAAATTACACTTGTATCCTGATTCGTCAAAAAAGGCAACACCCTTTTAAAATTTTGTTATCCCTTTGATTATCTAATAAAAAACGTAAAAAGAAAACAGACTTTTTTTCCCAGTATAACATCTGAAATTAAATGTCTTCATCTACTGTGGTTCAATAGAAAAACACACAAGCGACCCAAATGTGAATGAGCCCGTCAAGTAGAAAATTATAGGAACTAACCTCCAGTCATGGAAATCTGAATCTACCCACAAAATAACGGTTTCGGTTCGAAATTCAATAAAGGTTACCTATTAAGAAGACATACTCCTGAAGAAGGCTCGAGGTTACCACGACCGAAAAGTTGAGAATATGGAATCCTCCACATTTGCCTGTCACCCCCTACGGGAAGATGCACTCTTCCCCAAATAAACCTTTAACCAATCATCACTTTACTTTTCCAATCCCCCATTGATTAAAAGGAAACTAAAATGTCGCAAAGTTGAGACAAACCTTTTTTCCGCGCAGCGCTCTGGAGCCTATTGGAAAACCCGAAAATCTATAAAAAGAATCGCTCGACTTAATACAAGTCAGTCAGGAATTGAGTTTCGAGAGATACCAGCAGACCCCACGCGTGCCAACACACTGACTCAATAACCACTACCAACCTCTCAACAGCTCAACACAACTCGCACAACTATTGCCGCGTGAAGAAACTTAACTTATAAATTACTAAAAATGTGACATTATCACTACAAAACAGTAATTGTACAATCAATCAACTTTAGCCTATCAGTTAAAGGTGAACAACTCTTCATAACTTAAATCAACACTAACAGTTGTCACACACATACACACTATCACTTGAACTTACACAATTGACAAATTTCCTTGCAGATATCAAAGTATTTTAATTCCATAAACAAACTTAAACTATCAACCTTTACTCACTAAATTTCTGCATGGACAATCTTTGTAACCTTATCTCACTTGCCACATTTAACAAGCAACTTATTATCATTTTGTGTATGTCAAATATATATATATATATATATATATATATATATATATATATATAAATTCACGCTATTGTTTAAATCTTTAATTACGTTGTTTTCAGTAATTTCTTGAAGTTGAATTGTCTTTATATTTTTTGTTTGATTTATTTGTGGTGGATAAATGCATTATGATCGCGCACATTCTTAGCCTTCACAAAAAATCACCTTCTGATACATCTTACTCAGCATAGATTCAGCAACATGAGAATAACCAGCAGGGTGAGTATATTGGTCCAAATAACAAAGCATTTTTTATGTCAATAAAGAAATACTTAAAGCTGTTTTTCTTTTCTTTTTTTTTTTACATTTGAAACTTTTCTACATTTGGCATTTATCTTGAAGTTTTTTTCTTTCTGGAAGCCCGCGTAAAAATTTGGGAACAGCCAAAATCGTTGTTGGTAATTACTTGCAGTCAAAGTAGCTTCCACTGGCGTTTATTTCTGACAAGATCTATAAATATTCAACGAGAGATCTAATCCCGAATACGTAGCAATCAGACGCGGGATATAAACTCGTTACGTACACGAAAGAACTGATGAATACTGAAAGTAAATTAGCACCACAGGAAAATGGTATTTCTAAGTAGATAACAAAAAGAAATGATGATCAGTTTTCAGACAAATTTAAAATAGGTGAAGCAATTTTAGGGCACAAACAATTACCTAGCTCCCACGAAGCAAAGAATAATTTCCGGTAGACAAATCGCACGAAAAATGTGGTACACAAAACACGTGACATGCCAAACGCCGACATTTATTGATTTCTTTGTTCTTTTTTCTTTCTTTCTGTTTCAATATATATTGTATATACAAGTAGGAAGCTGAAGATGTTTTGTTTTCTTCATGAGGGTGTATCAGCGTTGAGAGATACAGCCATTTTTATCTTCACCAAGCATCTAATTTAAAAGCTCGTAGTGATTTAAACGTGAACGAATTTAGTACCGATATTTTACTCTCTTAATGACTTAGTAACATCAACTTCGACATGTTATCTTTCTTTTAAAGTAGTGGTGCTCACAAAATAGTCAAATCGGAGGGTAAGAAAATGGTTGCGCCATTCTTCCAAACCTGAAAAAGCAAGCATTTGAAATATTTGTTTTCTTTCAATGTTCGGACATTCATAACGATGGCACTTCTTTTATCCCCATAATATATTCGTAGTTTAAATAAGTTTTGTATTCTGTGTAAAATAAGAAGTAGAATTTATACGGGGAAATTTTATTTTATTATTTAACTTTTAGCTGTTTCGGCGCGACACATCTTGTAAGGCTTTTTTTTATCCAATTTACTCGAATATTTCGCATTTTGTATATTTCAACTGGCATCATAACATGTACATAGTGTATTTAACTTTTCTTAATCAATTTTTTACAGCCACCAGGAAATTAATTAGAATGAAAGGAAAGGATTACAACTAAACTGAACAGACATAATACGTCTAAATTATTTAACCAAAGATACTTCAATATATATATATATATATATATATATCATCGACTCTCCCGTCGAATTCTACGTATGAGGGTTAAGCAGATCAGTTCCTAGAGAGCCTGAGAGCCCGACGCCAACACATGAGATTTGATTATAGTGGTGAAGGTTTCGTGCAAGTCCATCCACACTTCTTGAAGGGACGAATACATACATATATATATATATATATATATATATATATATATATATATATATATATATATATGTATGTATGTATAGTTAGATTGATATGAGTTTGTGACCCTGGGTTTCACGCTTTTGCGATTGTCAGACAAACTGATTAATATTTTTTTTTAATTTTGGATTCATGTAGGGTCGCGTGTATTGGTATTTTTATGGAAGTGGCAGGAAAAATTGTCGTTGGGACGCCACTCATACTTACGCAAACATACATACATGCGTGCGTGCGAGGAAATATTATCCAACGAAAAAAAAACAGGAAAACGGTCTGCGGGTTGACGTCGCTACATTCAGGAAAATTATTCGAGACGCAATCCATCATTGAATTCAGCAATGAAATGCGTACGTATGTACACAACAGCACACACATACATATATATGCCAAGTCACATACTATTCACATATGATTATGTTTGTGTGAACTCCGGTAGACGAGCGCGTGTGTGTCTGCGTGTCTGCGTGCCTCAATGGGTGTACAGGCATTAGAGAAGGAAAATTTCTTCAACGCTGGAGCGAGTATATTTGAGAACTCTTGTAAGACGTAAAAGAACAACCAGTAATACGCAGAACTACCGATGGACCTGAAATTCTGAAAACCGAAGTAGAAGCTGCACTGGCCAAATTGAAGAGAAACCAGGCGGCAGGGCCAGACGGAATTGTAACGGAAATGTTGACAGCCTTATATGACTTTGGCATAGACAAGATCACAGAAATAATAAATAAAATCTACAACAATATGGATATACCGGAAGATCTCAGAAGAACTATCTTCATAGCTATGCCTAAGAAAACAGGCGCAAACGAATACGAACTCCACCGAACAATAAGTCTAATGAGCCACGTGACAAAACCTATCATCCGTATTCTAATGAATAGAGCGCGCAGCAAAATCAGGCCAAAGATAGAACACGGACAGTGCGGGTTTCTTAAAGACACCGGAACAAGGAACGCGATATTCATGCTCAGAAAGAGCTATACAAATGCAGAAGACTACGGAAAGGCCTTCGGCAAAGTACGCCACAAGGATTTACTGGAACTGCTCAGCAACCTAGATATATTCGGGAAAGATATTAGAATAATCAATAACCTATATTGGCAGCAAACAGCATGCATGCTCATAGTGAATGAGTTCAGCAAATATACAAAAATAGAAAATGGCGTACGGCAAGGATGCGTCTTCTCACCAGACCTATTCAACCTATATGGCGAAGCAATTCTGAGAGAATTGGAAATCCTACCAGGATCCAACATTGGCGGACAGTATCTTAACAACATAAGATACGCAGGTGATACAGTACTGATAGCAGGTACGGAAGAGAAATTGCAAAACCTCCTACAAAAGGTAGAGAAGAAGAGCGAGAAGGGACTAAGCATAAACCACACAAGAAGACAGAATGCATGGTAACCAGTAAAAATATGAGCCTGAAATGCGATTTGCAAGTCAAGGACACTAAAATCAAGCAGGCGCGGGTATTTAAATATATAGGAAGGGTTTTGACAGTGGGCGGTAAGTGCGACACTGAGATCCATAGATGTTTTGGGATGGCCAAAAACGCATTCCAAAAGCTGGGCAGAGTATTTCAAGACAGAAGGATTTCATTCGTAATAAAGAAAAGAGTACTGAGCTGTTAAGTGACATCTGTCCTCATTTACGGCAGCGAATGTTGGACGGTCTCATCAAAGATGAAGAGACTCGAGGCAACGGAGATGTGGTTCTACAAAAGGATGCTGAATATATCATGGACCGAGCGTGTGAGCAACGATGAGGTCTTGGAGATGATGCAAACGAAGAGGAGTCTTATATTTAACATGAGGAAGAAGGAACTGAAGTTTCTGGGACACGTAATGAGAAAAGAGAGCCTGGAAAATATGACACTCATAGGTCGAATAGAGAGAAAGAGAAACAAGGGAAGGCAATGCATGACATACATGGCGAGTTTGAGCAAGTGGATGACGGAGCGTAGTCTGAGGGAGGAGGCAGAGGGACGAAACCTATTGAGAGCCTCAAGAGATAGTGGAGAGCCATGATTGCATGCGTCCTGAAAGACACGGCACATAAAAAGAAAGGGATCTCCTCTGTAGGAGTAGCATAGAGATTAATACCATCTGGGAGCGTGTGATGAAGAAAGAAAGAACAATCAAAAGAAATTCTAGTATCTGAGTCACATCTGAGTTAGGATACTTATGCAGTGATACCACCTAACTAAAGGCATTACTTTTAAGGCTCCAGAATTTCATCACTCCAAGAGACACGTGGTTTAAAGTGGATTAAAGCATTGTTTAACACATATCGAGAAGCCTGCTGGTTGTGATTTCAATCCTTACGTTCGGTAGTGCTGAAAAGTAACGCGCTCTTTTTCAGCAGATGAAACGAACCAGAAAACAAAGGTGAATAAAACAAATGAGTACTAATGTCTCATAAACATGAAAAGCGGAATAAGAACAATCTATCCTACGGACTAAATAAAATGTCTGAAATTTCAAGAAAGCTATATAATAGGAAGATAGACACCTGAAGAAAGCCGTAAAGTACAACAGCCGAAACGTTTTGTATATGACTAAAATGAGCCCAATGTATCAAATAATAAAGCATATGAATTTTTTCTGTTTAAACTAAAATTAATATATATACAAATATTTTTAAAAAATATACTGATTTTTCTATTGAATATTGTCTTGCTTTTCATTATAATTTGATTTCCGGTACCCACAGTGCACTCGACACTGGGTGGGAATTCAGTTAAAAGAGGAAATGGTGAATGAACTTTTCTGCCACTGATTCAGTTATGAAAGTTTTAACATTCTATTCTAATTTGTATCACTGTCAACATTTTTTTCTTTTTCTCTCGCATGAATATCCAGTTAATTATTGGCCATAATAGAGACGCAATTCCCAACTCTATTCCACGCGATAATTCATTGACTAAAAACCCAAAACAAATCCTGACCTCCATAATACAATTGTTTTGTTTGACTACATCGACCGCAGACCATTTCCAGTAAGAATTCGCCCTGAGTCTTCTGTTCTCGTCTCTTTACAAACAACACTTATTCTCTTCAGACTATAATTTAATAAAAAAGATGTCAAATCTAACTAACTGATAAACCATTCTTATCTTAATAATCTTCATTCCTTACAATCTGTTATTTCGTTCAATCATTATAACTATTTGAACAGCAGTTTCTCCCTTGAGTAGATCTCGAGCCTTATTCTGGGGATGTTTAGCTTTAAAAACCCTAACATTAGAAATATAATCTCAAAAAGTCTCTGACAAGCAGTAATTCACATTTTGCGTGAACCAAAAATCATATACTCCCCTGGGTGTTTTTCATGGGGTAATGGTTAAGTTGCTAATCTTTTAATGAGTTTGATCCTCACTGTGTGTCTAATAGTTGTGGTCTTGTGTTAAAATAATCTTAATTAATGAATAAAATGAGCTGGGTCTGGGGTGGGGTTAAATGTTACAGATCTTGTCTGGTTAGTAATTAATACAGTTTAGTGAGGTCAATCTTCACTGGGTACCCCACGGTGGCGCCAAACTAAGCCTACCCTAGTATACAGCATCACCACCAACAACAAAAGTACATTCTCAAGTATCGAAAACAATAAGTACGTGTGTGCATGTATGTGTATATGTATATGTCTGCGTGTGTTTACAGATTTAATATTCCCCTTATTTAACAACGGGTAAAGTTGTTCCATAATCTTCACGCCAAATAAATCAATCTTATACCAGAGCTGTTTGCTATTATTACCATGTGCCGC
>OZ038480.1:9482702-9485202 GCA_964036315.1 Acanthosepion esculentum
TTGTCGGCATTAAATAATCCATTGAGATTGATATGCCGTAAAAAAATAAACCAAACCAATCTAAACCAAAGAATACATATTCTATTCATACGAATCTATCTTTAAAATGTTGTCGGCATTAAATAACCCATTGATATTGATATGCCGTTAAACAAAATAAACCAAACCATAGATTTATCATTGTATTCACAAGTTTCCAGTTCATGATTTCAGAAATGAAACGTTAATTCAGTATCAAGAAACTGTGTGGTCATTTCAGCTGGAAAGGCGCCATCATTGTCTGTATTATCCGGTTTGAGACGATTGGTGATTTTTTGCATTGCTAGTTCACCTCGACAAACAATGTAATCTTGTGTACCGTGATACTTTTTTACATTAGTTCTCTTCAATCGATTTACAGTCGCAATATTAAACCACTGCCGACAAGAGATGAAATTTAATTAATGGAAACATTAATAAAGCAACGAGGTAACATATTAAATGACCTTTAGCATGCAATGTTCTTGCTATTTTCATGGAAAATATTTAGATGCGCAACATTTCGTAGTTCCACCAGTTCAAACCTTCACATCTAGGACCCTCCACGCATCGTACATAAGGGTTGAATCATCCTCGTTGCATTTGTTTTTCACTGATAAGGAAGAAATTCCTCTCATCCAATTTTTTCCCAAGAACATCAACATTGTAGAACAGACTCCCAGGAATATGCTTCCCGATCACTAGGATTTTAATCTCTTCGTGTCTAGGGTTATTATCTATCCTACGTATCCCCATAATATGCATTTTTTACATTTATTCCCGTTACGGTCTTGTAACATTCTTATTCAGTGAGCCTCTATCTTGAGTGGCTCTTGGGCCTTGCATTGCTAGAGCAAGTAGAGTAATACATTTCAGATGCATCAAGGATGGTCTTCAGTGATGCACTGTCGTCATTGCCGATTTCGGGTTTTGCATCATATCGGCTCAAACGGCAACCCCGACCTGATAACAAAAGGGTCAGGCCGCCTCCTTGATAGCGTCGTGCTATGCACCTCGACATTGCAAAAAAAAAATTCAGATATGGCTAGGATTCAGACCGTTCTTATTGACATACGTCAGTCAACATCAGCCAATGAAATAAAGGCTTTTTCCCCCACTTCCCTCCAATATAGTCTTGTCTTTTGCTTCATCCGGTTTTGATTCGCGCTATTTCACCGGGATTCATTACCAGGTCAGATGGATGACAGTCAACATCAGCCAATGAAATAAAGGCTTTTTCCCCCACTTCCCTCCTATATAGTCTTGTCTTTTGCTTCATCCGGTTTTGATTCGCGCTATTTCACCGGGATTCATTACCAGGTCAGATGGATGACAGTCAACATCAGCCAATGAAATAAAGGCTTTTTCCCCCACTTCCCTCCTATATAGTCTTGTCTTTTGCTTCATCCGGTTTTGATTCTCGCTATTTCCCCGGGATTTATAACGAAGTCAGCTGGATTTGTTCTTGCAAAGTTCAATCCAAAGTTTTACATTTTAAATACTAATTCGATAACTAAATCTTACCACTTACATTACTTTTCATTAAAACAAAATATTATAAAGAAATATAAATTATGTGAACTGGTTACATGCTCTATCCTCATTTGGACACGTTTATATAACTATGAAGTTTTAAGTTCATTCTGGCCGTTGAATACATTGTACTATTTTATCCAAATGTGATTCGGCATTTTTAATAGGAATGATAATCACTCTTATTTCTGATAGTTCTCAGTACAAACTGCTTAAATCTCCTCCTGGA
This sequence comes from Acanthosepion esculentum, assembly GCA_964036315.1. Lineage (NCBI taxonomy): Eukaryota > Metazoa > Mollusca > Cephalopoda > Sepiida > Sepiidae > Acanthosepion > Acanthosepion esculentum. The sequence goes on from OZ038480.1 coordinate 9,484,483, forward strand.
ATGCACTTAGTACCGCATTATTCTATTAAATAATAATCTAAAGTAAAGAAACATTCAGTGGGGCTTACGGCAAACAAAAGTAGGAAATTAATTGTTGTTGATCGGCCATTAAGAGTGATTAGGTTCTTTTTGGTTCGACTCCACTACAAACTAACGTTCAAATTACGGAAGCCTAAAAAGAGAGAGAAAAAAAAGAGTTGCATTTTTCCTATTTCACAAAAAATAAAAACTTTTGATTCGTTATTCCCTACCATAAAAAACATAACCTTAAACCTAATTCTAACTGTAAACGAAACCTCAAAACATAGAATAATAAAATACATTTAGCGAATCAATATTTGTGAAACTTTGGTTTTAGTGAAGCTTAAAAAGAAAGCTTCAAAATGATATGACTACATTTGCATTTGTTTATTTCAAATTTTTATATTAGCCTCTTCTGACAAAACTATACTGATCGTTCCAAGAAAAATATTAAAATCTGATCTTAAACAGGCACAACAGTAACAAGTAAGCGTGAAAAAGAAAATAAGTTTTAAACACATTTTTCTTTTCTTTTCATGGTTCCTTACATTAAAATTAATGACTGCAGAGATTAATACTTTAACACATTAAAATCTTAATGACACGATCTGAATACCTTAATCATCGGCATTAAAAAGGATCTTTGGATTAATTATGAATATTGATCAATTTGAAATGTTTAACATGAGATGCCAGTGG
>OZ038480.1:9487702-9667702 GCA_964036315.1 Acanthosepion esculentum
TTAATAGAAGGTAAATTCCTTTCATACTGTCGAATAAGCGTTTTAGTATTATCACTGAAACACGAAAGAAAATCACTTGAGAAATAAGAAAGAAAAAAGGCTTAAAATTCTATGAGATTAATATCTGAACAGACTCAAAGCTATTCCATTAATTTTGTGTCTTTGAAATTTTTTTATATCCCTTGTACCTCCGCAATCATCACAAAAACTAATGTTGAGAAATCATGTGTATCTCTGCCAAAGTGACACGTTTCTCTTTGTGATGTCACTTAAAGGTTGCGGTTTCATGTCTTTACTAATTGTTGCCAATATTCTTTATTTTTTCACTCATTTTATTGTCGCAAGAAAATATTCTTCAAAATACTCATGCCAGTCCACGTTAGGATAGTTGAGAACAACTTGTTTCTCAATTGGTCAATTTTAGGCCATTTTCCTTCTTATTTCTCAATTGGTCCATTTTAGGTCCTTTTCCCTTCTTATTTCTCAATTGGTCCATTTTAGGCCTTTTTTCCTTATTTCTCAATTAGTTCATTTTAGGCTTTTTTTCTTTGTTATTTCTCAATTGGTCCATTTTAGGCATTTTTTCTTTCTTATTTCACAACTGGTCCATTTTAGGCCTTTTTTCTTTCTTATTTCTCAATTAGTCCATTTTAGACCTTTTTTCCATCTCATTTTTCAATTGGTTTATTTTAGGCTTCTTTCCTTTTTTTTCTAAATTGGTCCATTTTAGACCATTTTTCCTTCTTATTTCTCAATTGGTCCATTTTAGGCCTTTTTTCCTTTTAACTTAGCCAGATTATGTAAACAGTGCCTCACCTTTCATTTGTGTGCTCCTCTCTGTTTATTTTAATTCCCCATCCTCTCCACTTATTAGGTGGCTGGTACTTTCAGTTGACCGGTGAGTGTGAGACATTTCGTATCTTTCCGTGTCGATTTTGCGTTTTTCACCCAGTTAACTGAAATATTCTAATTTTATTTTATAGATATATTTTATGGCATTGTAAAATAATCATCAATACTTTACCCTTCCACTAAAAATTGTATGTAGTTTTTTAAATTAATAAATCCATTGAGCAAATAAAGATATTTTAATTACCGTGGTATGTCAGGTAAATACATACGTGATGTTATGATGAAAGGAATATTATTTGACAGGTGGGTCAATGATTGCGACTAGCTAGGTCAAAGGTAGGACTAGAGAAGAGAGGAGAAACCTTCTATTCCACTGTTGACCTCGTGTCACATTTGTACTTTTGATACAATAAATACCTTCATCAAATAGGTTTTGTTGTTCAATCTACTTTTCTTCCTTACTGTCCAATACATTTTTCTTAAATCTCTCTTTTGATTGTTCTCTGATTTCTACTCAAACTTGTCCTCATTTCCAAAGTTCACATTTTACAGCATCTTGCTTCTCTTTTGAAGTTATATCTTTCTTCCAAACCATTTACCATTTTTCTCGGATAGCGTTCACTGATATTCTTCATGTCACTTTTCTTCTTGTCCTTATCTTGCCAATATTTCAAGTTCTTTTTTATTGTTTCTGTGATCTTTGGTCAACTTTTTCAGTTTCCAGTGATCACAGAACAATCTATCACTCAATAGCTTTACAATATTGTATTTCTTTTTTAAGTTATATCTTTCTTAAGACCCATGACAATGTTCATATACCGAAAATTAGAAACAAATCTCAATACTATTTGATAAATTAATTTACTATAAATATTGTTAGATAAATTAATTTACAATAGAATGAACGACCTTCAAGTTACATAAATAGGTTATTGTAAAAGTTTCTAATAAAAATATAAGCTGAATTTAGCACTCTACATTTAACTTCAGTTATGGGCCATGCGTGACATACGCTTAGGGGTTCATGTATCTTTCGATACATGACTGACGAGGCAGATTTTCCCGCAGTAGGGTGCTATTTCTTTCGGCGATAGACCAGTTGCCATCCAAGGCTATAGAACCCGGTCTGTCCTGCTCTTTATCCATTACTCCACCGAGGCATGGTGGAGTAAGGGATAGCGGCTCGGATTGAGGAATCGGAGAGCCGAGTTCGAATTCCAGTCGAATCCATTACATACACTTCCGTTAATACCCTTGGGAAAGGTATGAATCTTCTTCTTCCCCCTTCCCAGCTATGTAAATAGCAGGACAGACTGGGTTCTATAGCCTTGGATGGCAACTGGTCTACCGCAGAAAGAAATGGCAACCTCGCTTAAATGGAACACAACTTAAAAACATCAGTATATCGTGATGTGATGGCAACGAGATAATGGTCCCTGTAATGTTAATATTAGCTGTGTTTCGTTTATAAGGAAACATTCGACATTCATTGATCAAACAGTACTACTTTCTTTCCTCGAGGGATATTCTTTCTGCTATTTGCTATTTGAGCGGAATAAAGGGTTCAGTAGGACATTCCAACTATCTGAAGAAGGCCGGAGCGTACAACAGCCGAAACGTTGTAATAAATATGGTGACAAAGATGAGGACAGGTGGTTTGAACATCGTACTAAACCCTTTATTTCGCTCACTGGGATAGACTGTTCTTGTTCTACGTGCCATGTTTTAATGGATGTCAGTTATCAGTTATCTCTTGTTAATTCCCCTCTGAAAGTTCTCCACTACCTTAACCGGGTATTGAACTCACAGTCTTTGGGTCCTGTCACTGGATCTAACTAACGCTTTTATCCACTATCCACCAAGGATACATGGCACAGTGGATGAAGACGTTAGTTAGATCTAGTGGAACTAGAACAGTCTACTCCAGTGAGCGGAATAAAGGGTTCAGTTCGACATCCCAACTACCTGAAGAAGGCCGGAGTGTACAGCGGCCGAAACGTTGCAATAAATATGGCGACACTTCTTTAGCGGAATTGCGCCCTATCAATTAGATCACTGTAAATCATTTATAAAGCAAAACACAATTACATACTTAAGGTTTATACATGTCTCGCCGGAACCATCGGAGTTCATATCTGCTAACTTTAGTCTCGGGCTGGAAGCGTAAGCAAAGTAATTTTTAAATTATTTTTTTTATTGTTATATTATTTTTTATTAATTACATCCTTATTGTTTTGAAATTTAGATTTCTCGGCCAGACGATATGAGTGTAACTATTTAAAAACAACAAGGACGTCAATTCAAATACGTGCAATCATTAAAAATAACGTTGCATGATGGTATAATCAATAATGATCTAAGCAAGCATCAAGCGAACTTATAAGATTTTCTTAATTCTGTCTAAAGGATCTTATTAATACTGTGATAAAACTGATATTTGAAAAACGATGAAGCTGACATATTACAAAAAGCCTTGATAATAACTAATGAAAATCGAAAGTACTCAGTCATTGGACTACTGTTATTTAAATATTCGCCGTAATAAAAAGTTACCGAAATATAGAAAAATAAAATAAAGGAAAAACAAAAAATACCCATAACAATATATATATATGAAGTGAACATTGGAGTCAACACTCAGAGGCGACAGGCTGTTTAATGAAACAGCCTGTCGCTTCTGAGTGTTGACTTCAATGTTCACTTCTATATTTATATTGTCATACGCTCTATCTCTGATATTGATCACTTTATCCCATAAATATAGCACAACTTAAAACTATATATATATATATATAATTAACATAGTCATTCGCATACAGGCCTGTTTCGTCAGTGTAGCTAGATATCCGATAGCTTCAAGCCGAGATCGGAACCCGACCGATTTGGTATGAGTCGGAGATTCTAACGCCTAAGCTATTGATGCACGGCACGATGAAAGGCGAATTTTTGCGTATTTATTTTATCATAAACACGCCAGTGACCTAGAGTGCTCCATCCAGAATGGAGACTATTTAGAAATTCGTGCTTCGGTGAAGAATCCGAATTAATTATTTTTCGGGAGCTAATATCGTCATCCACAGACAAACCATTTCGCTGTTTCACTGCTCATCAGTGTGGATAGACACCTGATCGCTTCAAGCCGGGATTGAAACCCGACCGATTTGGTATCAGTCGGAGATTCTAACTACTAGGCTAAAGTTTGACACCATAAAATGTGTATATTGCCTTAAATATACAAAAACGCATTCATTAAAGGACCCTTTTTTGACCAACAATTCTTCAGAAAAATATGTTGGTGCCTTCTTAGATAAACAAAATGAAACAAATTCGCACAGCAATACCCAAGTATATACAGGACGATTAATCGGGGAACCATGAAGAAACAAAGGAATATAGCAATAAACCTAAATATATAGGCTCCTAGTAACTATCAAATAGAAACGGCTTTTACTCGTAGCCCTCCTAACGGAAACAGAGAATGAACAAAATAACTACATATATTACCTCCAAGACTCGAAAGTGTTTGGCTGACCGTCCTGTATATAAAATGCTAGTGTATCCGTGTACTTGACAGCACATCCTGGTTTATCTATCAGATGCTGCCAGAAAGCTGACTCACAACCGTTTGAGTCAAGCGTATACTGCTGTTTGTAACACTTCTTCAAATATTGGTAGGCACATGTTTTTCAGTCCTTGTTCTAAGGCGATGATTGGTTCGCCCTACATAGTCTCATATATGTATCTATATATATATATATATATATATATATATATATATATATATATATGATTTTCTCCCATCGAGTTCGATGTATGAGGTTCCGACGACCACGAACTAAATATCTGCATGACTATGACGGTCATGACTTTTAAGACCGGCTCGAGAATGACACAAAAGATCACAAACAGTACAAGAGAATGTATTGTATCCAAGTGCAGCAGGAACACTGTTAGCTGTCTTATTTTTCTTTTGTATTTCACGCAGTCGAATGATACTTACTTCTTGATGGTGCATTATTCCTGAATGACAGCTCGAATGATACTCTGATCTCTTCATGCTACCTCTTCAAAATTCTTAATGGAATGTTGACGCAAGAACGATTGCTTTTCAGTTTATCTTTATACCTGAGCCAAGGTCTACCAACATTTATTTCTATGATCACTATGGAGTTCACTGTAAAAAAGTACTTTTGGTATGCGATCATCACTCATCTTTTCCACATGGCCAGCCCAACGCAGTTGTGATTGCACTATGAAGGCCTCGATGCATTTATCAAAAAGGTCGGCATTTGACACTCGATCATCTAACGTAAGGCCACAGATTGTACGGAGACAGTCTTTCTGGATGACATCTAAATGTGTCATCTATAAGCTGTCCAAGTTTGAAAGCCATACAAAAGAGTTGACAAAACGACAACTTTGTACACTTGGATTTTAGTACAAAGCCTATGACGCAGCAAACCAAAGGAAACGCTGGCTTTTGTAATGCGATTAACAATCTTGTCATCAAGTGATGCACTTTAATTTACCATGTTCCCAAAAGTATTTGAAAGATTCCACATACTTGAGATTCTTTCCATCAACTCAAAAACTCAAAAGTGACCCCAAAAACATACTAACAGAGGGTCTCTGCTTTACACCTCTAATTTGCTTCGGTGTCGGGCAAGGTTAATGAATAACTTTAGTTTTCTTGATGCTGATTGTAAGTCCGAATGTCTTGCATGCCGCAGAAAACCGGTTCAGTAAAACTTGTGATACCTCTAAAGAGTTAGCTACAAGGGCAGCATCGTCTGTAAAAATAGATTGCATATAATTCTGGTACGTAGAAGTGCTTTAGACTTAAACCGCCGATGGTTAAACAGTCCTCCATTAGTTCGAAAATGAAATTTAACTCCAGTTTTGTATCCCGAAAAGCATACTTCAGCATCACCAAGAAAAACAGTGCAAACAAAACAGGCGCCATGACGGAGACTTGCTTAGTTTCATTAGTAGCATCAAATGGATCAGAACGCTGACCATCAGATATAACACTAGCCTGCATACTGACATAAAATGAAACGATGACATTCAACATATTGCCAGGAATACCAAGTTTCTTCAGAACTTTCCAGAGTGCTTCTCTGTTTACAGTATCAAAGCCCTTAATGAGTTTCACAAACACCATAAATAGATCCTTGATTCGCTCACAAACCTTCTCTGCAACATGACGTAGGGCGAAAATCATGTCGATAGTGCCCCGACCGGTGCGAAATCCACACTGGGATTCAGGGTAGATGAATGTGTTTTATAATTCTGTTCAGGATGAGACTCGCCAAAATGTTTCTGCTGATAGACAAAAAAAAAGGTTGAAGGAGTGAAACAATAGTGCTTGTTGATAGCAGTTTGGTGAAGAATGGAATGGGTCTTTAATGTTGACTGGTCTGTGGAGGTTTTTTTGCCAATAAACACCGGTCAAATGTTTAGTCACATCATCTCACAAGCGTCCAAAGAGTGGGAGGTAGGGGAGGAAAGATGGAGATTTTTTTTGCTTTATGTATATTTTTCTTCTCAAACAAATGGAAAAAAAAGGGAAGTGACGTCTCACAACCGGTTTGCCGACAAGTAGGATTGTTCATAACCATTTTCCATTCTCACCCGACGAAGTGCAGTTGAAATGCACTGAAACGAAGTTGCATCTTTGTAGTGAGTAAAATGGTTTTGTTTATATGATAAATTATAATAAATAAATAATTATCGCTCTACTATAGGTATCGAGCCCTCATTTGGATTAATGCTGTGAACGTTGGAATTATATATTACTTTCGTTCTCATCGCATAGGATATATATATATATATATATATATATATATATATATATATATATATATATATATATATATAATTTGGTTAATATAAAACGTACAATTAATAGGGATGGGTTACAATAAATGATCAGATGAGACACACACCGCCTCTCGGTGGCAGGAATGACAGCAGACTGGTTTCAACATTATTCTGGATTTACAATATTCTGTTTTTGCTCTGTTCAAAATTTAACTTGATGAAAGCAACATATTTATATCACCCGACACTATGTTACCAAGGGTTAGGCTTGTGTGTTATAAACGAATATATTCTTGAAGATGTCACGTCCTAGATCTACGTGGCAAACCTAGTCGACTATTACTTTTATCAAGGCAGAACCCGATATCATCACTGAACACTAAAGAGTGTAATTTGATCCCTTTTGTGACACCACTGGATACGTGCAGGAAGTCTAGCTAGTGGAATACATTTTCATACTTCGGCTGCAATCCGAAGAGCCTGCATTTGACATTCGTGAGACCAGTTGGTCTCATTCGTGTTGGACGCCATATGACCTGATATCATTGCTCCTTCAATGTGTAGATCTTGACTAGGGTTTTACTGTGTGGGCGTCCAGAAACTGGTCAACAGATTTTTTTTAAAGCTTATCACCCCAAGCAAGGCTGGAAGCCAATAGCACGCAAGGGGTTACAGAAGGTTTGGAGGAAGAGCAGATAGGAGTGATAAAGGAGAGGATGGGGAGAAAGATAGTGGATCGATCAAGGCAAGGGGGTTGCAAAAGATTTGGAGCGAGAGCAGATAGGAATGAAAGGTGAAAGGATGTGGAGAAGGGAAGTGGATAGATCAAGGCAACTGGAGATGCCGATTGACGTTACACTTAAATAGTTGGAGATTGTATTTGTCAGGGAAACAGGAATAAGGAAGGGAGTTACACAGGCGAGATGTGCGAGAAACGTTCTTTTGGCAACTATTGCCATCGAAGCGTCACGTTTAACATGCGCAGCAGTTCTCCAAACTGACCCTCTCGCCTTTCAAATACGAATAAGCCAACTTCTTGAAATTGTTCCAATTTCATTAAATGATCACTTGTACATTTCCGTGGCATGTCATTTGCCCGTACCTGACTCTTTCGTTACACTGTAAGCCTTATTATATAAAGCTCACAAACAGATGTTTTCATTTTCTCTTAGGTGTACTGCTGCTGAAAAAGTTTGAGAAAACACTGCGCTACACTTTACGTGCAAACTTAATATTAATAATAAAATCCTTTTCCTTGATGTTTTAGTAGAATCCTAATAGTCACAACGTTACTGTTTCGCTATATAAAAACCCACAAGCCAAAATTCTTGTCTAGCAAAGTGAATTTTCTTACAAATATACAACAGCTGTTATAAAAGACATGATCATGCTAAAGTAATTTCTTTTTCACACACGCATAAAGAAATAAAACCAAAAACGTATTAATAATGGTTTACCGCAACCAAGTCGGAATTCATATGAGTGTCACGATATCACAAGATGACCGAAGACTTCGAAAATATTGTGAGTATATGTTTTACCCTCTAGCAAGAATGTATTGTTGTTGCAATTTTAGTTCCACTCAGTGTATCAAAATACACAAATCAAATTCTTCACGTGTGTGCCTGCGCGCGCATTTTTTACATTATCGTTTAATTTTTTCAGACAAAGCATTTTTCCAATTTTTTTTTTTCCATAATAAACCAGATTTGCCTTTCGATAAACTTTTTCAGGCGGGAAAAAATAATATAAAAGTTAAGGTTTTCAAAAATTAATATGTGTTAATCACTTTAAAATGTAAATATCTTTTTGCTTCTAATTCAGCAAACATGAAATATCTCTCCCCGCATCTCACCAAACTGACTAATAGTACTTGCCAAGTTTTAATAAGCATAATTTTGAAACACACCAGACATTTTTCTAATAATATTAACTATGCCAAATTCCAAAAAGTGGTTATTAATTTACCTTTTTGTATAATTAATATTGCACCATTTAATATATATATAGACAGATATGTGTGTGTGTGTGTGTGGGTGTGTGTGTGTGTGTGCGAGTGTATGTGTGGATTAAGGAATTAGTGGGTTTTATTCATAATCTGACATTATATTTAGTGAATACATATGTTTGTGTAGACATTACTGTTTTTAAATAGTCTACTTGGCATTGTTTTTATAACGAAAATGCTTCTTTTGACAGGGTTCCGTTGTCATCATTTATATATAGTAGCAGTAGTAGCAGTAGTAGTAGTAGCCATCCGTTTATCTCCCTGATGCTTAAAGTACAATATTAGAAGTGAACTTTTCGCTCCTATAGAATTCCTTCTGACACGACACCCTCGTCATGATAAGCAAAAGAACACGTACTGTTCAGCCTTCGTAAACGGCGGTACCATATTGCTGCAGACGGAACTGGCATCAAGGACAAAAGATTTTACGCACAGCATGCGAACCATGATGCCTTCAATAAATTTGCACGACGGGACGACGAGGCCGCAATGAAAGAAAGTGAGACCCAAGGCTCTCCACCTCCCTATAACAGAGAACACAGTTTGGAAATTTCTTCAAGCCCGCTGAACAAAGTCTTTTGCCGACCCAGAGTCACCAGCCAGGTGAGTGATACCTCATCATTATTGAGGCATTTCAACCCGGGCGTCCAAAGCCATATAGAGCAAGCCTCCTGTTTCTTAAGTCCGAGCTCGTCAATCAGATCATCTCGTAAGGACCCCCTAACTGACACATGATATAATGCCCTTCGAGACAACGCCTGGACGTTGGAGGGGCCATCCGACACATGGAAGAGAGGTTTCAGAGCAATACGATATTCACGATAGAAGAAGCACTCACCGCGGGGTAAACGGGGGCTTCCTTAGCGCATGAGAGCACGCTTCTCAGAGATAGAGAGTTTTTCTTCTTCCAGAAGACGCCCTCCCCATCCGAATCGCGACACATTCGATCTAGAAACATGATGCGAAGCGTGTGTTGACGAATCTCAACGCTAGACATACCCAGACCGCCTTCAGTAGGGAGGAGGTAACAAATCTCCCGAGGTACCTTTATTGACTTGCCTCCCGACAAGGAAGAGAACAAGAACCTTACTAATTACATTAGTGTAGTATACAGAGAGTCGGTAAAGGAGAATCGGGTAGAAGTGTGAAACACATACTCTCGCCCTCCCCTTTAAGGAAAGATTCTTCCAGGACCACAGACGAACTCCGACCTCGGCTTTCTCTTGTACCTCCGACCAATTTATTTCCATCTGGAGATCGGAACCGAACCAGACGCCGAGTATCTTTCGCGCCCGTCCAGAGAAAATGTCCGGGAAGCGAAACTCCCTTCCACGCACCCAACTGCAAGCCAACAGACTTATCGCAGTTGATCTTGGCCCATGTCACCGTCTTGTGCCCTTAGATTTCTTTGCTGACTTCGTGAATGTCGGCTCTGCTCGACACAAGAACCGAAACGTCGTCAGCATAGGCAGAATACCTGGCCGAAATGGTAGCAGCAGGAAGAGAAATTCCGCGTAGGACCGGATTAGTCTTTAACTTGAGGTGGAAGCAGAGGCGAAAGCAAGCAACATTGACGAATAGAGCGAGCCAATACGAAAGGCACCAATCGTACCACATCCACTTCCACCAGCGCACCGGGAGTAGCATGCAGAAGTCAGATCCAGGTGCGAAAGACAGCCTCCAGAAATCGATGGACAACCCTATTGAATGACTTGGATTAATCAGCACAGCTTCACTGTCGACTCGTACGATTTTCAAGCGTACCACATGAATGCTGTCCAGAATAGTCCTATCCTTCGCAGCACGTCTGTCCGGATCCAATCAGACTAGAGAGGACAGCCTGCAGACGGTTCGCTAAGATCTTGGCTAAAATCTTTAAATCTGTATTTAACATAGTTAAAGGACGAAAGTTAACTATGCCATCCCCACCGTTCTTCGGGCTTAGCAACTTGATCCTGGGGAAGCGTTGAGGTATAGACCCCTGCTACAACTAGTTGTTAAAAATCAGCATCAGAAAAGAAACAAAAACAGGTGACTACCTCAAGTACACTTCGTAAGGTAGACCATCTAATCCCAGAGATTTGTCCCGGCCAACCTGCTTCAACGCTTCCTAGATTTCCGAATCTGCGATGAGATCCTCAGACACAGAAAATTCGGCCAAAGAGGCATCGAACTGTACAGTGCTCAGACCGGGATCGCTGGTGAACAGATTCTGAAAGTAGCCACTAAAAGCTTCACGCATGCCTGCGTTTGTAGTCCGATTATCCGGCAATGTGACGCACGATATGTCGCTAAGATGCATCCCGAAAATCCTCTGCTCGCAATTCATCTGCCATATTCGTTACCTCCGAAGACATTTTTTTTAACCTATCCCAAACTACCTGTGCCTGATCTTTCTTGATAAGCAAGGAGGTCAACTCTGCCATAGATAAAGCTACGTCACTTTCACGGGATTTAATCGCCCATCAAGGTTTTACTCACATGCCGTTTCCACCGCTAATCTATCTTGATTGAGCCGACGCCTATATTCAGCAGCAAACGACCTAATTTGGGATTTTAAATTTTCCCACCACATATTCCCAACCACAGCCCCGTCAACTCCCGCTGTAGCATTAATAGTAGCTGGTCCCGGAAATCTTTCTCGCCAAATAATGATAAATTCAATTTCCAGTAGCCAATCAGCTTAACCTTAGGCTTATCTAAGTTTACACGAACCTGGACGAGCCTATGATCCGAGTAAACTATACAATGAAAACTTGGAAACCCTAGTTAGCTGGAACGTACCTCTGTATTTGAGCCGCTCCTATTAGTGCAAGTCCATACTAACTCGCGTGGGTGTTCATTATCGTACTTATCGACAAGATCAAACTTATCGATAAAGTCAAGAAATGGTTTCACGTCCCAGTTGTTAGTACCCGATATTGGCTCTATACGAGCTATATCGGGGTCAAGGACGACATTCCAATCGCCTGCTGAAACTGCCCGACGTGATGTCGTAAAAAAGGAGCAAGATTCGCCGAGACAAATCAGGCCGCCCAGAATGGACATTGGGCGCATAAATCCCAATGAGATTAAGAGCCTTAACGTTTATGGTAAGACCCAGCACACAAAGTCTGTCTCAAGACTTGCTCACCAGCCTGGAGACACCTCTCGAGCATCCATCAAAATATGCTGAATAGAGAGAAAAACCCCTAGACGGAATCCTTTCATAATCGCGAGTAGAAAACCGGATTTCCTGCACACAACATATATTCACCCCGAGACGCTGAAGGTCACGATAGATCCTCGCTTTGCGAGACTACGAACTCAGTCACCGGGCATTCACACTAGCCAACTAGAGAGACATTATCTAACACATTAGAGTCGCTCTTCTGCATTGAACATGGCCGGGGTGATGACACCGACAACCTGTCCCCTTGATCCTGTACCGGTCTCATTCTTGATGGTGCCATCAAGAGACAGGCCGCCAATGTCCCCGGGATGCGTTAATTTTAAAACCCTATAAAGCGATGGGTGTACGTAAACGGGGAGTCGCCCAAAACAATATATTTTTTAATTCTATCTTCTGGTTATTGTTTATATATGCCGCTGGGGGCATTAATTTGAGAGGATTGTTTGTCGCCTCTATCATGCCACAAATCTGCTGACTACCCGATTGATTGAGATGGTATGGGAGTAGGAGTAGTTGTGGGTGAAGCTCTGGGTGTATGGACAGGGTTGTATTTGAATGAAAATGGCAGTGGCAACGAAATGTCTTTCAACAATGCTTTTGATTTTGTATGTGTGTTTGACAGAGATTTAGCCAGAGGTGGCTGAGAAAAAGTTTTCTTGGATGTTGGGGAAGACTGGAGAGAGGATGAGGGGGCCAGCTACCCCAAGAGGCTTATTTTTTTACTCCGCTTGGCTTCAAAATCTGCCTTTAGCTTGTTGATTAGTTTCAGTTATCTCCCAGCTGGGCTCGTTTAATTGCGTACGAATCTGGGAGTCGCGCTTAGAACTAGTAGAGGATATGGGGCCCCGTAGGTGTTTTGAGCCCTAGGGGCTTCAATGGAATGAGGCCCTGCTGTTTGATTCTTCCCTCTGCCCCTACCAACGACACGCCATCCCCTTTCTTCCTTATCCCCATTACCGAAGGCGTCAATTTTGTGGGAAATGTGGGGCAGGGCCCAACCGAGGGTTTATCCACACAGATCCGTGTCGCTAGTAAGGCTATTACAGGCGCCACAGAACTAACAATATCGGCCGGGGGGTATTTTGGTCGTGTGCGGACGGAAATCAATAAACCTTCTTCTCTAGATAGAAGAAGGAGAGGTGACCAGTCTCTCCACACGTCCAATAAGTAGCTCTTCTGCCAGTCATGACGGCAGGCATTTCCTGGCAGTAAAAGTCCAAACATTGGGGGACAGAAACGAAGGCTAAACGATCGATCATGATGTCAAAGTTCCATCTCCCGTTCAGGTCGTCAGAAATCACACCTAAAATTAGGCCATACTACATGAAGAATGCATCCAGGTGTTCTCCTGACAATTGGAGAGGGACCTCCAATACTGCTATAGGGTCCTTCGCCGACCTTCATACTTAGTTCTTCGAATTATGTCCTTGGTTATTAATTATCGACTCGCGATCTCGAGGAAATCTTCAGCTATGGGTAGCAGTATGCTACACATGAAAAAACGGTACCTTTCATTATTCTTCGAGGTTTGGGACATGAGTGATGTAATCACTACGTACGCTTCTCCACCACGAAGACCAACACAATTCACTTTTCAAACATCTTTAATCCTTGGACGTCTTCTAAGAGTCCACCTCTTTTACAAGATGTATGTAACTCTTTGCTTTTTCCAAGAATTCCGCGATAATTAAGCAACTAGGTGGCGGAGACTTCCAGCATTAGGGCGATTCCCCGGCTATCATCTTAACTGGCATCTCTATTTCTTTTTCCACGTTCTTTTTTTGCTAGTTTTACTAGTTTCTGTCTTGTTATTTATTTTCTGAGGTTCTATTTTCGGTAATCAGCTCATTGTTTCCTTTACTTAGAGATTTTAGAGTTGCTTCTACCTGTTCCACTGCTTTATTTTTATCTGGTGGGTCCGTTTTAGACGCAGACAGGAAAAGGTGCTTTTTCACAGACCGAATATTAATTGAGAAGGAGGAAGTAAAAAACAAAAAAAACACCGATAGGTAATACTTAAGAATGCAAAAATAAAAAAGTGGTTTCCTTCTATAAAATAGAAAAAGTTAAAATAAAAGAAATCAGCACAAACAGGGGTGGGGCGAAAAAATAAATAGAAAGAATACGAACCAGTTTAAACAATAAAAATCGAATTACCAACCTATATGACGTAATTTTTAATTAAATTTCAAATAAAAAGAGAATTAAAAAAAATTTAATTTAAAATAGAGTGATAAAACTAAGAGCAATAAGGTTTTAAGAATTAAGCCAAGTTAAATTAGAAAACTGGAAAAACTAAACGTTAACACAAAAATAAGCCGAGGAGGGCAAACTAAAAAATCAAAGTTTAACTAGAAAAAATAGAAATAAAAATTAACTGCTCAGATACTAAGAAAAACAAAAAATAATTTCGTTTAAAGTTTCCTAATAAACTAAATCAAATAAGGTAGATAAAAGAAAAACTTAAATGAAAACGCAATGAAACAAGTAGTCTTATAATACTTTACTCAAAATAAAATTAAGATGGCGGTCAAAAGCCGACGAGAACGCTAAGGAAAGGTCGGACAAGAAGAAAAAATAAGCTGTTCAAAAATCAAAAAACAACACAACTGGATTTTTTAAAAAGTTTCTTAAGTTTTTTTGAAAACTATTCAATAATAGAATTAAAATAAACTATAAAATAAAAGTAAAAGCAAAATAAATAAAAACAGTAATTTGGTAATACTTCCAACAAAACCAAAAAAATATAAATAAAGATGGCGATAGAAAAACTGAAAAAAAAGTGACAAGAAAAAACTCAAATCAAACATACACGAATAAATAAAAGAATGTAAAACAAATTAAATTAACTTAACAAATGTCTGTAAGTCGAAAGAAAGTTTGTAATAATTTCCCCAAAAGGTTTCTTTAACATGCTAACTCCGTCCAAAAGCCTTGGTCGGAAAAGTAGGTCACTACACGCCAACAAACGAGACTCTAGAAAACCATGGCGAAGAACAATATTTATTCTTGTTAAGTACAGAAAATGTGGCACAATGTGCTCAAAATGGGGGATGGGGAAAAGGACGAACTTCTGTCTTTACATTAAACTTAGCTAGCCACAAACACTGACCCCCCAAAAACACAATACTCCTTTCACCAAAACAACGCATTCTTACTTACATTTCTTACTACATCCACCATAATACCTCAGTGTATCAATGAAAGTCCTACATAGTCCCCCATAAGTACAATTCATTGTCTTTAGGGGGAGGGGAATAAACATGGCGAAGAGCTCATCCGAACAATTATCCTAAACAAATTTACAGAAAAGTCACAGGGAAGCAATTTTACAGCGGTGAGAAAGTGACTGAAGCCGAGATGCCAGGTCAGGACCAATAATATTGTTGATTTTATCAAGAATCTCTAGATATATAGCTGGAACACAAGACCAAATGCTGCAGTAATATCCTTAGCATGGACGAATGGTAGACTTATAGATACGTAAGAGGGATTCAGGACTAAAAACTATCTAGGATGTCATAGTAAACAAACTTTCTTGGTAGCTTACCCAGCAATGGATTCAATATAATCTTTCCACTTCATGTCAGTCGAGAATGTTAAGTCAAAGAAGCGCAATAAAACACTTTCATAGGGGCTAGTATCAGCCACAATGACAGGGTCTTTCAAGTGATTAATAGCGAAAAGTCTCATTTTGGAGGCGATAAAATTGATAAGCCATTCCTTGCCCCAGGAAACAACAGACTGTACGTTCTTTTTAAATCAGCTGCCAATATGACTGTATCCAAAGGATCGGACTTACTATCGAAACGGGAGTAAATGGTTGTCTCACTAGCATGATAACAAGTTGACATCAGATCTCCTTGGCGGGGGGGGGGTCATTGATGAAATTTAAGAACAACTTAGGTCGAAGAACAGAGCGCTGGAGGACATCTGCATCAGTACAGAAAGATCTGGAAAAGTGGCCGTTAAAGACAAATTTCAATTCGCGATTTGATAAGAAAGACTGAATGAGTTCAAAAATTCGTCCAGATATACTTTTCACCTTGTAAAGGATCCTAGTATTCCAAACCCTGCCAAACATTTTAGTCATATCCAATGCAACAGCCCGAGTGACATCAGTCGACATCAGAAGTAACCTAGAGAAGCGAAATCGATTTTGCTTGTCTAAAAGAAAGCCTTGCGATGTGAGATGGTGAACAAATTCAGAGTTGATTAGGGCGTATAATATTTTGCTAAAAGAAAGGAGATAGCTAATAGGTAAATAGTTCGAAGGGTCAGACGGTTGGCCTGAGTTCTGAATAACTGAAACTACGGAGGAAAAATTCGAACAAGCAGGAAAGCAAGACGCAGTGAGGCATTTATTTTACAGTCTAAAGAGAACAGGCGCCAGTTCGAGAGCACATACCTTAAGGACTGTTACAGAGATACAATTAGGTCCACATGCTTTGTGAAGATCTAGATAAGAGATGATAGCAGAAACCATGGAAGGGGTTATATGCATATCACTCAGCAGAGACAGTGGAAAGTCAGTCAAGGATACTCCAGATATGTCATGGGTAGAGTTTGAAGATAATCTATGGGCAAAACAATCTCTTTATCTGCAGATGTTAACATCTGAAATTGAGCGAAGAGAAAATGAAACATACCCTTACTTAATATAAAATCACAGTCCCCTATAGTCATGGGCGCCAAGGTTGTTAGATGCTATACAGTTCCTCATTCTATCAGCAAACAAACACTTAGCTCCTTCAAAGTCACGTATAAGGCCGACTAGCAATTGGATGACTTTGGTTTGGTATTTCGATTATTAAGTAAGGTAAATGAGATATATACGATACTAAGTGCTACTGAAGTACGATAATTTCGTTTCTGTGTTTTATTATAGCTAAATTAGCTATATATGGCATACGATCCAATCGGAGGGGGGAAGGTTTTGTTTAGCCATTTCAATTATTGATAAATTGGCTTTATAGCCTGTCGGATTAGGACGACTTTTCTTTAGTCATTTCCATTATTGATAAATTAGCATCAAACACATTTAGGCCAGTCGGACAATTAAGCCATGTCCATTATTGATAAATAAATTTCAAATAGCATAAGGCCCTATCTGAATATAGCCGTTTTGTTTATCTATTTCTATTATTGATAATAAAGCCTCAGACATCATTAGGCCATGTAGGAATAGTGTGATTTGTACATCCATTTCCATAATTGATAAATTATATTCATAAATCATTAGGATCAATCGGAATAGCGGGATTTGATGTAGTCATTTATATTATTGATAAATTAGCTTCATACATAATTACGCCCAGTCCGAATAGGGTGACAATCTTTAACCAAATTATTCTGATTGGGCATCATTATGTATGAAGTTAATTTATCAATATTATAAATGACTACATCAAATGCCCCTATTGTGATTGATCCTAATGATTTATGAATATAATTTATCACAATACATCATTAAGCCCCGCCGGAATGAGGTGATTTGGCTTATTCATTTCCATTATTAAAAAAATTGTGATATACATCATTAGGATCGAACCGGGATACGGAGACTTTGTTTAGCCATTATAATTATTGAAAATTAATTCCAGACATCATTATGAGGATTAACTATAGGGTTATTTTCTTCAGTCATTTCTATTGTGGATAAATTACCGTCATGTATTAGGTTCTTTCACAATAGGGTGATTTTGCTTAGACATTTCTATTATGGATAAATTACCATCATGTATTAGGTTCTTTCGCAATAGGGTGATTTTGCTTAGACATTTCTATTATGGATAAATTACCATCATGTATAAGTTTGTTTCTCAATAGGGTGATTTCGCTTAGACATTTCTATTATGGATACATTATCATCATGTGTTAGGTTCTTTCGCAGTAGGGTGATTTTGCTTAGACATTTCTATTATGGATAAATTACCATCATGTATTAGGTTCTTTCGCAATAGGGTGATTTTGCTTAGACATTTCTATTATGGATAAATTAAAATCATGTATTAGGTTCTTTCGCAATAGGGGGATTTTGCTTAGACATTTCTATTATGGATAAATTACCATCATGTGTTAGGTTCTTTCGCAATAGAGTGATATTGCTTAGACATTTCTATTATGGATAAATTACCAACATGTGTTAGGTTCTTTCGCAATAGGGTGATTTTGCTTAGACATTTCTATTATGGATAAATTACCATCATGTATCAGGTTGATTCTCAATAGGGTGATTTCCCTTCGACATTTCTATTATGGATAAATTATCATCATGTGTTAGGTTCTTTCGCAATAGGGTGATTTTGCTTAGACATTTATATTATGGATAAATTACCATCATGTATTATGTTCTTTCGCAATAGGGTGATTTCGCTTAGACATTTCTATTATGGATAAATTAAAATCATGTATTAGGTTCGTTCGCAATAGGGGGATTTTGCTTAGACATTTCTATCATGGATAAATTACCATCATGTGTTAGGTTCTTTCGCAATAGAGTGATTTTGCTTAGACATTTCTACTATGGATAAATTACCTACATGTGTTAGGTTCTTTCGCAATAGAGTGATTTTGCTTAGATATTTCTACTATGGATAAATTACCAACATGTGTTAGGTTCTTTCGCAATAGGATGATATTGCTTAGACATTTCTATTATGGATAAATTACCACCATGTATTAGGTTCATTCGCAATAGGATGATTTTGCTTAGACATTTCTATTATGGATAAATTACCATCATGTGTTAGGTTCTTTCGCAATAGGTGGATTTTGCTTAGACATTTCTATCATGGATAAATTACCATCATGTATTAGGTTCTTTCTCAATAGGGTGATTTCGCTTAGACATTTCTATTTTGGATAAATTATCAACATCTGTTAGGTTCTTTCGCAATAGGGTGATTTTGCTTAGTCATTTCTATTTTGGATAAATTACCATCATGTATTAGGTTCTTTCTCAATAGGGTGATTTCGCTTAGACAATTCTATTATGGATAAATTATCATCATGTGTTAGGTTCTTTCGCAATAGGGTGATTTTGCTTACACAATTCTATTATGGATAAATTACAAACATGTATTAGGTTCTTTCGCAATAGGGTGATTTCGCTTAGACATTTCTATTATGGATAAATTACCATCAAGTATTACGTTCTTTCTCAATATGGTGATTTCGCTTAGACATTTCTGTTATGGAAAAATTATCAACATGTGTTAGGTTCTTGCGCAATAGGCTGATTTTCCTTAGACATTTCTATTATGGATAAATTACCATCATGTATTAGGTTCTTTCTCAATAGGGTGATTTCGCTTAGACATTTCTATTATGGATAAATTATCATCATGTGTTATGTTCTATCGCAATAGGGTGATTTTGCTTAGACATTTCTATTATGGATAAATTGCCATCATGTATAAGGTTCTTTTTCAATAGGGTGATTTCGCTTAGACATTTCTATTATGGATAAATAATCATAATGTGATAGGTTCTTTCGCAATAGGGTGATTTTGCATAGACATTTCTATTATGGATAAATTACCATCATGAATTAGGTTCTTTCGCATAGGGTGATTTTGCTTAGACATTTCTATTATGGATAAATTACCTTCATGTATTAGGTTCTTTCTCAATAGGGTGATTTCGCTTAGATATTTCTATTATGGATAAATTATCATCATGTGTTAGGTTCTTTCGCAATAGGGTGATTTTGCTTAGATATTTCTATTATGGATAAATTACCATCATGAATAAGGTTCTTTCTCAATAGGGTGATTTCGCTTAGACATTTCTATTATGGATAAATTATCATCATGTGTTAGGTTCTTTCGCAAGAGGGTGAATTTGCTTAGAAATTTCTATTATGGATAAATTACCATCATGTATTAGGTTCTTTCTCAAGAGGGTGATTTCGCATAGACATTTCTATTATGGATAAATTAACATCATGTATTAGGTTCTTTCGCAATAGGGGGATTTCGCTTAGACATTTCTATTATGGATAAATTACCATCATGTGTTAGGTTCTTTCGCAATAGGGCGATTTTGCTTAGACATTTATACTATGTATAAATTACCAACATGTGTTAGGTTCTTTCGCAATAGGGTGTTGTCGCGTAGACAATTCTCTGATTGATAAATTACCATCATGTATTAGGTTTTTTCGCAATTGGGTGATTTCGCTTAGACATTTCTATTATGCATAACTTATCAACATGTGTTATGTTCTTTCGCAATAGGGTGATTTGGCTTAGACATTTCTATTATGGAAAAATAACCATCATGTATTAGGTTCTTTTGCAATAGGGTATTTTCCTTAGACATTTCTATTATGGATAAATTACCATCATGAATTAGGTTCTTTCTCAATAGGGTGATTTCGCTTAGACATTTCTATTCTGGATAAATTATCATCATGTGTTAGGTTCTTTCGCAATATGGCGATTTTGCTTAGACATTTCTACTATGGTTAAATTACCAACATGTGTTAGGTTCTTTCGCAATAGGGTGATGTCGCGTAGACATTTCTCTTATGGATAAATAATCATAATGTGTTAGGTTCTTTCGCAATAGGGTGATTTTGCATAGACATTTTTATTATGGATAAATTACCAACATCTATTAGGTTCTTTCGCAATAGGGTGATGTCGCGGAGACATTTCTCTTATGGATAAATTACCATCATGTATTAGGTTTTTTCGCAATCGGGTGATTTCGCTTAGACATTTCTATTATGGATAACTTATCATCATGTGTTAGGATCTTTCGCAATACGGTGATTTTGCTTAGACATTTCTATTATGGACAAATTACAATCATGTATTAGGTTCTTTAGCAATAGGGTGATTTTGCTTAGACATTTCCATTATGGATAAATTACCATGATGTATTAGGTATTTTCTCAATAGGGTGATTTTGCTTAGATATTTCTATTATGGATAAATTACCATCATGTATTAGGTCCTTTTGCAATAGGGTAATTTTTCTTAGACATTTCTATTATGGATAAATTACCATCCTGTATTAGGTTCTTTCTCAATAGGGTGATTTCGCTTAGACATTTCTATTATGGATAAATTAACATCATGTGTTAGGTTCTTTCGCAATAGGGTGATTTTGCATAGACATTTCGATTATGGATAAATTACCATCATGAATAAGGTTCTTTCAGATAGGGTGATTTTGCTTAGACATTTCTATTATGGATAAATTACCTTCATGTATTAGGTTCTTTTTCAATTGGGTTATTTCGTTTAGACATTTCTATTATGGATAAATTATCATCATGTGTTAGCTTCTTTCGCAATAGGGTGATTTTGCTTAGACATTTCTATTATGGATAAATTACCATCATGTATTAGGTTCTTTTGCAATAGGGTGATTTTGCTTCGACATTTCTATTATGGATAAATTACCATCATGTATTGGGTTCTTTCGCAATAGGGGGATTTCGCTTAGACATTTCTATTATGCATAAATTACCAACATCTGTTAGGTTCTTTCGCAATAGTGTGATTTTGCTTAGTCAATTCTACTATGGATAAATTACCAACATATGTCAAGTTCTTTCGCAATAGGGTGATGTCGCTTAGAGATTACTATTATGGATAAACTACCATCATGTATTAGGTTCTTCCTCAATAGGGGGATTTCGCTTAGACATTTCTATTATGGATAAATTACCATCATTTATTAGGTTCTTTTGCAATGGGTGATTTTTCTTAGACATTTCTATTATGGATAAATTGTCATCATGTGGTAGGTGCTTTCGAAATAGGGTGATTTTTCTTAGACGTTTCTAATATGGATAAATTACCATCATGTATTAGGTTTTTTTTAAATTGGGTTATTTCGCTTAGACATTTCTATTATGGATAAATTATCATCATGTGTTAGGTTCTTTCGCAATAGGGTGATTTTGCTTAGACATTTCTATTATGGATAAATTACCATCATGTGTTAGATTCTTTCGCAATAGAGTGATATTGCTTAGACATTTCTACTATGGATAAATTACCAACATGTGTTAGGTTCTTTCGCAATAGGGTGATTTTGCTTAGACATTTCTATTATGGATAAATTACCATCATGTACTAGGTTGTTTCTCAATAAGGTTATTTCGCTTAGACATTTCTATTATGGATAAATCATCATCATGTGTTAGGTTTTTTCGCAAAAGGGTGATTTTGCTTAGTTATTTCTATTATGGATAAATTACCATCATGTATTAGGTTCTTTCTCAATAGGGTGATTTCCCTTCGACATTTCTATTATGGATAAATTACCATCATGTATTAGGTTCTTTCTCAATAGGGTGATTTCGTTTAGACATTTCTATTATGGATAAATCTTCATGTGTCAGGATTTTTCGCGAAAAGGTGATTTTGCTTAGACATTTCTATTATGGATAAATTACCATCATGTATTAGGTTCTTTAGCAATAGGGTGATTTTGCTTAGACATTTCTATTATGGATAAATTACCATCATGTATTAGGTTGTTTCTCAATAGGGTGATTTCGCTTAGACATTTCTATTATGGATAAATTATCATCATGTGTTAGGTTCTTTCGCAATAGTGTGATTTTGCTTAGACATTTATATTATGGATAAATTACCATCATGTATTATGTTCTTTCGCAATAGGGTGATTTTGCTTCGACATTTCTATTATGGATAAATTAAAATCATGTATTAGTTTCGTTCGCAATAGGGGGATTTTGCTTAGACATTTCTATCATGGATAAATTACCATCATGTGTTAGGTTCTTTCGCAATAGAGTGATTTTGCTTAGACATTTCTACTATGGATAAATTACCTACAAGTGTTAGGTTCTTTCGCAATAGGGTGATTTTGCTTAGATATTTCTACTATGGATAAATTACCAACATGTGTTAGGTTCTTTCGCAATAGGATGATATTGCTTAGACATTTCTATTATGGATAAATTACCACCATGTATTACGTTCATTCGCAATAGGATGATTTTGCTTAGACATTTCTATTATGGATAAATTACCATCATGTGTTAGGTTCTTTCGCAATAGGTGGATTTTGCTTAGACATTTCTATCATGGATAAATTTCCATCATGTATTAGATTCTTTCTCAATAGGGTGACTTCGCTTAGACATTTCTATTTTGGATAAATTATCAACATCTGTTAGGTTCTTTCGCAATAGGGTGATTTTGCTTAGTCATTTCTATTTTGGATAAATTACCATCATGTATTAGGTTCTTTCTCAATAGGGTGATTTCGCTTAGACAATTCTATTATGGATAAATTATCATCATGTGTTAGGTTCTTTCGCAATAGAGCGATTTTGCTTAGACATTTCTATTATGGATAAATTACCACCAAGTTTTAGGTTCTTTTGCAATAGGGTGATTTCGCTTAGACATTTCTATTATGGATAAATTATCATCATGTGTTAGGTTCTTTCGCAATAGGGTGATTTTGCTTACACAATTCTATTATGGATAAATTACAAACATGTATTAGGTTCTTTCGCAATAGGGTGATTTTGCTTAGACATTTCTATTATGGATAAATTACCATCAAGTATTACGTTCTTTCTCAATATGGTGATTTCGCTTAGACATTTCTGTTATGGATAAATTATCAACATGTGTTAGGTTCTTGCGCAATAGGCTGATTTTCCTTAGACATTTCTATTATGGATAAATTACCATCATGTATTAGGTTCTTTCTCAATAGGGTGATTTCGCTTAGACATTTCTATTATGGATAAATTATCATCATGTGTTATGTTCTTTCGCAATAGGGTGATTTTGCTTAGACATTTCTATTATGGATAAATTGCCATCATGTATTAGGTTCTTTTTCAATAGGGTGATTTCGCTTAGACATTTCTATTATGGATAAATAATCATAATGTGATAGGTTCTTTCGCAATAGGGTGATTTTGCATAGACATTTCTATTATGCATAAATTACCATCATGAATTAGGTTCTTTCGCATAGGGTGATTTTGCTTAGACATTTCTATTATGGATAAATTACCTTCATGTATTAGGTTCTTTCTCAATAGGGTGATTTCGCTTAGATATTTCTATTATGGATAAATTATCATCATGTGTTAGGTTCTTTCGCAATAGGGTGATTTTGCTTAGATATTTCTATTATGGATAAAATACCATCATGAATAAGTTTCTTTCTCAATAGGGTGATTTCGCTTAGACATTACTATTATGGATAAATTATCATCATGTGTTAGGTTCTTTCGCAAGAGGGTGAATTTGCTTAGAAATTTCTATTATGGATAAATTACCATCATGTATTAGGTTCTTTCTCAAGAGGGTGATTTCGCATAGACATTTCTATTATGGATAAATTAACATCATATATTAGGTTCTTTCGCAATAGGGGGATTGCGCTTAGATATTTCTACTATGGATAAATTACCATCATGTGTTAGGTCCTTTCGCAATAGGGCGATTTTGCTTAGACATTTATACTATGTATAATTTACCAACATGTGTTAGGTTCTTTCGCAATAGGGTGATGTCGCGTAGACAATTCTCTGATTGATAAATTACCATCATGTATTAGGTTTTTTCGCAATTGGGTGATTTCGCTTAGACATTTCTATTATGCATAACTTATCAACATGTGTTATGTTCTTTCGCAATAGGGTGATTTGGCTTAGACATTTCTATTATGGAAAAATTACCATCATGTATTAGGTTCTTTTGCAATAGTGTATTTTCCTTAGACATTTCTATTATGGATAAATTACCATCATGAATTAGGTTCTTTCTCAATAGGGTGATTTCGCTTAGACATTTCTATTCTGGATAAATTATCATCATGTGTTAGGTTCTTTCGCAAGAGGGTGAATTTGCTTAGACATTTCTATTATGGATAAATTACCATCATGTATTAGGTTTTTTTTGCAATAGGGTGATTTTGCTTAGACATTTCTATTATGGATAAATTACCATCATGTGTTAGGTACTTTCGCAATAAGGGTATTTTGCTTAGACATTTCTATTATGGATAAATTACCATCATGTATTAGGTTCTTTCACAATATGCTGATTTTGCTTAGACATTTCTATTATGGTTAAATTACCAACATGTGTTAGGTTTTTCGTAATAGGGTGATGTCGCGTAGACATTTCTCTTATGGATAAATAATAATAATGTGTTAGGTTCTTTCGCAATAGGGTGATTTTGCTTAGACATTTTTATTATGGATAAATTACCAACATCTGTTAGGTTCTTTCGCAATAGGGTGATGTCGCGGAGACATTTCTCTTATGGATAAATTACCATCATGTATTAGGTTTTTTCGCAATTGGGTGATTTCGCTTAGACATTTCTATTATGGATAACTTATCATCATGTGTTAGGATCTTTCGCAATACGGTGATTTCGCTTAGACATTTCTATTATGGACAAATTACCATCATGTGTTAGCTTCTTTCGCAATAGGGTGATTTTGCTTAGACATTTCTATTATGGATAAATTACCTTCATGTATTAGGTTCTTTCTCAATAGGGTGATTTCGCTTAGATATTTCTATTATGGATAAATTATCAGCATGTGTTAGGTTCTTTCGCAATAGGGTTATTTTGCTTAGATATTTCTATTATGGATAAATTACCATCATGAATAAGGTTCTTTCTCAATAGGGTGATTTCGCTTAGACATTTCTATTATGGATAAATTATCATCATGTGTTAGGTTCTTTCGCAAGAGGGTGAATTTGCTTAGAAATTTCTATTATGGATAAATTACTATCATGTATTAGGTTCTTTCTCAAGAGGGTGATTTCGCATAGACATTTCTATTATGGATAAATTAACATCATGTATTAGGTTCTTTCGCAATAGGGGGATTTCGCTTAGACATTTCTATTATGGATAAATTACCATCATGTGTTAGGTTCTTTCGCAATAGGGCGATTTTGCTTAGACATTTATACTATGTATAATTTACCAACATGTGTTAGGTTCTTTCGCAATAGGGTGATGTCGCGTAGACAATTCTCTGATTGATAAATTACCATCATGTATTAGGTTTTTTCGTAATTGGGTGATTTCGCTTAGACATTTCTATTATGCATAACTTATCAACATGTGTTATGTTCTTTCGCAATAGGGTGATTTGGCTTAGACATTTCTATTATGGAAAAATTACCATCATGTATTAGATTCTTTTGCAATAGGGTATTTTCCTTAGACATTTCTATTATGGATAAATTACCATCATGAATTAGGTTCTTTCTCAATAGGGTGATTTCGCTTAGACATTTCTATTCTGGATAAATTATCATCATGTGTTAGGTTCTTTCGCAAGAGGGTGAATTTGCTTAGACATTTCTATTATGGATAAATTACCATCATGTATTAGGTTTTTTTTGCAATAGGGTGATTTTGCTTAGACATTTCTATTATGGATAAATTACCATCATGTGTTAGGTTCTTTCGCAATAAGGGTATTTTGCTTAGACATTTTTATTATGGATAAATTACCAACATCTGTTAGGTTCTTTCGCAATAGGGTGATGTCGCGGAGACATTTCTCTTATGGATAAATTACCATCATGTATTAGGTTTTTTCGCAATTGGGTGATTTCGCTTAGACATTTCTATTATGGATAACTTATCATCATGTGTTAGGATCTTTCGCAATACAGTGATTTCGCTTAGACATTTCTATTATGGACAAATTACCATCATGTATTAGGTTCTTTAGCAATAGGGTGATTTTGCTTAGACATTTCCATTGTGGATAAATTACCATGATGTATTAGGTATTTTCTCAATAGGGTGATTTTGCTTAGATATTTCTATTATGGATAAATTACCATCATGTATTAGGTCCTTTTGCAATAGGGTAATTTTTCTTAGACATTTCTATTATGGATAAATTACCATCCTGTATTAGGTTCTTTCTCAATAGGGTGATTTCGCTTAGACATTTCTATTATGGATAAATTAACATCATGTGTTAGGTTCTTTCGAAATAGGGAGATTTTGCATAGACATTTCGATTATGGAAAAATTACCATCATGAATAAGGTTCTTTCACATAGGGTGATTTTGCTTAGACATTTCTTTTATGGATAAATTACCTTCATGTATTAGGTTCTTTTTCAATTGGGTTATTTCGTTTAGACATTTCTATTATGGATAAATTATCATCATGTGTTAGCTTCTTTCGCAATAGGGTGATTTTGCTTAGACATTTCTATTATGGATAAATTACCATCATGTATTGGGTTCTTTCGCAATAGAGGGATTTCGCTTAGACATTTCTATTATGCATAAATTACCAACATCTGTTAGGTTCTTTCGCAATAGGGTGATTTTGCTTAGACAATTCTACTATGGATAAATTACCAACATGTGTCAGGTTCTTTCGCAATAGGGTGATGTCGCTTAGAGATTACTATTATGGATAAACTAGCATCATGTATTAGGTTCTTTCGCAATTGGGTGATTTCGCTTAGTCATTTCTAATATGGATAAATTACCATCATGTATTAGGTTTTTTTTCAATTGGGTTATTTCGCTTAGACATTTCTATTATGGATAAATTATCATCATGTGTTAGTTTCTTTCGCAATAGGGTGATTTTGCTTAGACATTTCTATTATGGATAAATTACCATCATGTATTAGGTTCTTTTGCAATAGGGTGATTATTCTTAGACATTTCTATTATGGATAAATTACCATCATGAATTAGGTTCTTTCTCAATAGGGTGATTTCGCTTAGACATTTCTATTATGGATAAATTATCATCATGTGTTAGGTTCTTTCGCAATAGGGTGATTTAGCTTAGATTTTTCTATTATGGATAAATTACCATCATGAATTATGTTCTTTCGCAATAGTGTGAATTTTGCTTAGACATTTCTATTATGGATAAATTATCATCATGTGTTAGGTCCTTTCTCAATTGGGTGATTTCGCTTAGGCATTTCTATTATGGATAAATTATCATCATGTGTTAGGTTCTTTCGCAAAAGGGTGATTTTGCTTAGACATTTCTATTATGGATAAATTGCCATCATGTATTAGGTTCTTTAGCAATAGGGTGATTTTGCTTAGACATTTCTATTATGGATAAATTCCCATGATGTATTAGGTACTTTCTCAATAGGGTGATTTCGCTTAGACATTTCTCTTATGGATAAATTACCAACATGTGTTAGGTTCTTTCGCAATAAGGTGCTTTTGGTTAGACAATTCTACTACGGATAAATTAACAACATGTGTTAGGTTCTTTTGCAATAGGTTGATTTCGCTTAGACATTTCTATTATGGATAAATTGCCATCATGAATTAGTTTCTTTCTCAATAGGGTGATTTCGCTTAGACATTTCTATTATGGATAAATTATCATAATGTGTTAGGTTCTTTCGCAATAGGGTGATTTTGCTTAGATATTTCTATTATGGATAAATTACCATCATGTATTAGGTTCTTTCTCAATAGCGTGATTTCGCTTAGACATTTCTATTATGGATAAATTACCATCATGTATTGGTTTCTTCGCCATAAGGGGATTTCGCTTAGACATTTCTATTATGCATAAATTACCAACATGTGTTAGGTTCTTTCGCAATAAGGTGCTTTTGGTTAGACAATTCTACTACGGATAAATTAACAACATGTGTTAGGTTCTTTCGCAATAGGGTGATGTCGCTTAGAGATTATTATTATGGATAAATTACCATCATGTATTAGGTTCTTTCACAATAGGGTGATTTCGCTTAGACATTTCTATTATGGATAAATTATCATCATGTGTTAGGTTCTTTCGCAATAGTGTGATATTGCTTAGACATTTCTATTATGGATAAATTACCATCCTGTATTAGGTTCTTTCGCAATAGGGTGATTTTGCTTAGACATTTCTATTATGGATAAATTACCATCATGTGTTAGGTTCTTTCGCAATAGGTTGATTTTGCTTAGATATTTCTATTGTGGATAAATTACCATCATGTATTCTGTTTTTTCACAATAGGATGATTTGGCTTAGATATTACTATTATGGATGAATTATCATTATGTTTTAGGTTCTTTCGCAATAAGGAGATTTCGCTTAGACATTTTTATTATGGAAAAATTATCATCATGTGTTCGGTTCTTTAATAATAGTGGGATTTCGCTTAGACATTTCTATTATGGATAAATTACCATCATGTATTAGGTTTTTTTTGCAATAGGGAGATTTTGCTTAGACATTTTTATTATGGATATTTTACCATCATGTATTAGGTTCTTTGTCAATAGGGTGATTTCGCTTAGACATTTCTATTATGGATAAATTATCATCATGTGTTATGTTCTTTAGCAATAGGGTGATTTTGCTTAGACATTTCTGTCCTCGATAAATTATCATCATGTGTTAGGTTGTTTCGCAATAGGGTGATTTTGCTTAGACATTTCTATTATGGATAAATTACCATGATGTATTAGGTTCTTTTTCAATAGTGTGATTTCGCATAGACATTTCTATTATGGATAAATTAACATCATGTGTTAGATTGTTTCGCAATACGGCGATTTTACTTAGACATTTCTACTATGGATAAATTACCAACATCTGTTAGGTTCTTTTGCAATAGGGTGATGTCGCGTAGACATTTCTCTTATGAATAAATTACCATCATGTATTACGTTTTTTCGCCATTGGGTGATTTCGCTTAGTCATTTCTATTATGGATAACTTATCATCATGTGTTAGGTTCTATTGCAATAGGGTGATTTTGCTTAGACATTTCTATTATGGATAAATTACCATCATGTATTAGGTTCTTTCTCGATAGCGTGATTTCGCTTAGACATTTCTATTATGGATAAATTACCATCATGTATTGGGTTCTTTCGCAATAAATGGATTTCTCTTAGACATTTCTATTATGCATAAATTACCAACATGTGTTAGGTTCTTTCGCAATAGAGTGATGTCGCTTAGATATTTCTATTATGTATAATTTGCCATCATGTATTAGGTTCTTTATCAATAGGGTGATTTTGCTTAGACATTTCTACTATGGATAAATTACCATCATATATTAGGTTTTTCGCAATAGGGGGATTTTCCTTAGACATTTCTATTATGGATAAATTACCATCATGTATTAGGTTCTTTCTCAATAGGGTGATTTCGCTTAGACATTTCTATTATGGATAATTTATCATCATGTGTTAGGTTCTTTCGCTATAGGGTGATTTGTCTTAGACATTTCTACTATGGATAAATTACTATCATGTATTAGGTTCTTTCTACATTGGGTGATTTCGCATAGACATTTCTATTATGGATAAATTAACATCATGTGTTAGGTTCTTTCGCAATAGGGTGATTTTGCTTAGTCATTTCTATTATGGAAAAATTACCATCATGTATTAGGTTCTTTCGCAATAGGGTTATTTTGCTTAGACATATCTATTATGGATAAATTACCGTCATGTATTAGGTTCTTTCTCAATAGGGTGATTTCGCTTAGACATTTCTATTATGGATAAATTACCATCATGTATTAGGTTTTTTGCAATACGGGGATTTCGCTTAGACATTTCTATTATGGATAAATTACCATCATGTGTTAGGTTCTTTCGAAATAGGGGTATTTTGCTTAGAT
Source organism: Acanthosepion esculentum (assembly GCA_964036315.1). Taxonomy (NCBI): domain Eukaryota; kingdom Metazoa; phylum Mollusca; class Cephalopoda; order Sepiida; family Sepiidae; genus Acanthosepion; species Acanthosepion esculentum. The sequence continues at coordinate 9,518,190 of OZ038480.1, forward strand.
ATTTCTATTATGGATAAATTACCATCATGTATTAGGTTCTTTTGCAATAGGGTGATATTGCTTAGACATTACTATTATGGATGAATTACCAGCATGCATTAGGTTCTTTCTCAATACGGTGATTTCGCTGAGGCAATTCTATTATGCATAAAATATCATCATGTGTTAGTTTCTTTCGCAGTACCGTGATTTTGCTTAGACATTTCTATTATGGATAAATTACCATCATATATTAGGTTCTTTCTCAATAGGGTGATTTCGCTTAGATATTTCTATTATGGATAAATTATCATCATGTGTTAAGTTCTTTCGCAATAGGGTGATTTTGCTTAGACATTTCTATTATGGATAAATTACCATCATGTGTTAGGTTCTTTTGCAATAAGGGTATTTTGCTTAGACATTTCTATTATGGATAAATTACCATCATGTATTAGGTTCTTTCACAATATGCTGATTTTGCTTAGACATTTCTATTATGGATAAATTACCATCATGTATTAGGTTCTTTCGCAATAGGGTGATTTTGCTTAGACATTTCTATTATGGATAAATTACCATCATGTATTAGGTTCTTTCTCAATAGGGTGATTTCGCTTAGACATTTCTATTGTGGATAATTTATCATCATGTGTTAGGTTCTTTCGCAATAGGGTGATTTTTCTTAGACTTTTCTCCTATGGATAAATTTCTGTCATGTATTAGGTTCATTCTCAATTGGGTGATTTCGCTTAGACATTTCTATTATGGATAAATTATCATCATGTGTTAGGTTCTTTCGCAATAAGGTGATTTTGCTTAGACATTTCTACAATGGATAAATTACCATCGTATATTAGGTTCTTTCGCAATAGGGTGATTTTGCTTAGACATTTCTATTATGGATAAATTACCATCATGAATTAGGTTCTTTCTCAATAGGGTGATTTCGCTTAGACATCTCTATTATGGATAAATTATCATCATGTTTTAGGTTCTTTCGAAATAGGGTGATTTTGCTTAGACATTTCTATTATGGTTAAATTACCTCATTTATTAGGTTCTTTCGCAATAGGGTGATTTTGCTTAGACATTTCTATTATGGATAAATTACCATCATGTGTTAGGTTCTTTCGCAATAAGGGTGATTTCGCTTAGACATTTCTATTATGGATAAATTATCATCATGTGTTATGTACTTTCGCAATAGGTTGATTTTGCATAGACATTTCTATTATGGATAAATTACCATCATGTTTTAGGTTCTTTCGCAATAGGGCGATTTTGTTTAGTTATTTTTAATATGGATAAATTGCCATCATGTGTTAGGTTCTTTCGCAATACGGTGATTTTGCTTAGACATTTCTATTATGGTTAAATTACCATCATATATTAGGTTCTTTCGCAATAGGGTGATTTTTCTTAGACATTTCTATTATGGATAAATTACCATCATGTATTAGGTTCTTTCACAATATGGTGATTTTTTTAGACTTTTCTACTATGGATAAATTACTGTCATATATTAGGTTCTTTCTCAACTGGTTGATTTCGCTTAGACATTTCTATTACGGATAAATTATCATCATATGTTAGGTTCTTTCGCAATACGGTGATTTTGCTTAGACATTTCTATTATGGATAAATTACCATCATGTATTAGGTTCTTTTGCAACAGGGTGATTTTGCTTAGAAATTTCTATTATGGTTAAATTTCCATCATGTATTAAGTTCTTTCTCAATAGGGGCATTTTGCTTAGACATTTCTATTATGGATAAATTACCATCATGTGTTAGGTTCTTTCGCAATAGGGTGATTTTGGTTAGACATTTCTACTATGGATAAATTACCAACATGTGTTAGGTTCTTTCGCAATAGGGTGATGTCACTTAGACATTTCTATTATGGATAAATTGCCATCATGTATGATGTTCTTTCGCGATAGGGTGATTTTGCTGTGACATTTCTATTATGGATAAAATACCATCATGTATTAGGTTCTTTCACAATAAGGTGATTTCGCTTAGACATTTCTATTATGGATAAATTATCATCATGTGTTAAGTTCTTTCGCAATAGCGTGATTCTGTTAGACACTACTATTATGGATAAATTACCATCATGTATTAGGTTCTTTCGCAATAGGGTGATTTTTCTTAGACATTTCTATTATGGATAAATTAACATCATGTGTTATGTTCTTTCGCAATAGGGTGATTTTGCATAGACATTTCTATTATGGATAAATTACCATCATGTACTAGGTTCTTTCACAATAGGGCGATTTTGCTTAGACATTACTGATATGGATAAATTGCCATCATGTATTAGGTTCTTTCGCAATGGGTTGATTTTGCTTAGACATTTCTATTATGGATAAATTACCATCATATATGAGGTTTTTTCGCCATAGTGTGATTTTGCTTAGACATTTCTATTATGGATAAGTTATCATCATATATTAAGTTCTTTAACAATATGGTGATTTTGCTTAGACATTTCTATTATGGATAAATGACCATCATGTATTAGGTCCTTTCGCAATAGGGTGATTTTGCTTAGACATTTCTATTATGGATAAATTATCATCGTGTGTTATGTTCTTCCGCAATAGGGTGATTTTGCTTAGATATTTCTATTATGGATAAATTGCCAACTTACATTATGTCTTTTCGGAATGGAGTGATTTTTCTTAGACATTTCTATTATGGGTAAATTACCACCATGTATTAGTTTCTTTCACAATGGGTGCTTTTTATTAGACATTTCTATTATGGATAAATTACCATCATGTGTTAGGTTCTTTTGCAAGAGTGTGATTTGGCTTAGCATTTCTATTATTGATAAATTACCATCATGTGTTAGGTTCTTTCCCAATAGTGTGATTTTTCTTAGAGATTTCTATTATGGATAAATTGCCATCATTTATTAGGTTCTTTCGCAATAGCGTGATATTGCTTAGACATTTCTATTATGGATAAATTACCATCATGTATTAGGTTCTTTCGCAATAGTGTGATTTGGCTTAGACATTTCTATTATGGATCAATTACCATCATGTATTAGGTTCTTTCGCAATAGGGTGATTTTGCTTATATATTTCTCTTATGGATAAATTACCATCATGTATTATTTCTTTCGCAATAGTGTCATTTTGCTTAGACATTATGGATAAATTCCCATCATGTATTAGATTCTTTCACAATAGGGTGATTTTGCTTAGACATTACTATTATGGATAAATTACCATCATGTGTTAGGTTCTTTTGCAAGAGTGTGATTTGGCTTAGCATTTCTATTATTGATAAATTACCATCATGTGTTAGGTTCTTTCCCAATAGTGTGATTTTTCTTAGAGATTTCTATTATGGATAAATTGCCATCATTTATTAGGTTCTTTCGCAATAGCGTGATATTGCTTAGACATTTCTATTATGGATAAATTACCATCATGTATTAGGTTCTTTCGCAATAGTGTGATTTGGCTTAGACATTTCTATTATGGATCAATTACCATCATGTATTAGGTTCTTTCGCAATAGGGTGATTTTGCTTATATATTTCTCTTATGGATAAATTACCATCATGTATTATTTCTTTCGCAATAGTGTGATTTTGCTTAGACATTATGGATAAATTCCCATCATGTATTAGATTCTTTCACAATAGGGTGATTTTGCTTAGACATTACTATTATGGATAAATTACCATCATGTGTTAGGTTCTTTTGCAAGAGTGTGATTTGGCTTAGCATTTCTATTATTGATAAATTACCATCATGTGTTAGGTTCTTTCCCAATAGTGTGATTTTTCTTAGAGATTTCTATTATGGATAAATTGCCATCATTTCTTAGGTTCTTTCGCAATAGCGTGATATTGCTTAGACATTTCTATTATGGATAAATTACCATCATGTATTAGGTTCTTTCGCAATAGTGTGATTTGGCTTAGACATTTCTATTATGGATCAATTACCATCATGTATTAGGTTCTTTCGCAATAGGGTGATTTTGCTTATATATTTCTCTTATGGATAAATTACCATCATGTATTATTTCTTTCGCAATAGTGTGATTTTGCTTAGACATTATGGATAAATTCCCATCATGTATTAGATTCTTTCACAATAGGGTGATTTTGCTTAGACATTACTATTATGGATAAATTACCATCATGTGTTAGGTTCTTTCACAATAGGGTGATTTCGCTTAGACATTTCTATTATCGATAAATTACCATCATATATTATTTTTTTTGCAATAGGGTGATTTTCTTCGAAATTTCTATTATGGATAAATTAACATCGTGTGTTAGGTTCGTTCGCAATAAGGTGATTTTGCTTAGACATTTCTATTATGGAAAAATTACCATGATGTATTAGGTTATTTGACAATAGGGTGGTTTCGCTTAGACATTTCTATTATGGATAAATTTCCATCTTCTATTACGTTCTTTCGCAATAGGTGATTTTGCTTAGACATTTCTATTATGGATAAATTACCCTGATGTATTAGTTTCTTTCGCAATGGAGTGATTTTGCTCAGACATTTCTATTATGGATAAATTGCCATCATGTGTTAGGTTCTTTCGCAATATGGAGATTTTGCTTAGACATTTCTATTATGCATAAATTGCCAACATGTATTATGTTCTTTCGCAATAGGGTGATTTTGCTTATATATTTCAATTATGGATAAATTACAATCATGTATTAGGTTCTTTCACAATAGTGTGAATTTGGCTTAGACATTTCTATTATGGATAAATTACCATCATGTATTAGGTTCTTTTTCAATAGGGTGATTTCGCTAAGACATTTCTATTATGGATAAATTATCAACATGTCTTATGTTATTTCTCAAAAGGGTGATTTTTCTTAGACATTTCTATTATGGATAAATTACCATCATGTATTATGTTCTTTCGCAATAGGGTGATTTTGCTTAGACATTTCTATTATGGATAAATTACCATCAAGTATTAGGTTCTTTCTAAATAGGGTGGTTTCGCTTAGACATTTCTGTTATGGATAAATTATCATCATGTGTTATGTTCTTTCGCAATAGGGTGATTTTGCTTAGACATTTCTATTATGGATAAATTACCATCATGTATTAGGTTCTTTCGCAATAGGTTGATTTTGCTTAGACATTTCTATTATGGATAAATTACCATCATGTATTAGGTTCTTTCGCAATAGGTTGATTTTGCTTAGACATTTCTATTATGGATAAATTACCATCAAGTATTAGGTTCTTTCTCAATAGGGTGATTTCGCTTAGACATTTCTATTATGGATAAATTATCATCATGTGTTAGGTTCTTTCGCAATATGGTTATTTTGCTTAGACATTTCTATTATGGGTAAATTACCATCATGTATTATGTTCTTTCTTAATAGTGTGATATCTCTTAGACATTTCTATTATGGTTTAATTATCATCATGTGTTAGGTTCTTTCGCAATAGGGTGATTTTGCTTAGATATTTCTATTATGTATAAATTGCCATCATGTATTAGGTTCTTTATCAATTGGGTGATTTTGCTTAGACATTTCTACTATGGATAAATTACCATCATATATTAGGTTTTTCGCAATAGGGGGATTTTCCTTAGACATTTCTATTATGGATAAATTACCATCATGTATTAGGTTCTTTCTCAATAGGGTGATTTCGCTTAGACATTTCTATTATGGATAATTTATCATCATGTGTTAGGTTCTTTCGCAATAGGGTGATTTGTCTTAGACATTTCTACTATGGATAAATTACTATCATGTATTAGGTTCTTTCTACATTGGGTGATTTCGCATAGACATTTCTATTATGGATAAATTAACATCATGTGTTAGGTTCTTTCGCAATAGGGTGATTTTGCTTAGTCATTTCTATTATGGAAAAATTACCATCATGTGTTAGGTTCTTTCGAAATAGGGGTATTTTGCTTAGATATTTCTATTATGGATAAATTACCATCATGTATTAGGTTCTTTTGCAATAGGGTGATATTGCTTAGACATTACTATTATGGATGAATTACCAGCATGCATTAGGTTCTTTCTCAATACGGTGATTTCGCTGAGGCAATTCTATTATGCATAAAATATCATCATGTGTTAGTTTCTTTCGCAGTATCGTGATTTTGCTTAGACATTTCTATTATGGATAAATTACCATCATATATTAGGTTCTTTCTCAATAGGGTGATTTCGCTTAGATATTTCTATTATGGATAAATTATCATCATGTGTTAGGTTCTTTCGCAATAGGGTGATTTTGCTTAGACATTTCTATTATGGATAAATTACCATCATGTGTTAGGTTCTTTCGCAATAAGGGTATTTTGCTTAGACATTTCTATTATGGATAAATTACCATCATGTATTAGGTTCTTTCACAATATGCTGATTTTGCTTAGACATTTCTATTATGGATAAATTACCATCATGTATTAGGTTCTTTCGCAATAGTGTGATTTTGCTTAGACATTTCTATTATGGATAAATTACCATCATGTATTAGGTTCTTTCTCAATAGGGTGATTTCGCTTAGACATTTCTATTGTGGATAATTTATCATCATGTGTTAGGTTCTTTCGCAATAGGGTGATTTTTCTTAGACTTTTCTCCTATGGATAAATTTCTGTCATGTATTAGGTTCATTCTCAATTAGGTGATTTCGCTTAGACATTTCTATTATGGATAAATTATCATCATGTGTTAGGTTCTTTCGCAATAAGGTGATTTTGCTTAGACATTTCTACAATGGATAAATTACCATCGTATATTAGGTTCTTTCGCAATAGGGTGATTTTGCTTAGACATTTCTATTATGGATAAATTACCATCATGAATTAGGTTCTTTCTCAATAGGGTGATTTCGCTTAGACATCTCTATTATGGATAAATTATCATCATGTTTTAGGTTCTTTCGAAATAGGGTGATTTTGCTTAGACATTTCTATTATGGTTAAATTACCATCATTTATTAGGTTCTTTCGCAATAAGGTGATTTTGCTTAGACATTTCTATTATGGATAAATTACCATCATGTGTTAGGTTCTTTCGCAATAAGGGTGATTTCGCTTAGACATTTCTATTATGGATAAATTATCATCATGTGTTATGTACTTTCGCAATAGGTTGATTTTGCATAGACATTTCTATTATGGATAAATTACCATCATGTTTTAGGTTCTTTCGCAATAGGGCGATTTTGTTTAGTTATTTCTAATATGGATAAATTGCCATCATGTGTTAGGTTCTTTCGCAATACGGTGATTTTGCTTAGACATTTCTATTATGGTTAAATTACCATCATATATTAGGTTCTTTCGCAATAGGGTGATTTTGCTTAGACATTTCTATTATGGATAAATTACCATCATGTATTAGGTTCTTTCACAATATGGTGATTTTTTTAGAATTTTCTACTATGGATAAATTACTGTCATATATTAGGTTCTTTCTCAACTGGGTGATTTCGCTTAGACATTTCTATTACGGATAAATTATCATCATATGTTAGGTTCTTTCGCAATACGGTGATTTTGCTTAGACATTTCTATTATGGATAAATTACCATCATGTATTAGGTTCTTTTGCAACAGGGTGATTTTGCTTAGAAATTTCTATTATGGTTAAATTTCCATCATGTTTTAAGTTCTTTCTCAATAGGGGCATTTTGCTTAGACATTTCTATTATGGATAAATTACCATCATGTTTTAGGTTCTTTCGCAATAGGGTGATTTTGCTTAGACATTTCTACTATGGATAAATTACCAACATGTGTTAGGTTCTTTCGCAATAGGGTGATGTCACTTAGACATTTCTATTATGGATAAATTGCCATCATGTATGATGTTCTTTCGCGATAGGGTGATTTTGCTGTGACATTTCTATTATGGATAAAATACCATCATGTATTAGGTTCTTTCAAAATAAGGTGATTTCGCTTAGACATTTCTATTATGGATAAATTATCATCATGTGTTATGTTCTTTCGCAATAGCGTGATTTTGCATAGACATTTCTATTATGGATAAATTACCATCATGTACTAGGTTCTTTCACAATAGGGCGATTTTGCTTAGACATTACTGATATGGATAAATTGCCATCATGTATTAGGTTCTTTCGCAATGGGTTGATTTTGCTTAGACATTTCTATTATGGATAAATTACCATCATATATGAAGTTTTTTCGCCATAGTGTGATTTTGCTTAGACATTTCTATTATGGATAAGTTACCATCATATATTAAGTTCTTTAACAATATGGTGATTTTGCTTAGACATTTCTATTATGGATAAATGACCATCATGTATTAGGTCCTTTCGCAATAGGGTGATTTTGCTTAGACATTTCTATTATGGATAAATTATCATCGTGTGTTATGTTCTTCCGCAATAGCGTGATTTTGCTTAGATATTTCTATTATGGATAAATTGCCGACTTACATTATGTCTTTTCGGAATGGAGTGATTTTTCTTAGACATTTCTATTATGGGTTAAATTACCACCATGTATTAGTTTCTTTCACAATGGGTGCTTTTTATTAGACATTTCTATTATGGATAAATTACCATCATGTGTTAGGTTCTTTTGCAAGAGGGTGATTTGGCTTAGCATTTCTATTATTGATAAATTACCATCATGTGTTAGGTTCTTTCCCAATAGTGTGATTTTTCTTAGAGATTTCTATTATGGATAAATTACCATCATTTATTAGGTTCTTTCGCAATAGCGTGATATTGCTTAGACATTTCTATTATGGATAAATTACCATCATGTATTAGGTTCATTCGACATAGTGTGATTTGGCTTGGACATTTCTATTATGGATCAATTACCATCATGTATTAGGTTCTTTCGCAGTAGGGTGATTTTGCTTATATATTTCTCTTATGGATAAATTACCATCATGTATTATTTCTTTCGCAATAGTGTGATTTTGCTTAGACATTATGGATAAATTCCCATCATGTATTAGATTCTTTCACAATAGGGTGATTTCGCTTAGACATTTCTATTATCGATAAATTACCATCATATATTAGGTTTTTTGCAATAGGGTGATTTTCTTCGAAATTTCTATTATGGATAAATTAACATCGTGTGTTAGGTTCGTTCGCAATAAGGTGATTTTGCTTAGACATTTCTATTATGGGTAAATTACCATGATGTATTAGGTTATTTGACAATAGGGTGGTTTCGCTTAGACATTTCTATTATGGATAAATTTCCATCATCTATTACGTTCTTTCGCAATAGGTGATTTTGCTTAGACATTTCTATTATGTATAAATTACCCTGATGTATTAGTTTCTTTCGCAATGGAGTGATTTTGCTCAGACATTTCTATTATGGATAAATTACCATCATGTGTTAGGTTCTTTCGCAATATGGAGATTTTGCTTAGACATTTCTATTATGGATAAATTGCCAACATGTATTATGTTCTTTCGCAATAGGGTGATTTTTCTTATATATTTCAATTATGGATAAATTACAATCATGTATTAGGTTCTTTCACAATAGTGTGAATTTGCTTAGACATTTCTATTATGGATAAATTACCATCATGTGTTAAGTTTTTTGCAATACGGTGATTTTGCTTCGACATTTTTATTATGGATAAATTATCATCGTCTGTTAGATTCTTTTGCAATAAGGTGATTTTGCTTAGACATTTCTATTATGGATAAATTACCATCATGTATTAGGTTCTTTAACAAGAGGGTGATTTGGCTTAGACATTTCTATTATGGATAAATTACCATCATGTGTTAGGTTCTTTCGCAATATGGAGATTTTGCTTAGACATTTCTATTATGGATAAATTGCCATCATGTATTATGTTCTTTCACAATAGGGTGATTTTGCTTAGACATTTCTATTATGGATAAATTGCCAACTTACATTTTGTCTTTTCGGAATGGAATCATTTTTCTTAGACATTTCTATTATCGATAAATTACCATCATGTATTAGGTTATTTCGCAATAGGGTGATTTTGCTTACACATTTCTATTATTGATAAAATACCATCATGTATTAGGTGCTTTCACAACAGTGTGATTTCGCTTAGACATTTCTGTTATGGATAAATTATCATCATGTGTTAGGTTCTTTCGCAATAGGGTGATTCTATTAGACACTTCTATTATGGATAAATTACCACCATGTATTAGGATCTTTCACAATAGTGTTCTTTTTTTAGACATTCCTATTATGTATATATTACCATCATGTATTAGGTGCTTTCGCAATAGGGTTATTTTGCTTAGACAATTATATTAAGTATAAATTACCATCATGTATTAGGTTCTGTCGACATAGGGGGATTTTCCGTAGACGTTTCTATTATGGATGAATCATCATCATGTATTAGTTTCTTTTGCAATATGGTGATTTTGCTTAGACATTTCTTTTATGAATAAATTACCATCATTTATTTGGTTTTGTCGCAATAGGGTGATATTGCTTAGACATTTTTCTCATGGATAAATTACCATCATGTATTATGTTCTTTCGCAATAGGGTGATTTTGCATAGACATTTCTATTATGGATAAATTACCATCATATATTAGGTTCATTCGCAATAGTGTTATGTGGCTTAGACATTTCTATTATGGATAAATTACCATCATGTATTAGGTTCTTTCACAATGGGGTAATTTCGCTTAGACATTTCTATTATGGATACATTACTGTCATGTATTAGGTTCTTTCGCAATAGGGAGATTTATCTTAGACATTTCAATTATGGATAAATTACCAACATGTATTAGGTTCTTTCGCATTAGGGTGATTTTGCTTAGATATTTTTATTATGGATAAATTACCATCATGTATTAGGTTATTTGGCAATAGTGTGATTTTGCTTAGACATTTCTATCATAGATAAATTACCATCATGTATTATTTTCTTTAGTAATAGGGTGATTTTGCTTAGATATTTCTATCATGGATAAATTACCATCATATATTAGGTTCTGTCGCAATAGGGTGATTTTGCTTAGACATTTCTATTATGGAAAAATTACCATCATGTATAAGGTTCTTTCGCTATAGGGTGATTTTGCTTAGATATTTCTATTATGGATAAATTACCATCATATATTAGGTTCTTTCACAATTGGGTAATTTTGCTTAAATATTTCTATTATGGATAAATTACCCTCATGTCTTAGGTTCTTTTGCAATGGTTGATTTTGCTTAGACATTTCTATTATGGATAAATTACCATCATGTTTTAGGTTCTTTCGCAATAGCAGATTTTGCTTAGTCATTTCGTTTATGGATAAATTACCATCATGTATTAGGTTCTTTCGCAAAAGGGTGATTTGGCTTACATATTTCTATTATGGATAAATTACCATCATGTATTAGGTTCTTTCACAATAAGGTGATTTCTCGTAGACATTTCTATTATGGATAAATTACCATCATATATTAGGTTCTTTCGCAATAGGGTGATTTTGCTTAGACATTTCTATCATGGATAAATTACCATCATGTATTAGGTTCTTTCGCAATAGGGTGATTTGCTTAAACTTTTCTATTATGGATAAATTACTACTATGTATTACGTTCTTTCGCAATAGTGTGATTTCGCATAGACATTTCTATTATGGATAAATTACCATCATGTATTAGGTTCTTTCGCAATATTGTGATTTCGATTAGAATTTTCTATTATGGATAAGTTACCATCATGTATTAGGTTATTTCGCAATAGGGTGATTTATCTTAGACATTTCTATTATGGATAAATTACCATCATGTATTAGGTTCTTTCACAATAGTGTGATTTCGATTAGACATTTCTATTATGGATAAGTTACCATCATGTATTAGGTTCTTTCGCAATAGGGTGATTTTGCTTAGACATTTCTATTATGGAAAAATTACCATCATGTATTAGGTTCTTTCACAATAGGGTGATTTTGCTTAAACATTTCTACTATGTATAAATTACCATCTTCTATTAGGTTCTTTCACTATAGTGTCAAGTCGCTGAGTCATATCTATTATGGATAAATTATCATCATGTATTAGGTTCTTTCACAATATGGTGATTTCGCTTAGACATTTCTATTATGGATAAATTATCATCATATGTTAGGTTCTTTCGCAATAGCGTGATTTCGCTTAGACATTTCTCTTATGGATAAATTATCATCATGTATTAGTTTCTTTTGCGTTGGGATGATTTTGCTTAGACATTTCTATTATGGATAAATTACCATCATATATTAGGTTCTTTCGCAATAGGGTGATTTTGCTTAGACATTTCTATTATAGATAAATTACCATCATGTATTAGGTTCTTTCGCAATAAGGTGATTTTGCTTAGACATATCTATTATGGATAAATTACCATCATGTATTAAGTTCTTTCACAATGGGGTGATTTTGCTTAGTCATATCTATTATGGATAAATTATCATCATGTGTTAGTTTCTGTCGCAATAGGTGATTCTGCTTAGACATTTCTATTATGGATAAATTACCATCATGTATTAGGTTCTTTTGCAATAGGTAGATTTTGCTTAGACATTTCTATTATGGATAAATTACCATCATGTATTAGTTTCTTTCGCAATAGATTGATTTTTCTTTAGACATTTTTATTATAGATAAATTACCATCATGTAATAGGTTCTTTCGCTATAGGGTGATTTTGCTTAGACATTTCTATTATGTATAAATTATCATCATGTGTTTGGTTCTTTCGCAATAGGGTGATTTCGCTTAGTCATTTCTATTATGGATAAATTATCATCATGTATTAGGTTCTTCCGCATTAGTGTGATTTTGCTTAGACATTTCTATTATGGATAAATTACCATCATATATTAGGGCCTTTCGCAATAGTATGATTTTGCTTAGACATTTCTATTATGGAAAAATTACCATCATGTATTAGGTTCTTTCACAATAGGGTGATTTTGCTTAAACATTTCTATTATGGATAAATTACCATCTTCTATTATGTACTTTCACTATAGTGTCATGTCGCTGAGTCATATCTATTATGGATAAATTATCATCATGTGTTAGGTTCTTTCACAATAGGGTGATTTTGCTTATATATTTCTATTGTGGAAAAATTACCATCATGTATTAGGTTCTTTCGCTATAGGTTGATTTCGCTGAGACATTTCTATTATGGATAAATTACCATCGTGTATTTTGTTCTTTCACAATAGAGAGATTTTGCTTACACATTTCTATTATGGATAAATTACCATCATGTATTAGGTTCTTTCGCAATAGGGTGATTTTTCTTAGAGATTTCGATTATGGATAAATTACCATCATGTATTATGTTCTTTCGCAATAGGGTGATTTTGCTTAGATATTACTATTATGGATAAATTACCGTCATGCATTAGGTTCTTTCAAATTAGGGTGATTTCGCTTAGACATTTCTATTATGGATAAATTACCATCATGTATTAGGTTCTTTCGCAATAGGGTGATTTATATTAGACATTCCTATTATGGATAAATTACCACCATATATTAGGTTCTTTCACACTAGGGTGATTTCGCTTAGACATATCTATTATGGATAAATTACCATCATCTATTTTGTTCTTTTGCAATAGTTTGATTTTGCTTAGACATTTCTATTATGGATATGTTACCCTCATGTATTACTTTCTTTCGCAATAGGGTGATTTTGCTTAGACATTACTATTATGGGTAAATTACCATCATATATTAGGTTCTTTCGCAATAGGGTGATTTTGCTTAGATATTTCTATCATGGATATATTATCATCATGTTTTAAGTTCTGTCGTAATAGGGTGATTTTGCTTAAACATTTCTATTATGGATAAATTACCATCATATATTAGGTTCTTTCGCAATAGGGTGATTTTGCTTAGACATTTAGATTATGTATAAATTACCATCATGTATTACGTTCTTTCGCAATTGGGTGATTTTGCTTAGACATTTCTATCATGGATAAATTACCATCATGTATTAGGTTCTTTCACAATAATGTTGTTTTGTTTAGACATTTCTATTATGGATAAATTACCATCATGTATTAATTTCTGTCGCAATAAGGTGATTTTCTTAGACATATCTATTATGGATAAATTACCATCATGTATTAGATTGTTTCACAATGGGGTGATTTCGCTTAGATATTTCTATTATGGATAAATTACCATCATATATTAGGTTCTTTCACAATATGGTGATTTCGCTTAGACATTTCTATTATGGATAAATTATCATCATGTATTAGTTTCTTTCGCGTTAGGATGATTTTGCTTAGACATTTCTATTATAGATAAATTACCATCATGTATTAGGTTCTTTGGCAATAAGGTGATTTTGCTTAGACATATCTATTATGGATAAATTACCATCATGTATTAGGTTCTTTCACAATGAAGTGATTTTGCTTAGTCATATCTATTATGGATAAATTATCATCATGTGTTAGTTTCTTTTGCAATAGGTGATTCTGCTTAGACATTTCTATTATGGATAAATTACCATCATGTATTAGTTTCTTTCGCAATAGGTTGATTTTTCCTTAGACATTTCTTTTATAGATAAATGACCATCATGTATTAGGTTCTTTCGCTATAGGATGATTTTTCTTATACATTTCTATTATGTATAAATTATCATCATGTATTAGGTCCTTCTGCATTAGTGTGATTTTGCTTAGACATTTCTATTATAGATAAATTACCATCAAGTATTAGGTTCTTTCGCAATAGGGTGATTTTGCTTAGACATTTCCATTATGGATAAATTACGATCATGTATTAGGTTCTTTCGCAATAATGTGATTTTGCTTAGACATATATATTATGGATAAATTACCATCATGTATTAGGTTATTTCACAATCGTGTGATTTCGCTTAGACATTTCTATTATGGATAAAATACAATCATGTATTAGGTTCTTTCACAATAGTGTGATTTCGCTTAGACATTTCTATTATAGACAAATTATCATGTGTTAGGTTCTTTCACAATAGTGTGATTTCGCTTAGACATTTCAATTATGGATAAATTATCAACATTTGTTAGGTTCTTTCGCAATAGGTGATTTTGCTTAGACATTTCTATTATGGATAAATTGCCATCATGTATTAGGTTCTTTCACAATAGGGTGATTTTGCTTAGATATTTCTATTATGAATAAATTACCATCATGTATTCGGTTCTTTCGCAATAGGGCGATTTCGCTTAGACATTTCTATTATGGATAAATTATCATCATGTGTTAAGTTCTGTCGCAATTGGGTGATTTTGCTTAGACATTTCTAGTATGGATAAATTACCATCATGTATTATGTTCTTTCGCAATAGGTGGATTTTGCCTAGACATTTCTATTATAGATAAATTACCATCATGTATTAGGTTCTTTCGCAATAGGGTGATTTCTCTTAGACATATCTATTATGGATAAATTAAAATCATGTATTAGGTTCTTTCACAATAGGGTGATTTCGCTTAGGCATTTCTATTATGGATAAATTATCATCATATGTTAGGTTCTTTCGCAATAGGGTGATTTCGCTTAAACATTTCTATTATGGATAAATTACCATCAAGTATTAGTTTTTTTTCACAATGGGGTGATTTCGCTTAGACATTTCTATTATGGATAAATTACCATCATGTGTTAGGTTCTTTGGCAATAGGGTGATTTCGCTTAGACATTTCTATTATGGATAAATTACCATCATATATTAGGTTCTTTCACAATATGGTGATTTCGCTTAGACATTTCTATTATGGATAAATTATCATCATGTATTAGTTTCTTTCGCGTTAGGATGATTTTGCTTAGACATTTCTATTATAGATAAATTACCATCATGTATTAGGTTCTTTGGCAATAAGGTGATTTTGCTTAGACATATCTATTATGGATAAATTACCATCATGTATTAGGTTCTTTCACAATGAAGTGATTTTGCTTAGTCATTTCTATTATGGATAAATTACCATCATATATTAGGTTATTTCACAATAGGTTGATTTTGCTTAGACATTTCTATTATGGATAAATTATCATCATGTGTTAGGTTCTTTGGCAATAGGGTGATTTCGCTTAGACATTTCTATTATGGATATATTATCATCATGTATTAGGTTCTTTCGCATTAGGGTGATTTTGCCTAGACATTTATATTATGGATAAATTACCATCATGTATTAGGTTCTTTCGCAATACGGTGATTTTGCTTAGACATTTCTATTATGGATAAATTACGATCATGTATTAGGTTCTTTCGCAATGAGTTGATTTTGCTTAGATATATTTAATATGGATAAATTAACATCATGTATTAGGTTCTTTCACAATAGGGTGATTTCGCTTAGACATTTCTATTATGGATAAATTATCATCATTTGTTATGTTCTTTCGCAATAGGGTGATTTTGCTTAGACATTTCTATTATGGATGAATTACCATCATGTATTAGGTTCTTTCGCAATAGGTTGATTTTGCTTAGACATTTCTATTATGGATAAATTACCATCATGTATTAGGTTATTTCACAATAGGGTGATTTTGCTTAGACATTTCTATTATGGATAAATTATCATCATGTTTAGGTTCTTTCGCAATAGGGTGATTTCGCTTAGTCATTTCTATTATGTATATATTATCATCATATATTAGGTTCTTTCGCATAAGGGTGATTTTGCTTAGACATTTATATTATGGATAAATTACCATCATGTATTAGGTTCTTTCGCAATAGTGTGATTTTGCGTAGACATTTCTATTATGGATAAATTACCATCATGTATTAGGTTCTTTCGCAATAAGGTGATTTTGCTTAGACATATCTATTATGGATAAATTACCATCATACATTAGGTTCTTTCACAATGGGGTGATTTTGCTTAGTCATATCTATTATGGATAAATTATCATCATGTGTTAGGTCCTGTTGCAATACGGTGATTCTGCTTAGAAAATTTCTATTATGGATAAATTACCATCATGTATTAGGTTATTTTGCAAATGGGAGATTTTGCTTAGACATTTCTATTATGGGTAAATTATCATCATGTATTAGGTTCTTTCGCATTAGGGTGATTTTGCTTAGACATTTCTATTATGGATAAATTACCATCATGTAATTGGTTCTTTCGCAATAGTGTGATTTTGCTTAGACATTTCTATTATAGATAAATTACCATCATGTATTAGGTTCTTTCGCCATAGTTTTATTTTGCTTCGACATTTCTATTATGGATAAATTACCATCATGTATTAGGTTCTTTCGCAATAATGTGATTTTGCTTAGACATATCTATTATGGATAAATTATCATCATGTATTAGGTTCTTTCACAATGGTGTGATTTCGCTTAGACATTTCTATTATGGATAAATTACCATCATGTATTAGGGTCTTTCACAATAGGGTGATTTCGCTTAGACATTTTTATTATGGACAAATTATCCGGTGTTAGGTTCTTTCGCAAGAGGGTGATTTCGCTTAGACATTTCTATTATGGATAAATTACCATCATGTGTTAGGTTCTTTCGCAATAGTGTTATTTTGCTTCGACATTTCTATTATGGATAAATTACCATCATGTATTAGGTTCTTTCATAATAATGTGATTTTGCTTAGATATTTCTATTATGGAGAAATTACCATCATGTATTATGTTCTTTCGCAATAGGGTGATTTCACTTAGAAATTTCTATTATGGATAAATTATCATCATGTGTTAAGTTCTGTCGCAATAGGATGATTTTGCTTAGACATTTCTATTATGGATAAATTACCACCATGTATTAGGTTCTTTCGCAATAGGGTGATTTTGCTTACACATTTATATTATAGATAAATTACCATCATGTATTAGGTTCTTTCGCAATAGGTTGATTTTGCTTAGACATTTCTATTACAGATAAATTACCATCATGCATTAAGTTCTTTCGCAATAGTGTGATTTTGCTTAGACATTTCTATTATAGATAAATTACCATCATGTATTAAGTTCTTTCGCAATAGGGTGATTTGTCTTAGACATTTATATATGGATAAATTACCATCATGTATTAGGTTCTTTCGCAATAAGGTGATTTTGCTTAGACATATCTATTATGGATAAATTACCATCATGTATTAGGTTCTTTCAAAATGGGGTTATTTCGCTTAGACATTTCAATTATGGATAAATTACCATCATGTATTAGTTTCTTTCACAATAGTGTGATTTCGCTTAGACATTTCTATTATGGACAAATTATCATGTGTTCGGTTCTTTTGCAATAGGGTGATTTCGCTTAGGCATTTCTATTTTGGATAAATTATCATCATGTGTTAGGTTCTTTCGCAATAGTGTGATTTTGCTTTGACATTTCTATTATGGATAAATTACCATCATGTATTAGGTTCTTTCGCAATAGGGTGATTTTGCTTAGACATTTCTATTATGGATAAATTACCATCATATATTAGGTTCATTCGCAATAGGGTGATTTCGCTTAGACATTTCTATCATGGATAAATTACCATCATGTATTAGGTTCTTTCACAATAGGGTGATTTTGCTTAAACATTTCTATTATGGATAAATTACCATCATATATTAGGTTCTTTAACAATAGGGTGATTTTGCTTAGACATTTCTATTATGGATAAATTACCATCATGTATTAGGTTCTTTCACAATAGGGTGATTTTGCTTAAACATTTCTATTATGGATAAATTACCATCATGTATTAGGTTCTTTGACAATGGGGTGATTTGCTTAGTCATATCTATTATGGATAAATTATCATCATGTGTTAGGTTCTGTCGCAATAGTGTGATTCTGCTCAGACATTTCTATTATGGATAAATTACCATCATGTATTAGGTTCTTTTGCAATAGGGAGATTTTTCTTAGACATTTCTATTATTGGTAAATTATCATCATGTATTAGGTTATTTCGCATTAGGGTGATTTTGCTTATACATTTCTATTATGGATAAATTACCATCATGTATTTGGTTCTTTCGCAATAGTGTGATTTTGCTTAGACATTTCTATTATGGATAAATTACCATCATATATTAGGTTCTTTCGCCATAGTGTGATTTTGCTTAGACATTTCTATTGTGGATAAATTACCATCATGTATTAGGTTCTTTCGCAATAAGTGATTTTGCTTAGACATATCTATTATGGATCAATTACCATCATGTATTATGTTCTTTCACAATCGGGTGATTTCGCTTAATCATTTCTATTATGGATAAATTACCATCATGTATTAGGGTCTTTCACAATAGGGTGATTTCGCTTAGACATTTCTATTATGGACAAATTATCATCTGTTAGGTTCTTTCGCAATAGGGTGATTACGGTTAGACATTTCTATTATGGATAAATTATCCTCATGTGTTAGGTTCTTTCGCAATAGGGTGATTTTGCTTAGACATTTCTATTATGGATAAATTACCATCATCTATTAGGTTCTTTCGCAATAGTGTGATTTTGCTTAGACATTTCAATTATGGATAAATTACCATCATGTATTAGGTTCTTTCACAATTGTGTGATTTTGCTTAGACATTTCTATTATGGATAATTTACTGTCATGTATTAGGTTCTTTCGCAATAGGGGGATTTTGCTTAGACATTTCTATTATGGATAAATTAACATCATGTATTAGGTTCTTTCGCAATAGGGTAATTTTGCTTAGACATTTCTATTATGGATAAATTACCATCATGTATTATGTTCTTTCACAATAGGGGGATTTAGCTTAGATATTTCTATTATGGATAAATTATCATCATTTTTTAAGTTCTGTCGCAATTGGGTGATTTTGCTTAGACATTTCTATTATGGATAAATTAACATCATGTATTAGGTTCTTTCGCAATAGGGTGATTTTGCTTAGACATTTCTATTTATGGATAAATTACCATCATATATTATGTTCTTTCGCAATAGGTTGATTTTCCTTAGACATTTCTATCATAGATAAATTACCATCATGTATTAGGTTCTTTCGCAATAGGGTGATTTCGCTTAGACATTTCTATTATGGAAAAATTACCATCATGTATTATGTTCTTTCACAATAGGGTGATTTCGCTTAGACATTTCTATTATGGACATATTATCATGTGTTCGGTTCTTTCGCAATAGTGTGATTTCGCTTAGGCATTTCTATTATGGATAAATTATCATCATGTGTTAGCTTCTTTTGCAATAGTGTGATTTTGCTTAGACTTTTCTATTATGGATAAATTAACATCATGTATTAGGTTCTTTCGCAATAGGTTGATTTTGCTTAGACATTTCTATTATAGATAAATTACCTTCATGTATTAGGTTCTTTCGCAATAGGTTGATATTCTTAGACATTTCTATTATGGATAAATTACCATCATGTATTAGGTTCTTTCGCAATAAGGTGATTTTGCTTAGACATATCTATTATGCATAAATTACTATCATGTATTAGGTTCTTTCACAATGGGGTTATTTCGCTTAGACATATCTATTATGGATTAATTACCATCATGTATTAGGTTCTTTCACAATAGGGTGATTTCTCTTAGACATTTCTATTATGGATAAATTATCATCATGTTTTAAGTTTTGTCGCAATAGGGTAATTTTGCTTAGACATTTCTAATATGGATAAATTACCATCATATATTAGGTTCTTTCACCATTGGGTGATTTTGCTTAGACATTTCTATTATGGATAAATTACCATCATGTATTATGTTCTTTCGCAATAGGTTGATTTTGCTTAGACATTTCAATTATAGATGAATTACCATCATGTATTAAGTTCTTTCGCAATACGGTGATTTTGCTTAGACATTTCTATTATGGATAAATTACCATCATGTATTAGGTTCTTTCACAATAAGGTGATTTTGCTTAGACATATCTATTATGGAAAAATTGCCATCATGCATTAGATTCTTTCACAATAGGGTGATTTCGCTTAGACATTTCTATTATGGACAAATTATCATGTGTTCGGTTCTTTCGCAATAGGGTGATTTCGCTTAGGCATTTCTATTATGGTAAATTATCATCATGTGTTAGGTTCTTTCACAATGGCGTGATTTCGCTTAGACATTTCTCTTATGGAAAAATTACCATCATGTATTAGTTTCTTTCACAATAGGGTGATTTCGCTTAGACATTTCTATTATGGACATATTATCATGTGTTCGGTTCTTTCGCAATAGTGTGATTTCGCTTAGGCATTTCTATTATGGATAAATTATCATCATGTGTTAGGTTCTTTCGCAATAGGGTGATTTTGCTTAGACTTTTCTATTATGGATAAATTAAATGTATGTATTAGGTTCTTTCGCAATAGGTTGATTTTGCTTAGACATTTCTATTATAGATAAATTACCATCATGTATTAGGTTCTTTCGCAATAGCGTGATATTCTTAGACATTTATTTTATGGATAAATTACCATCCTTTATTAGGTTCTTTCGCAATAAGGTGATTTTGCTTAGACATTTCTATTATGGATAAATTATCATCATGTTTTAAGTTCTGTCTTAATAGGGTGATTTTGCTTAGACATTTCTATTATGGATAAATTACCATCATGTATTATGTTCTTTCACAATAGGGTAATTTTGCTTAGACATTTCTATTATAGATAAATTACCATCATGTATTATGTTCTTTCGCAATAGGTTGATTTTGCTTAGACATTTCTATTATAGATAAATTACCATCATGTATTAAGTTCTTTCGCAATACGGTGATTTTGCTTAGACATTTCTATTATGGATAAATTACCATCATGTATTAGGTTCTTTCGCAATAAGGTGATTTTGCTTAGACATATCTATTATGGATAAATTACCATCATGTATTAGGTTCTTTCACAATGGGGTTATTTCGCTTAGACATATCTATTATGGATAAATTACCATCATGTATTAGGTTCTTTCACAATAGGGTGATTTCTCTTAGACATTTCTATTATGGATAAATTATCATCATGTTTTAAGTTCTGTCGCAATAGGGTGATTTTGCTTAGACATTTCTATTATGGATAAATTACCATCATATATTTGGTTCTTTCACAATAGGTGATTTTTGTTAGACATTTCTATTATGGATAAATTACCATCATATATTATGTTCTTTCGCAATAGGTTGATTTTGCTTAGACATTTCTATTATAGATAAATTACCATCATGTATTAAGTTCTTTCGCAATACGGTGATTTTGCTTAGACATTTTTATTATGGATAAATTACCATCAAGTGTTAGGTTCTTTCGCAATAAGGTGATTTTGCTTAGACATATCTATTATGGATAAATTACCATCATGTATTAGATTCTTTCACAATAGGGTGATTTCGCTTAGACATTTCTATTATGGAAAAATTCCCATCATGTATTAGGGTCTTTCACAATAGGGTGATTTCGCTTAGACATTTCTATTATGGACATATTATCATGTGTTCGGTTCTTTCGCAATAGTGTGATTTCGCTTAGGCATTTCTATTATGGATAAATTATCATCATGTGTTAGGTTCTTTTGCAATAGGGTGATTTTGCTTAGACTTTTCTATTATGGATAAATTAAATGTATGTATTAGGTTCTTTCGCAATAGGTTGATTTTGCTTAGACATTTCTATTATAGATAAATTACCATCATGTATTAGGTTCTTTCGCAATAGGGTGGTATTCTTAGACATTTCTCTCATGGATAAATTACCATCATGTATTAGGTTCTTTCGCAATAAGGTGATTTTGCTTAGACATTTCTATTATGGATAAATTATCATCATGTTTTAAGTTCTGTCGCAATAGGTTGATTTTGCTTAGACATTTCTATTATAGATAAATTACCATCATGTATTAAGTTCTTTCGCAATACGGTGATTTTACTTAGACATTTCTATTATGGATAAATTACCATCATGTATTAGGTTCTTTCGCAATAAGGTGATTTTGCTTAGACATATCTATTATGTATAAATTACCATCATGTATTAGGTTCTTTCACAATGGGGTTATTTCGCTTAGACATATCTATTATGGATAATTTACCATCATGTATTAGGTTCTTTCACAATAGGGTGATTTCTCTTAGACATTTCTATTATGGATAAATTATCATCATGTTTTAAGTTCTGTCGCAATAGGGTGATTTTGCTTAGACATTTCTATTATGGATAAATTACCATCATATATTTGGTTCTTTCACAATAGGGTGATTTTTGTTAGACATTTCTATTATGGATAAATTACCATCATATATTATGTTCTTTCGCAATAGGTTGATTTTTCTTAGACATTTCTATTATAGATAAATTATCATCATGTATTAAGTTCTTTCGCAATACGGTGATTTTGCTTAGACATTTCTATTATGGATAAATTACCATCATGTATTAGATTCTTTCACAATAGGGTGATTTCGCTTAGACATTTCTATTATGGACAAATTATCATGTGTTCGGTTCTTTCGCAATAGGGAGCTTTCGCTTAGGCATTTCTATTTTGGATAAATTATCATCATGTGTTAGGTTCTTTCGCAATAGGGTGATTTTGCTTAGACATTTCTATTATGGATAAATTACCATCTTACATTACGTCTTTTCGAAATGGAGTGATTTTGATTGGATATTTCCATTATTGAACAATTACCATCATACGTAAGTCCATTCGGAATAAGGTGATTTTGCTTTTTGATATTTTCTTTATAGAAAAATTACCAGCAGACATTATGTCTTATCAGGGTAGGGAGATTTTCCTTAGATATATCCAATATTCATAAATTACCATCATATACTAGGTCCATTCGGAATAGGGTGATTTTGCTTAGAAATTTTCATTATTGATAAATTACCATAAGACATTAGACGCAGTCGGAATAGGGTGATTTATCTTAAACATTTTCTTTATTGTTAAAGTAGCATCAGACATTAAGTCCTATCGGAATTCTGTGATGCTGCTTGGACATTTCCATTATTGAGAAATTACCATCATACATTATGTCCTATCGGAATAGTATAATTTTGTTATACATGTTTAATGTAATTTGAATGTAGAAATCTGACTTAGTAAGTAATTTGTTCAATGAAACAGCACTATTATCTAGTAGCAGCTATTCAGGAATTCTGAAGGTCTTCCATATCAGAGGTTGGCAGTGGATATTCGGAGAGAATAGGTACTCGTAGTTCTTCAAGACTTTCATCTAACAGGTTAGCAGTGGATATTAGGAAAAAACAAAATGGCCGTCTTTATACACATCGGATTGAATATTCCATGTCTTCTTATTGGTTAACCTTCTTTTGGTAAATTATAAAGTGTGTCAACTCATTTTGGTTTGCTCACTAGTAAACTATGTACACAAAATAACTTAACACCCCCTCTTTTTGGGTACATTATGGAATCTTCTTTCAAAATATTGATAAAGTCATTATTCTTTAGTATTAATAAAAGATTTTTTTATTTTTTTATTTTTTAGCATTCATTAAATAATTATTTTTTTTCTCTTCTTAATGTTCATGAAATGATTTCATGATGGCATTCTAAGAATTTCGTTTCCCACAATTCATAACTGGATTAATTTCCGTCAAAATACAGTCGTAATCTGCGCTCATAAGCACTGTTATACATGTTTAATGTAGTTTGAATGTAGAAATCAGACGTAGTAAGTAATTTGTTCAATGAAACACCACCAATATCTAGTAGCATCTATTCCGGAATTCTGAATGTTTTGCATATCAGAGGTTGGCAGTGGATATTCGGAGAGAGTAAGAAAGCGTAGTTCTTCAGGTCTTTCATCTGACAGGTTAGTGTGGATATTCGGAGAAAACGAAATGGCCGACTTTATACACATCGGATTAAATATTACAAGTCTTCTGATTGGTTAACCTTCTCTTGGTAAACTATAAAATGAGTCAGCTCATTTTTGTTGGCTCACTAGTAAACAGCGGTACACAAAAATTGTAACAGATTTTGCTTAGACATTTCCATAATTGATAAATTACCATCATACATTAGGTCCTATCGGAATAGGGTGATTTTGCGTAGACATTTCCATTATTGATAAATTACCATCATACATCATTAAGCCTGTATGATATTGGTGCTTTTGTTTAGCTATTGCAGTTATGAATAAATTAGCTTCATTAGGTCTTGTCTGCCTAGTATGATAAAATAATTCTATTCCAACCTATTGAAGGAAGCAGCTAATTTATCAATAACGCCAATGACTCCACTAAATCACCCTCTTCCGACAGAGCACAATAATACATGAAGTCAATTTATCAATCATGGAATGTTTTAAACAAAATCGCTGTATTCCGTTTGGAATGCATGAAGCTAATTTAACCCTAATGGAAATAGCTGAGCTTTATTAGCCTATTCCGGAAGTTCCTTATATTGTAGGAAGCAAATATATAAATAATGGAAAGTGCGAAACAAAATCCCCCTATTTCGACAGGGACTAAAGATGAATGAATCTAATCCATCAATAACGGAAATGGCTAAACAAAATCAACCTCTTTCGTCAGCAAATTTATCAATAATGGAAATTGCTCAACTAAATCACACTATTCCGACACAGCCTAATGATTTATGATGCTAAATTATCAATAATTGAAATGGCTCAATAAATAACCCAACTCCGAGATCTAATGATATATAACGCTTATTTATCTGTAATGGAAATGGCTAATCAGAACCACTCTAGTGAGACTGGTGGCATAAATTATCTATGAAGCTAATTTATACATAATGGAAATAGATTAATCAAATCGCCATATTCCGACAGGGCTTAATAATATATGAAACTAATTTATCAATAATAGAAAGAACCCAATCGGTATAGAGTGATTTTATTTAGAATTTTTCATTATTGATAAATTTGCTTCATGCATCATTTGGCCTCATCGGGATGGTGTGATTTTGTTTAGCTATATCTATTATTGATAAATTAGTTTTATATATCATTAAGCCCTGTCGGTATATGGTGAATTGGTATAGAAATTTCCGTTATTTTTAAATTTGTGGCAATAGGGTGATCTCTTTTAGGCATTTCAATTATTGATAAATTAGCTTCATGCTTCATTGGGCCCTGTCGGAATAGGGTGGTTTAGATTATCCATTTCCGTCATGATAGATTAGCTTCATATATCATTAGACCGTGTCGGAATAGGGTAATTTCGTTTAGCTACATCCATTATTGATAAATCAGCTTCATATTTCATTAGGCCCTGTCGGAATGTGGTAATTTTTAGCGATTTCCTTTATTGATAAATTAGCTTCATATATCATTAGGTTATATCGCCATGGGGTGCTTTTCTCTCACCATTTCCATTCTTGATAAGTTAGCTTCATACGACATTAGAACCAAATGAGGTTGAATTATTTTGTTTCGCTATTTTTACAATTGATAAATTATTATTTTTTTAAATAATTTATCCCCAAAGAAGGCAATTGAGCCTCTCCGGTGTTAATGCGTGTGGAAGTGCACTACTTGTTGTAGTCGAATGAGGATGATTTTTTTTTCGATTTTTTTTTATTGATATAATATCTTCATCCGACTTAAACCACTATCGAGGTAAGTTAATTTTCTTTCGGTATTCCCTTTATTGATGAATTACTTTCATACGACATTAGGGATAATCGAGGTAATATCTTTTTTGCCATTTCTATTATTGATATATTATCTCTATTCCCTAAGTGGAATCGTGATACGATTTTTCCATTTCCATTACCCGTTTATTCGTTTTATCTTCATACGGAACTACGCCTACTGGAAATAAGTATATTATTTCCACCATATATGCAATTGGTAATTGCATTATTGTGATGATTATGTCACAACAGAAAACAGAACTGAGAAATTGTTTCACGAGTACGATTATTTTGAATTTCATATTTCATATTCTGGTGGCACATTTCCAAATCGCAGAAATACTCTTGTATTTTGCAGATAACTTTATTAATTAAATAGGTAAACCCTCTGTGAATCCGTTAATTTTTCATGGTGAAGCAGCACGAATAACTTTTCTCTGAATGTTGAAATGTTTTATTTGAATAAAATTATTCGCCATGAAATATTATAACAAAATTGTCTACTGCTATATTATATATTACAAAAATCTACATTATAAAAATTTGATGTTTTATACCAAATTATTTTAATCCTTCCCAATACTTCTCTTCTGCCAAATAGACAAACAAGAAACAGATATTTCCTGGTTAAAACATTAGAATGTTCTTATGTTTTATGCAAACAAACTTTCTCACATCAAAATCGATTTTCTTCTATGTATCCAGTTTATCTTTAATTCAAATAAAAATCCGGGTACCAATATTAAATTATTATCTCTTGTATATACAGTCATAAGTGATCACAATCAAGATCCTTCGGAGATCTAACTTTGTTTAGCTTATTTGCGTCCTTTAAATCAGTCTCATCCTCTTTTCCTTTATCAATAAAAACATATGCTAGTTCACATAAGCTAAATTCGTTGAAAAAGTTGAGAACTTGCTCCAGAAGGTCTAAGTTCGCAATTCTTATCTAAACGTGTATATTTGATATTTACGAAACTCATCTTGGAAGTAAGCCTCAAGTAAATTACGAACGAATTCACTATATATTAGTAACGATCAACCAGCGAAGATCGTTAACCGTTATACCACCGCAGTTCTTGTGATTCCAAATTTGGGGTAATTTCTTGCGTCAGATACGCAAAGGAAAAGGCGTTATTTTGGTTAAAACGCTGAATTCTTTTCAAATCATTGTCTATGTGTGTATGTATGTGTGTGTGTTTGTAAATGTCTCTAACGTAAAACCGGATTTCATCTCTGTATTCAGTCTGTTTCTATTTGATTTGCATCATGTCTAGAATCTTATTTGTTATCCATTCGTTCTTTTTTCTTCGTCCATTTTCAATGGGATGATCTCGTTTTCTTATGGCACTTCTCTTAGTGTGTCCCACTTCGAATTTCCATTTCCATTGTGTCCTTGTATCTTCTTTTCACACTCTCCATATATTTTTTCGTCAGATCCGGGTCTGTTGTATTGCAATTTTGTGCTGCGTTAGGCTTCTCCCGTTTCCGTCGTTTCTTTCTTAGTTTGCATATAACACTGAGGTGATCGCCTCTGCAGTCGGCATTTGGATAGATTTTGCAGTCTACAATTGCATGCCTGAATCTCTAGTTATGTAGTCGATTTGCTTTTTAGTTTCTCTCCCTGGGCTTCTCCCTGCCCATAATCGTCTAGGACGTTCTCGGAACCAGCTGGTCATTCACCGTGAATCATTGCATCCATTTTTCTCCCCGTTCGTTGTGGGTTCCTCGTCTGAATTTGTCAACTATTCCATCATCAGTCTCTTTGACTAATTTGACATTCAGGTTTCCCATGATAATTATAATTTCTTGTGATTTAAACTTAGCCTTAGCGTTGTCTAGCATGAAGTAGAAAGATTCGATTTCTTCTTCTGCTGTCGGTGAATATACGATTATGTTGAAAGGATTTCCTTTCAGTTTAACTAGAAAAATTCTTTCAGATAATTGACAGTGTCCCAGAAGGCATTTCTTCATGCCTTGAGCTAGTATCAATTCAACGCCTCTTTCATTATTCTCTCCGACTGCATATATATTCCTGTGCTTGTCATTGACAAAATTTCAAAATTGTTTGACCACCTAGTTTCACATACTTCAAAGGTGTTGACATTTCACCTACTCAACTCCTGTTTTATATTCGTCAACTGGTTGCAGTTGTTTAATGGTCTAACGTTCCATGTCCCGAGAGTTAAAATAAAGTGACACCTGTCGCTCATGTCACTCCTTTCCGTATGAGGGATCAGTTCCAAGGAATTTTATCCCCTTTGCGGATATGTGGAGGGCCATGATCGCCTACGCCCTGAAGAGACACAGCATATAAAAGAACAAGGTTCAGTCTGTAGCTTCTAAGATGTACTGGGATTTCTTTTTCACAAACCTAAGGGACATGACACATAGAAGATCATATGAGTAAAATTTTCGGGTTTTTCAACAGGAAACTGAAGGTTTATTTCATCAAAATAAGCGAAAATAACTTTGGAGAAATATCGATTAACGTAATTAACTTTTATTGATTTATTCCGCTATAGCAATGAATTATCATGTCCATTTCGAAATGAACTTTCTTTTTAAAGAACTGATAAATTTATTGAAGTCTCTTCCTTTTATATACAGTGTCCATAAAGTTCGTGTGTACTCTAAACAATTTATAACTTTATTTGTATTTGGGATAGAAATAATTTGTGAAAAGTATTAGAAAGAAGTAAATCTATATTTTTTCAGGTTTTATTGAAATTTTATTTAAGTTTCCACATGTCCTCCATCATTAGCAATACAAAGGGTAATACGATTTTGCAGTTCACGGAAAACATTTGCCAACTGATTTACAGTAATGCCTGAAATCTCATTAGTTATTTTAGCTATACTGAAAACTAGGTACATTAATCTTTATAACATTTTTTACAGATTATTTCTATCGCAAATACAAATAAATTTATAATTTTTTTAAAGTGCACACGAACTATATGGACACCCTGTATAATTCCAGAATTTTTACTCTTTTCAAAATATGTTGTGGTTGAAGATTTATCGACTAAATAAGAAACTATTTGCCATTTTTAATTGATTCAACCTAAGTAAGTTCGTTTTTGTAATAAGAATCGAACTGATTAAATCAATATTAGTCTGCGAAACCCGTTCGATATTTCTCTCTATATATATTGGCGAAAATTTAATATAAGTAAATAAAAAATACAATATACAATTTGTCGCAAAAGTGTGACAGATCCAAATGATTTTCGCTGTCTAGGAAACTGTTTATATTCACAGGTAAGTTAAATTTTGAATGATGAATACAGAGTTATGTGTTAATCAATATTGCAAACTGCCACAACAAAACCGTAATTTTCCAGAGGAAAGATAACGCAGAATAATAAGATGTCTTTCTATGAATGCCAGGTGGCAGATTATCGGTAACAATGTTGTCAGGTTCTAAACCCTCAATTTGGTAAGGCTCTGTGAAAAGTTAATTGGTCGATCCAGAAATTACTTTAAAAACCAATAATAGAGGCGATTTGATTGTCTGTTTTCTTGTTTTAAAAAATCTGTGAATTCTTGAGTTGTGAATCCAGATTTATGAGTTAATAGCCATACCAACAACTGACGCTCCCGACCGTCTTGCTTCCTGGTATTAGACTTGACCAAGATCTATTATTGATTCAGAAACACAAGTGTTAAAGATTTGTCTGAACACCGTGCCACCGATTGTCAAAGATCATGACATGCAGAATTTTCCTAGAAATGTTTCCAACTCAACTTTGTACGAGCTGACAGTCAGAAAAAGTTATTTGCATTCAGACAATTGTCCTCATCTTTATTGTTATTATCACAAAGTTTCGACCGTTGTACCCTGCGGCCCTCGTCAGGTGTATATCGATCTGGGTAACATAGAGGGAATTCTGAATGATGAGGGCTGGAATGCACAACAGCTGAAACGTTGTGATAACAACAACAAAAATGAGGACAATAATCTGAATGTAAATAGTGTAAATAATGATGACACTTCATTCCAGATATTCAAACTATCGTATAAATGTCCGAAAACGCTCAAAAGTCTTACCCTAACTGTAAGAAAGTCGTATTTCTTAGGGCGAGGATGTCAAGCAACGCTTCATTTATAATAGGAAAGGTGAAGGCGGCCATTGTCTAATGTCAAGTGAATGTACTACAATATCAGATTATTCAAAACCGTATCGTACCACGCATAAATGCACACCCAATCCACAATATAATTCTGGTACAGAATAGTGCCCTCATATAGAGAGAGCAAGGCTTATTTTAGAGTCATTGGCTAAAAGTAATCGACTGATCAGCAAACTCTCCTGAATTAAATATTTTTGAGAATTTGTGAGATATAATCGACGTGTACGCAGTAATCGGCAGCCAACAAAACTATTCAGTAGCATCGTCCAGGTGACAGAGAGAGGTGGAAATTGATTTCCTTGATTGACTAAAGAACTTTGAAAATCTGTCGCCGTCGGTAACGAGCAGTTACCACTAAATGGACTTACTCATTATTAATTGCTTTGCACTTAATTATATCAATTGTTCCGTTATTATTAATAATTATCTTCATTATTTCCATTTTATTTTATCATATTCTATCTTTTTGCGATCTTAGAAACGATAAAATATATATAAACTTTTACACAAACAGACTCATCTCCAAGCAAAATGGCGGACATGTTGGCGTTATTTATTTACTATGGGGGAATATTGTTTACTATTAAATTAATTTTATTGCTAGACGAGAAGAAAAAAATGAGTCGAAATATATATTAATGAAAGAATCACAAAAAACAACAACAAAATAAATTCATAATTATTTTTGTTTTCAAAACTGCAAATTAAATTAGACACCAATGGATGATTTGTCCTTCCCCACATTGGAGCTAGTGACCTTACATCATCACGAAGTGGACACTGAATTTTTATCTATATCATTGAATCGGTGCTCCCTCAAGGATTTAAACTTTAGACCTCAAGTAGTAGTTGTAGATACGCTAAATATCTATCACTGTTAGTTTGTTATAAAAACACTCCCATGAGTGCTCAGGATCGCCTCGTCAGTGATGTTATGACTTGGAGTCATGGCAAGTTTCGGGTCTTCCAACATCATACTTGCTCGCCCAAGAGACCCTACCGAAACAGTACTATTCCGGCAGGCGATCCTGAAACAAAAAAGAAAATACGCGAAGCACGCAACAAATGGGCTCCGCCAATAAATGACACTGCTGACCAATCACCACCGACTTACGTCACTTCCTCCTCAGCTAAGACGATACAAAAAAAAAGACTCTACGGCGAGCTCGTCTTTTTCCTTCGTCTTAGTTTGATCACGCGGATCGTCCTTCATCTTCAACGAACAGTCTGACATAACAGGTAAGTAAAAACAAGAAAAGTTTCCTTTCATATCAGCGTTGCCTTTAGATGTAATAAGAAGGATTTTGCTTACGTCCTCGTCAAACTGTTGCCATTCGCTGTGACACGTCGCCGGAGGCCATTTGATCTGCTTACGGATTACAATGCTTGGGGTTGTTTGGTCGATTGCTTGGAGGGACTGGGCACTGTGGTGTGAGTCCCGGCCCTGCACCTCCTTCGTCTCACCAGGGGCTAAACCTGTGCTTTGCGTTGGACCTCCCTTATCCATGCATTTCATCCGAGCCTGGTGTATTTTAAGGCCACGCGGATTCTTACATTCTTTCCCGCAGTCGCAAATCACAATCGAAGTCCTTTTATCGAGCATAAGTGTCGGTATCGAAATATCCGTCCTAACGGGAATCTCATTCTCCCCCAATCTCGGGATTACCTGGGGGTATGTATCGTTGCGTGCTGTCGTGGCAAATTTGGGATTATTCCTGATGGAATGTACATACTGAACTAAATATTCTGACAAAATGGTCTGTTTTCTGTACCGCTCGAGTAAGTACTTGAAACTTATCGCTACCCGATACTTTCACAAGAGGCAGATCAGGCCTAAAATGGATCGCTGGTGCCATATCTGGACAAGAATTGCTCAGTCTTCAATTTCCGCTCTTGATAGCGCCTAAGCCCTCTACAACTCTTTTTCCACTGATGAAATGTTGCAAGTCCCTCGCTATTCTGTCGTTGTTTCCATGGAAAGCGTTCGGACGATCTCCATACCTCACTTCCATCGGTTATAACCATCACGGCTAAGAGCCACCAAACCACGCACATTGTAGCAAACCGCCATCACTCCTTTCGTCTCCTATTGGTGAGATGAATGTTTCACTCGAATAGCTTATTCTCACGAACCGCTGCTTTGTGGAACTGACTCTCAAGAAGATACTTCCTTGACCACGACAATCTTGCCCACTTCAAGTCTAGGTTCAACAGTTATCTTCCCCATATATACCTATATATATATATATATATATACATATATATATATATGCGGCACGTGCCGTCGGTAATTACTCAAAGTAAGCAGCTTGCCTGTCGTTTTGAATGAAATGTGCATGAAATAAGGATTGCTGCCTAAATACACACACCACACACATACACACACACACACACACATATATATATATATGAGTAAACCTAAAGAGCCAGATAAGCTAGGTAGGTTTGTCTGGCTCTTTAGGTTTACTTAGATTTGCTCTACTTCGTGTATTGAGCACTTTGCTTAGTTACTTTTGCTTACTCGTGTTGGAGGTTTTTTTCTTTGGACTCTGAGCTTGGATTCTGGACGATTGTTTTCGCCTCAATTACATGTTCTTAGTTCTTTCTTTTTTTATCCCTTATTTTTCCTTGGGCATTGGTTTGTTCATTTACGAGCCAAAATATCTAAGGTTTTTCCGGGCGAGTATAAGTTCTTATATTTATAAGATTATTACATATATATATATATATATATATATATATATATATATATATATATATATATATATATATATATATATATTAAAGACATTTTTTATATGTTTAACGTTCTTTCTATAGATACAAGTATTTAAGTAAATGCTCTGTTTAAATAACAGTATTAAATAACATTTACCGGCCCGAATGTCCGAGAAACTTTCATAGAAAATTTTCGTTCTCCCACATGAATCGAACCTGTATCCTATACGGAGAACGAAAATTTCCTATGAAAATTTCTCGGACATTCAGGCCGGTCAAAAATGTCTTTAACATAAATTATCGGACTCTGCCCAATTCAATATATATATATATATATATATATATATATATATATATATATATATATATATATATATATATATATATATATATATATATATATATATATATATATAATAGGGTGAGCATTGAAGTCACCACCCAGAGGTGACAATCAGTTTCATGCGAAATGCAATTGTCAGGCCATGATTGTTTTTAGCCTGAAACCGACTGTCACCTATCAAAGTAGGCACTACTTTGATATTTGTATACGCTCTATCCCTGGTATTAAGCACACTTAAAACTATATTTAATCAAGAAATGTCAGCCATTTTGACCGTATTCTGGGAATAAAGTTGTATTCAATAAAAGGAGGTGTTTTCGTTTTTCTCAGATTTTATTTTAATATACTTTAGCGTTATATTTGGAATTTGATTATTTTATTGTCATGTGTTGTGAGGTCATATTTTTAATTTTACATTTTATCACGAATTTTTTCAAATAGTCTTTTTATAAAAATATTTAATATTCTTATTTCTGAATTGAGTGGTAATTGTGTAATGGTACGCTATTTTGAATAATTACTGATTCTAATTTTTTTAAAAATATTTTGCAGTTTATATTGTATACTATTTGTTTTTATTTGATAATCTCTCGACGGTTGAATGGAAGATTTCTGTTTTATTGTAATGTTTCTTAGCATTAAGAGTTTTTAAGGAGCAAAGTATAGATTACATGTTATTATCTTTTATTAGAAATACAATTGCAAATACAATCTACTAATATGCATTACATTTCATATACAATATATAAGTTATTACTTTATTTATTACAATAAGATTAAAAGGTTTTAACCTTTTATAAGATATTTAAGCTTCTTTGTTTATTTTCATCTGTCAATAGATCATGTATATTTAAGTCTTTCCCTTTTGCATAACCTTTTTTTAATTTTTGTTTTTATTTCCTTTGTTTTCTGGTGTGTACACATTTTTTTCCGGGTCCCGTCCAGAGACCTAAGGTTGGAAATAGACAGCTATTATATCACTAGAAGCTAGTCACTGGATCTAACCAACGTCTTTATCCAGTGGGCCATGTGTCCTTGTGAATATGGCAATGAAGATGAGGATATTATGATTATTTACCGAATAATGTAAATAATCATAATACCTCATCTCAGAGATATAGACGGCCATTATATCACTAGAAGCTAGTCACTTGATCTAACCAACGTCTTTATCCACTGGGGCCATGTGTCCTCAATTATTATTAATGGTTAATCGTTATTCATTCTTTTTGCTCCACAATTGATTGCGCTCAATATTATTGTCAAATATCCACTTCACTTCTTTGAGGTTACTTAAGTACCACATCTAAAAATGATAAGAAATGCAGTGAAAATCGACTTTTTTTAATAGAGTCGCTTAATAATAATCGTATCTTCTGCATATAACGAAATAAAACAGAATGATCATCTTGGTAAAGTCTAAATTATATTTGTTTTACTCGTTTATTCTATAACCCATGTTGCTATTATTATTATTATTATTATCTTTTTTATTTCTTTTGATTTCTGGTGTGTACACATTTCTTTCCGGGTCCCGCCCAGAGACCTAAGGTTGGAAATGGCATCATGACATTTCCACTGACAAAAAAAAATTACATAGATAAAGCCCTTTCTAAGGTGTGGGATGTACTCGTGATAATAACTTTTTTTGTATTTCATTAAGGCATGGGCTTCCAGGGATCCCTTCAATTAGTCTACTGGAATTTTTTCCAACCAATCCGAGGGCTCCAACTACAAATTATTATTATTATTATTATTATTATTATTATTATTATTATTATTATTATTATTGTTTTTATTTCCTTTGATTTCCTGTGTGTACACATTTCTTTCCGGGTCCCGCCCAGAGACCTAAGGTTGGAAATGGCATCATGACACTTTCCATTGACAAAAAGAAAAAGAAAACAAACAAAAAACGCATATTTTACATAGATAAAGACCATCGTAAAAAGTGGACTGTACTTGTGAGAACACATTTTTGTATTTCTTTGAAGATTTATGTTTTGCGTAACATTTTTTTAATTTTTTTTTAATAGCTATTATTCATTTGATTAAAATCGAATAATTTATTTTTTTTATTATTTATATAAAATAAGAAAGTAAAGGCTTACTCTGATTATAAGTAACTGTACTTTGTGAAGAAGGCCAAAGTCGCTGAAAGTGCTTGGAGAAACTTATCTTTTGATTAATTTTCTGGTTTTGGGCAGATTGATATATAGATACATTCAAGTGAATTCCAATATGTATATTTATTTTATACTTTTATACATTTATATGCGTATATTTCGGCAGCATGTTTTCATTGAGACATGTTTCGTTGAAAAATTTAGATATGTTCTGTCTACTTATTTTGGATAGAATCCTTTCATATTCACGGATAAGCTTTATGGTATTATTATTGAAGGACGAGGGAAAATCGCCGTGTTGCTAAATATTTCGTTTATTTCTGAGTACTTTCGACATAGCACAATGACATCATCAGGGTATTGTTTATTGCAGTATAAATATTGAAATATAAAATATGAAACAGACTGTCATCTCTAAGTGTTGAGTTCAATGTTCCCTTTTATATTCATATATATATATATATATATATATATATATATATATATATATATATATATATATTATTCCTATCTTTCCATTCCCTCTCTAAATTTCGACCATATCTTTCATTCTCCTCCCCCCTCTATCACCTTACCTCAACTTCAAACTACCCCTCAAAAGTGTATAAAAATAATACGCAAATTTAAAACCATTTTTTCTCCCTTGGAAATGTGATCTGATGAACCAGGTAAAACGACTTACCTGGGGAAATAAATTATAATCAATAGATCCTTAAGGTTGTCTGTTTTCTTTTTAAATTGAATTAATATATACATATGTATATATAAAATTATGTTTTGCGTAACTTTTTTTAAATTTTTGTTTATAGCTATTATGCATTTGATTAAAATCGAATAATTTAATTTGTTTATTATTTATATAAAATAAGAAAGTAAAGGCTTACTCTGATTATAAGTAACTCTAGTTTGTGAAGATGGTCAAAGTCGCTGAAAGTGCTTGGAGAAACTTACCTTTTGATTAAATCTCTGGTTTTGGGCAGATAGATATATAGATACATTCAAGTGAATTCTAATATGTATATTTATTTTATACTTAAAAATGGAGGTCTGTGTTTATTAGCCTTGTAAACTAGTTATCATAATGCGTAACTTTTATTTTTTCTTCGAAATCACCCCAAGCAGATAGTCAGGCCGGTAAGATCCAAGGGTTAGTGGGTGTGAATGAATTAGAAAACAGAAGAATTATTGAAGAGAATAGAACAATAGAAGACAATATCTAAGGATTGACATTGCATTTAAGTTTTTGAAGGCCAAGACTGAGTGGAAAGTAAGAAGACGGCAGACAATTCCGCAAGCGATAAATGCGAGAAAAGAAACTATTAGCATAGAACTTACGGTTACATCTAGCTAATTCAACAGTAAATTGTTGAAACCTTGCCGCCAGTCTAGTACTATGCTTACATTCATAAAGCTAGGCTACGATAGCAAAAATTACCTGAAAGCATTTATAAAAAAAAGACAGGGAAGCAACTTTACGGCGATGGGAAAGTGAATGAAACCGAGAAGCTAGGTCAGGACCAATAATATTACTGATTCGTCATTTGATTCCTTCAAGAATCTCTAAATAGAAATCAGATGCACTGGACTATATGTGGCAGCAATATTAAAGACATGGACGAATGGTAGACGTATAGATATGTTAGAATGGATTCCGGAAAGAAAAATTGTCTCGTACGACACAATGAACCAACTTTCTTAGCAGCAAACCTAGCAATGGATACTATATAGTCTTTCCCCTTCATGTTAGCCGATAATGTTAGCTCGAAGAGACACAATGAATCACTCTCCTGGGGGTTAGCGTCAGTCATTGGAAAAAGATCTTTCAGATGATTAGTAGAGGCGTTCATGTTAACAAGCCATGCTTTGCCCCAGTTAACAACTGTATGTAGGTCATTTATGAGATTAGCCGCCAGTTTGACCCTATCGATCTGCTCAGATTTATTATCGAAACAAGAGTAAATGGTTGTGTCATCGACGTAGATACCAATCGGGGACATTTTACCTTTACTCCGAATAAATGCATTTCTCCCTGTAATACACGTTAAATGAGTAGGAGACAAAAACTACAGGCGCATATATTTATATCTATCTATGTTCCTATCTGTCTCGCTGTCTATATTATTCTCTATCTCACATAATGGACAGCAGACATTTTTCCACTCGCATCAATTTCTTGAAAACTGTTTATCTACTTAAGGCTTGAATTCATTTATTTTTATTCCTTAGCAAGTTAGAAATGTAAGATTAACTTTTTGCTCTTTCGAGCGACTTTCTTTGTAAACAGCGAAATTCAACCTTTATCTGTAAGCAAGTAAGAAAAGCAAAAACAGAAGAATTGAATACCTCAATTATATTTACGGTTTACAACTTAGTTTCACACATAAATCAAACACTGAACAAATATATCCAATCTATTTAGTCATTGCACTGATAAACACATGGAAAACATAGAAACTAGATTCTTGTCGAATCTCTTTTTTTTCCGTTCCAAATATTAATTAGACAGATTTATGCTGTTATAAAGAATTACATATAAACTGCAGTCTGTATATATTTAAATCTTCCGTTACATACATATATTTATTTTAAGCTATTTATTAAGGGTGAGAATTTTATTGAAACTTGCCTGGATTTTTATTCTTGCGTACAATCGGTTTAACTGCAGGACGACGTTGACGAATAAGCTTGCAAAGTGGATTCCCCATGAACTTACGAAAAAAGGACGTTTACTAACATTTAAACGACTTATTAGTAGGGGGTACCAGCTAGCCACAATTTCAAGGGCTATTTCGTGTTAGGAAGAATAATACGCTTTAGCCTTCCAATAACCGGACACCGATACTAATATCGGCATTAGTGTAGCCACTGATACACTAACACCGAATGAGGATACAGAAAGACGAAATACGGGACCGTACCCAACAAGACATTTAATAATGCAAACAAATTATATACACATATTAAAAAGGTTTACATGTCCAAAACACAAGATTGTTCATATAGTCCAAAGGACTGACGGTGTTTAATGAGAACAGAGAAATGCCATACCAACTTTAGGGCCGTTGACTGTCCATAGATGAGTTAACAGGACTTACTTCTTTCTCCACACTAGGCTGGGTACCAGCAGACCAATTTCCACGTGTGTGGACTCCGGTCGACGCAAGTAAAAAAAAAAGGGCATAGCTTCCTAAAAACGGAAGTGACGAAAGGGAAGAAGGGACAGGAGAGTTCTCGTCTCTAAGGGGCTGAACTTCCGTTAGCCCAACATACAGACTGATTATTTTTCTTCTTGCTGTCGACCGGTTCTTTTGCTGCAATGCAACGACTGTTCAGATGCCATACAAAAATACGATCATGAAGGCATGAAGGGAAGTTATATGTGATATATTCTCTAGAATCATTTAAAGTATCGAAATATCTCTCATAAAATTAATCAAATGAAAATGAAATCATTGTTTTAGGATAAAATGCACAATTTAACTGATATTTGACGTGAGTCATAGAAAGCCAGTGAATAGATTTTAATGGTTCACTTCCTATTTATCACTTGGATTATTTACATCTTACCATATTCAGAACGTTTCGGCCGTTGTACGCTCCGGACTCATTCAAGTGACTGGAATTCCGAACCAAAACTTTATTTCGTCAAGCGGGGTAGATTGTTCTACATTCACATGCCATGCCTTTAATATCTGTCTATATCTCTGAGATGAAGTATTATGATTGCTTACATTACTTACATTATTCGAAGTGTTATCCGCATCTTCACTGCCATATTCACAACGTTTCGGCCGTTTTACGCTGCGGCTTCTTCACATGATTCGAATTTCGAACTGTACCCTTTATTTCGTCCACCGTGGTAGAGTGTCCTAGCTAAACATGCCATGCCTCTTCGGGATGACTCAGTTACTTTCCTTTGGCTTAACTCTCCAAGTTTGGCTTCACCACTGTTGTAGCCTGGTATTGGACTCACAAGTCTTTTGAGTGTAATCACTGGATCTAACCAACGCCTTTATCCACTGGGCCATGTGTCCTTGTGAATATGGCAATGAAGACGAGGATATCAGTCCGAATAATGTAAATAATGTAAATAATCATATCTCATTTCAGAGATATAGACAGCCATTACATCACTAGAAGCTAGTCACTGGATCTAACTAACGCCTTTATCCATTGGGCCATGTGTCCTTGTGAATATGGCAATGAAGATGAGGATAACAGTCCGAATAATGTAAATAATGTAAATAATCATAATACCGCATCTCAGAGATATAGACAGCCATTATATCACTAGAACCTAGTCCCTGGATCTAACCAACGCCTTTATCCACTGGGCCATGTGTCCTTGTGAATATGGCAATGAAGATGAGGATAACAGTCCATATAATGAAAATAATGTAAATAATCATAATACCTCATCTCTGAGATATAGACAGCCATTATATCACTAGAACCTAGTCCCTGGATCTAACCAACGCCTTTATCCACTGGGCCATGTGTCCTTGTGAATATGGCAATGAAGATGAGGATAACAGTCCAAATAATGAAAATAATGTAAATAATCATAATACCTCATCTCTGAGATATAGACAGCCATTATATCACTAGAATCTAGTCACTGGATCTAACCAACGCCTTTATCCACTGGGCCATGTGTCCTTGTGAATATGGCAATGAAGATGAGGATAACAGTCCGAATAATGTAAATAATGTAAATAATCATAATACCTCATCTCAGAGATATAGACAGCCATTATATCACTAGAACCTAGTCCCTGGATCTAACCAACGCCTTTATCCACTGGGCCATGTGTCCTTGTGAATATGGCAATGAAGATGAGGATAACAGTCCAAATAATGAAAATAATGTAAATAATCATAATACCTCATCTCAGAGATATAGACAGCCATTATATCACTAGAACCTAGTCACTGGATCTAACCAACGCCTTTATCCACTGGGCCATGTGTCCTTGTGAATATGGCAATGAAGATGAGGATAACAGTCCGAATAATGTAAATAATGTAAATAATCATAATACCTCATCTCAGAGATATAGACAGCCATTATATCACTAGAACCTAGTCACTGGATCTAACCAACGCCTTTATCCACTGGGCCATGTGTCCTTGTGAATATGGCAATGAAGACGAGGATAACAGTCTGAATAATGTAAATAATGTAAATAATCATAATATCTCATGCAAATCAGATGTGGTAAATTCACGCAAATCTGTGAAAAGAGTTAACAGATAATGCCATATGTATATTTATGTTAATAATTATTTAAAGGTGTCAGATCTACACAATTAGTTGGCCATATGTCTAGTATTGAGTCATTATTACGTGACCTCGGTTGGACCTACAAATGGATAATGTTATACGGTTCTGAAGCCAAAGCCGCCGGAAATATATATATTTATATATTGTTTAAAATCGCTCTATTTGTAGGGAAATAGTTCATATCAGAGATATTATCATCTGAATGGATACACAGTGTAAGCATAGGAATCAATACTGCATCGTGACTGGCAGTTTCACGCCTTAATGCGATATTCATACCAAAACCGTCTGAAGGTGTGTGTGTGTGTGTGTGTGTGTGTGTGTGTGTGTGTGTGTGTGTGTGTGTGTGTGTGTGTGTGAAAATATTTCCAATGGAAAATGGCAACGTATATTTATTCCCTAGATTATAATAAAGATGATGGAGTGAGTGTGCTTTAAGGAGAGAATAGAACGTTACTGTATTAAGTTTTCTTCGGTGCGCAAAAACGGCTATCCCCTAAAAAAAATTTAATGTTTTATAAATATTTTAGATTAAAGAATAAACTCCATTAATTCTTTACAAATTGCTTTTTATCAATTAAACAAATCAAGTCCGATATTCATGATATAATTTACGTTCTGTTTTTTTTCTATTATTCTATCACTTAGTTTAAAGCGTAAACCACAGAAAATCATAAAATAATTTCTACAAGAAAATTACAATATCAAGCCTTTTCGTTCGCTTTGGGAGCTTCAGATGGTTTCCTAATTTACAACAATTATTTTTTGTGATACTTTGCAAAGACTTCCAGAACTTATACTTTTCTACCCGGCATAACTAATATTGGGCTAATGTAGGAAGTGTCATCCATAGATTGGTCAATACCTCACACCGACATTGCCTCCTGACACGTGTTCCACCCTCTCTCTTTTCTTAAAAAGAAAAAAAAAGGAAAGAAAATGTAGCTGGAATTATTGTCTAGGTATATTGGGTTATGCCATATTTTCCTCAAGGTGTCTGACCCTGGATTGCTAGAGGTCTCAAATACCGTTCTGTATGGGTGATACGCTTAACTTTTATGGTTAGGTTTAAGTGGTTACTACCGTTTAACTTGACAAATTTTGACCGTAATCTTTTTCTATCATTTCGCAGTTGCAACAACCATCAAAGCGGGAAAAAACTGTCAGCGTGTCTTGGAATTCCGCACTTTTCTCTGACAATTGATGCCAATCGGAAACATTTCATTTGTTCTTCTATGGATTCCACAGTTAAAAACTGTTGAATTATGCAATTTCAGGTTTTAATTTATAGATAAAACATAAAACTAATTCATATGATGTTTCTACTGATAAATGAAAATTTATCTTCAGTAGGAAGATCGTTTCGACGTTACAGAATATATTTACGAGAAGGAGTTTAACATTTTACGCTGGATCCAACCCCACTCCTAAGCAAATATTTTTATGGTTTCTTGGCAAGGAAGAGAACTTTTCAACTTTTGAGGGGCTTCTTGGAAGCATTGTATTCGTTTTAGGGCTTCTAGAGCAGAGAACTTCATCCTATTTTTAAAAAAATTTCTTATAACGTTATAAAAGAAATAAAGATTTTCGGATTTCGAATTCGACTGGCGCTTATAAAATGAAGAATATTTATCGATGAAAAGATAGATAACATCACATAGAAAGCGGATAAGTGGCATTGTCATCATACGTGGCGATAGCTTGATGCTGAGAAAATAATTAATACAAATGACAAGGATTATAAACAGCCATTTTAATCAGCTAATCTACACCTATTCTCTCTAGCAACAGACATATATGCTTAGATGTGTGTGTGTTTGTGTCTGTGCATACATATACGTTTTGATACATATAAGCATGCATAAACAAGACAATTAGAGAGAGATAAGAATACATACAGAAATAGACTACTCTTGATAGTCAGTCTATCTATCTATCTATCTATCTATCTACGTCAACATTATTAGCAAATAAGAATACATACTGAAATAAAGTACGCTAGATAGTCAGTCTATCTATCTATCTGTGTCAACATTATTTAGCAAATAAGAATACATACTGAAATAAAGTACGCTAGATAGTCAGTCTATCTGTCTTTGTCAACATTATTTAGCAAATAAGAATACATACTGAAATAAAGTACGCTAGATAGTCAGTCTATCTATCTATCTTTGTCAACATTATTTAGCAAATGAGAATACATACTGAAATAAAGTACGCTAGATAGTCAGTCTATCTATCTATCTGTGTCAACATTATTT
Source organism: Acanthosepion esculentum (assembly GCA_964036315.1). NCBI lineage: Eukaryota > Metazoa > Mollusca > Cephalopoda > Sepiida > Sepiidae > Acanthosepion > Acanthosepion esculentum. Next base: position 9,561,657 of record OZ038480.1, read on the forward strand.
AGCAAATAAGAATACATACTGAAATAGACTACTCTAGATAGTCAGTGTATCTATCTATCTGTGTCAACATTATTTAGCAAATGAGAATACATACTGAAATAAAGTACGCTAGATAGTCAGTCTATCTATCTATCTTTGTCAACATTATTTAGCAAATGAGAATACATACTGAAATAAAGTACGCTAGATAGTCAGTCTATCTATCTATCTGTGTCAACATTATTTAGCAAATAAGAATACATACTGAAATAAATTACGCTAGATAGTCAGTCTATCTATCTGTCTTTGTCAACATTATTTAGCAAATGAGAATACATACTGAAATAAAGTACGCTAGATAGTCAGTCTATCTATCTATCTTTGTCAACATTATTTAGCAAATAAGAATACATACTGAAATAAAGTACGCTAGATAGTCAGTCAGTCTATCTATCTATCTGTGTCAACATTATTTAGCAAATAAGAATACATACTGAAATAAAGTACGCTAGATAGTCAGTCTATCTATCTATCTGTGTCAACATTATTTAGCAAATAAGAATACATACTGAAATAAAGTACGCTAGATAGTCAGTCTATCTATCTATCTGTGTCAACATTATTCAGCAAATAAGAATACATACTGAAATAAAGTACGCTAGATAGTCAGTCTATCTATCTATCTTTGTCAACATTATTTAGCAAATAAGAATACATACTGAAATAAAGTACGCTAGATAGTCAGTCTATCTATCTGTCTTTGTCAACATTATTTAGCAAATGAGAATACACACTGAAATAAAGTACGCTAGATAGTCAGTCTATCTATCTATCTTTGTCAACATTATTTAGGAAATAAGAATACATACTGAAATAAATTACGCTAGATAGTCAGTCTATCTATCTATCTATCTATCTATCTATGTCAACATTATTTAGCAAATAAATGTTTTCGTAATAAAATTCGTGTTAACCAGCCTTATATTGATGAACAATTTAAGATATAATTACATTTACATGAGTATCACTTATTTGGTGATGTGATATTTTATTATGCAACTCGAAGTTTGTTCATATAGCAAACTAATATATAATAGTGTATGGCTATTGGCATTGTTCATTTTAGATATGGAATGATTGCAATAATTTGTAAGAATGACATAACCTCAATAAAGAAGTCAGATATAATGATACGGAGGGCTAAGAAATCAATGTTAGACATTACAGAAGTATTGAACAGAAATCAGAGAATAATAAAAAAAAATTGAAAAACATTGGTTACATAAGAACAAAAGAGGAAACTGATTTTAACAAGAACTCGAAAAACTAGTTATAAGAACATAATATACAAGAAAAGCTGATCGACCAGCAACAAAATATTTGAGGGCACTGTTGTTGCGAAAAATAACTGAGAACGAGAATAACGAGCTAACAAGAGTAACTGAGAAGGAGAATAACGAGATAACGAGAATAAGTGAGAACGATAATAACGAGAATAACTGAGAACGAAAATAACGAGATAACGAGAATAACTGAGAACGAGAATAACGAGAATAACTGAGAACGAGAATAACGAGAATAACTGAGAACGAGAATAACGAGATAACGAGAATAACTGAGAACGAGAATAACGAGAATAATTGAGAACGAGAATAACGAGATAACGAGAATAACTGAGAACGAGAATAACGAGAATAACTGTAAACGAGAATAACGAGATAACGAGAATAACTGAGAGCGAGAATAACGAGAATAACTGAGAACGAGAATAACTGAGAACGAGAATAACGAGATAACGAGAATAACTGAGAACGAGAATAAGGAGAATAACTGAGAACGAGAATAAGGAGAATAACTGAGAACGAGAATAACGAGATAACGAGAACGAGAATAACTGAGAACGAGAATAACTGAGAATGAGAATAACGAGAATAACTGAATAACTGAGAACGAGAATAAGAAGATAACGAGAATAACTGAGAAGGAGAATAACGAGATAACGAGAATAACTGAAGACCTAAACGCTACCAGATTACTTTCTTTAATTAAACAGTGTAAAAGAAACAAGTCGAGAGAAGAACCACATGAAAACTCATTTCTCTGTTGTAATTTTAGTAATGAATGCTACATTAAATGAATTTTATAGCGAGGCTAAATGTTGGGTCCTTCATAGAAATATTCAAACAAAACAAATTGTAGTTACGCTAAAAAAGAGAATGCTTCGAGTTAGTTAAGCAATAAAATTATAGAACACTCAAAATTTGAGGATCTTATTATTGAAAAATGCGGAAAATTTCTGTAAATTCTTGAGTAAATTGCTTGTTTAGTGGAATAGATTGCAAATAAGAAGCTTTCAGATAAAGCGTATATTCCTGCAAAATAATTCTCCTTCAAATTCTCCGAAGCTGAATATTTCCAACATGTTTAAACGCTAACAGATTTATGGAATATGTTTGACTTTTTTAATATATAAATCTAAAAGAGAATTCGTTCGCCATCATTAAAAAAATATAGCAGTGAGAGATCGCTAGGAAGACATAGAAACTACAAGTAATGATAACGTCAAAAGATTTGAAACGTTAACAAAGTTCGGGATTGAAAGACTTACGAATATTACAGAATGTCAAGGGGCACATATTAAATTAGAAAAGAATCAATTCAGGGATATGAATAATAATATGGGATAATCTTTTTTCCAAAAATAATTTGACAGCTCTAGTTATTACCCATTCTAAAATTTACATTATATATCGGGATTATATTATTATATATCGGGATTATACATATGCCCTGAAATATTCATCAACACCGTTGTTTTAATACTGAACATGGTGAATTGCACTATGAAATTTGGCATCGTTGTCGTCGGCATCCGTCTGTCTCGAGAGACGATGGAGTAGCGCGGTGCGCTACGAGACTGGGCGGGATATATGGAGAACTAGGGCTGCACAGACGTCTAGTTCCCCCTCTCGGCCTTGCTAGCAGAGTCCAAAGGAGAGGATAAACCAATACAGTTTGGTACCAACGCGGCTGCAAGAGATGCCGGAAGGTAGCACAAAGTGCCGTCCATCCGACTTCGGGGCTCCACGCCGGGTTTGAATTCAGAGTTGTCCTTCTCCTAGACCAGTTGCTATCCAAGTCTATAGAACCCTATTTACCCATAGCTGGAGGGAGAAGAGGAGGACTCACACCTTTCCCAAGGGTATTAGCACGTAAGTGTATGTAATGGATTCAACTGGAATTCGAACTCGGCTCTCCGATTCCTCAATCTAAGCCGCTATCCATTACTCCACCGTGGCATAGCGTGGCAATATATTATGATTGACTGTCTTATATTTGTAAACGCATCTTATTTCAAAATTAGAATAGCAATTCGCTGATCCAGACTTCGTCTAATAATTGTGTTCCTACACAAAAAGAACACTGACTTCAGTTTCTCCGCTGAAAAAAGAAAGCGCTTTCTTCTCTAATCTGAATCACACTACTCCTCAAAGTCTCTCTAATCACGATGTTAATGGCTGCTTTTCATTCCCTAACGACCATTAAACAAAAACAAAATCAACTTACAGGTTTCTTGTGAACTGAACAAAATGAAATCGGGTAGCAACAGGTGTTCAATTTCCGTAGCATCGGAAATTAATTTTGCTGCAGGCACTGTAAAAGTGGATGAATGATAAAAATAAAAATAAAGGCGTACAATGAAGGTGCTGAAAATTTCTCAACCCAACCCACTTCCCAAAATAAAAGGAAATGACCACACGTTTTTTTGTTTTTTTTACAAGATCCTTTTGGTACGACCGAGAACATTTCAGTGCTCATTCGTAATATCAACTTAAGGGTTGCGTGTCAGAGTAGATGTGTTTTTTGATAACGAGATAATCAGAAAAAAAACGGTTTACTCCAAATTAATGAGTTTAAGAATAGTTTTGTTGCTGTTATTTACATAGTTTTGAGTAAGAAGTGCCGAATGAGTACCACACGCACTCCTCAGTATTAATTGTCAAAGAGATTGGTTCGATATTATCCAACCTTGAAATTTATTTAATTAAACAAGTTTCTTCGATATATTAAAGTTAAAATATTTTCCATTTTTAACTTTTAATAATCTACTGAAATCAAAGATAATATTTGCATGTACAGATGTATTCGGAATAAAAGTCTACAAAAATGGAAATACTTTTGTTGAATAATAATAATAATAAACCGTAATTACTCTTTTGTCGACGCAAACAACATTCTTCCACTAGAACAGAAGGGATGCAGGAGAGGTTCATATGGTTGCAAAGATCAACTACTGATAAACAAAATGATCCTGGAAAATTGCAGGAGACGAAGTAGAAATCTTAGCGCAGGGTTGATTGATTATCGTAAAGCCTTTGACAGGATACCAAATTCTTGGATCCTTAAAACTTTGGGAATCTATAAGGTAAATTTCCTTAAGTAAAGCATGGGAATGTGGAACAACACACTATACCTAAATCTCACTAGAGGCACTGTCATCTCCAACCATCTGAATATCCGACGTGGAATCTTTCAAGGAGACTCCATGTCAACCATTCCGTTTTGTTTGTCCTTAATTCCCCTTATGCATGAACTGAACAATAGTAGCTATGGTTACAAACTAAACAAGAAAGTATTCAATCACCTACTCTACACGGATAGACGCCAAAACGAGAAAGCTTCTCACTTGCTACGACATGCATCATCCCAAAGCTGATGTTGATCGTCTGTATTTGCCCAGATACGAAGGAGGCAGAGGATTATTTCAACTAGAACTGTCTTACAAAACTACAACAATTGGCCTTCAAAGATACCTAGAAAGTACAGAAGACCGGATGATAATCTGTGTCAAAGAACATGTAAGTAGTAAGCGACTTTATTCCGTAATAATTCCAATAAGTTCTAAATGGATTTTCAAATGGCAATGCCTCTGGTGTGATTTTTATTAATTGGTCAGTGGAAAATGTCATGATGCCATTTATTACCTTAGGTTTCTGTGCGGGACCTGAAAAGAAATGTGTACACCCCAGAAATCAAAGGAAATAATAATAATAATAATAATAATAATAATAATAATAATAATCATAATAATAATAATAATAATAATAATAATAATAAATACATGAGAATGGAGATAAATTAATATGACAGAGGATGAGGTAAAAAGTAAAATAAATGAGATACGAAATAATAATCTCCCAGGAAATAAAACCGAAGAATCAACCCGTGACATAACCTGCAGTTATCCAGAATATGTCACTGAAGATGAGTCCAACTACATTAGGGCAGAATTCCTTGAAAATCCTAGGGGTGAAATCACCAAAGCGAAAAAGTACAAGTAATCTGCAAAGTAAGTCTCACACAAATGTCAGACAGAGATCAGGCCTCGAAAATTCACATGACAAAGTCCAATAAGCACACTGTGCAAATATACAACGCTGCACTGGAAACATTGTCAAAGGACACATCACTGGGAAACATCACAGAAGTTAATAATGTCATCTACGCAACAGCTTTAGCAGCTACTGAGAAGCTTGGGGTCAAGTCAATGAAAAGATCAAGCGACAGACAAAGAGAGCCAGCTTGGAAGACAATACTGTTGCGAGAAATAAAGGAAAATCAGATGTGAGTTATCGATACTAAATGAGATCACAAGAAACCTAGATATCTCAACACGCAAATGCAGGAAGATGAAGCGGAAATATAAAATTAAACCAGTAACTGTAATTCCATCAATCAAGGGAATGCTAAAACAGAAACTGCAGTTAAAGAAACTGAAAAAAAAACGATACGAAAAGCGTTGTAGGTTCTCTCACCAAAATAAAATATTCCAAACGGATCTTATGAAATTTTACAGGGAAATTGAAAAAGCAGTTATATATGTCAAAAAGCCAGCATCTATTGAAATAGCAGAATGTATCCAACATGAAGAACGAAAGCTGGATAAACCTCTACAAAAATGGGAAAATATAACCACGAATTTTAGGCAAGTCTAATTTCTAGCTCTATCACCTGTCATCAATCCATAAAACCCTTGCACAAACTCTATCAATTTTTATTAATAATCCCAATGAAGTTCTAGAATGGATCACTGAAGCTATTACATGGCAAAAACGAGTGAAACAGATGATCCGAAAACTTATAGGCCAATAACATGTCTGCCCACCATGTATAAGTTGACGAGGTCTGTCCTGGGGAACTGTACTTACTCTCATCGAAGATAACAAGATTCTTTCACTGGAACAGAAGGAATGCAAGAGAGGTTCATATGGTTGCAAAAATCAACTACTGATAAACAAAATTATCCTGGAAAATTGCAGGAAACGATATAGAAATCTTAGCATTGCATGGATAGATTACCGCAAAGCCTTTGATAGTGTGCCATAAACTTGAATCATTAAGACTCTGGAAATGTACAGTCTCCCCTGTGGTAGTAAATTTCCTTAAGCACAGTATGGGAATGTGGAAAAACAGATTATACCTAAATCACACCAGAAGTACTGCTAACTCTATCCGCCTGAATGTCCTACGAGGAATCATTAATAGAGACTCCCTGTCACCCCTTCTGTTTTTTCTGACCTTAATCCCTCTTATGCATGAACTAAACAGTAATAGCCATGGATACTAACTAGACCAGAAAATATTCAATCACCTACTCTACACGGATGATCTCAAACTCTTTGCTAAAGACTACAATGAGTTGAAGGGTCTCCTCAATGCTGTAAAATATTTCAGTGACGACATAGGTATAGCTTTCCGATTAGATAAATGTGCAAAAGTAACATTCGAGAAAGAGAGAAATACAGAAACACAATTTAAAACCAAGTTGGAATTATTCTTCATCTGAAACGATCGTTAATTGTCACGTAAAAGTGCAAAAGAAAATTTAAAACAACGTAATGCCTTTCATAAAAGAATCTAAACTTGTAAAATGACAAAGGTTCATATGAAACTCAAACTAAATATTTATCCCTTAAGGAAAATATCTTCTCGACATATAACACCCACAATTCATGAAAATTTTACACGAATGACAAATTTTAGGTGGGGAATCTCTCGAAGCAAACATGTATTTCATTATCATGGTACTTTTCCGAGAGTAAGGACATTAACGATGAAGTAGCATACTACTACTACTACTACTAATAATAATAATAATAATAACTGTAATAATAATAATAATAATAATAACTGTAATAAAAGTAATAGCAGTAGTAATAATAATAATAACTGTAATAATAATAATAATAATAACTGTAATAATAATAATAATAACTGTAATAATAATAATAAATGTAATAAAAGTAATAACTGTAGTAATAATAATAATAACTGTAATAATAATAATAATAATAACTGTAATAATAATAATAATAATAACTGTAATAATAATAATACCTGCAATAATAATAATAACTGTAATAATAATAATAACTGTAATAATAATAACTGTAATAAAAGTAATAACTGTAGTAATAATAATAATAACTGTAATAATAATAATAATAACTGTAATAATAATAATAACTGTAATAATAATAATAATAACTGTAATAATAATAATAACTGTAATAATAATAATAACTGTAATAAAAGTAATAACTGTAGTAATAATAATAATAACTGTAATAATAATAATAACTGTAATAATAATAATAATAACTGTAATAATAATAATAACTGTAATAATAATAATAACTGTAGTAATAATAATAATAACTGTAATAATAATAATAATAACTGTAATAATAATAATAATAATAATAACTGTAATACAAGTAATAACTGTAGTAATAATAATAATAACTGTAATAATAATAATAACTGTAATAATAATAACTGTAATAAAAGTAATAACTGTAGTAATAATAATAATAACTGTAATAATAATAATAATAATAATAATAATAATAACTGTAATAATAATAATAGCTGCAATAATAATAATAACTGTAATAATAATAATAACTGTAATAAAAGTAATAACTGTAGTAATAATAATAATAACTGTAATAATAATAATAATAACTGTAATAATAATAATAATAACTGTAATAATAATAATAACTGTAATAATAATAATAACTGTAATAAAAGTAATAACTGTAATAATAATAACTGTAATAATAATAATAATAATAATAATAATAATAATAATAACTGTAATAATAATAATAATAATTAACATTAGCTTAGCAGAAGAATTTTTCTTAATAACATTATTTTCTTCTGATTTAAGTTTTATATATTTTTTGTTTTTGTCATGAAAACCATTGATGTATTTTACATTTTATATTCGTAAATTACATCTTAAAAATCAGGGTATGTTTTACATATATGGTGCGGGCTATATAAAGTGAAATAGTAACGTAAGCTAAAACGTTTGCTTTCATGATTTCCCCAAAGTAACAGCATACTGTTACAGTGAACTGTTATCATTGGTTACATTGATGTCTTATTCCTATATTGACGGTTAATAGAGCGTGATGGTTAACAAGCTCATCTCGTAGGACAAAGTCAAAATATGACGTCAAATAGAAAAATACAAAAACATATTATAACTTTCAGTTGCTAAATTAGTCATAAATGGACGCGTCGTTAAAAGCAGATTTCACTTTTGCGAAGAGCCAACTAAAATTAGCAATTTTAATTTATTCCTCTTCTTTCAGACACAAGTCGACATTCTTCAGATGGATTTAAGGGGATGCCAAAACAAGGATTACATTTCACGCAGAAATACGCAACGAGTTCAGACGTTTTAGTACATTTGGTGACATGAGTGTTTACGGATTGTAGACTCTCCCGTGCCATATTCGACGTATGAGGGTCAAGCAGCTCAGTTCGTAGGAACCGACAGCCCAGACACCAGCACATATGATTTGATTATGGTGGTGAAGAATTTATGCAGAACCAACCACACTTTTTGAAGGGCCGAATACAGAGACCTGATGCACTACGTGCCACAATGTCCCCAAACGACCCTCCTCAGGTTTTGAAGTTATTCTTCTCTTAAACCAGTGACTATCCAAGGCTATAGAACCCAATCTGTCCTGCTATTTATCAATAACTGGAGGGAGAAAAAGAGGATTAGTACCTTTCCCAAGGGCTTTACAACATAAATGAATGTAATGCATTCGTCTGGAATTCGAACTCGGCTCTCCTCAATCCGAGCAGCTATCCCCTACTCCACTGAGCCTCCTGTTTACGGATAGTATTAATGTATTTTAATGGGAGTTATTGCTGCACATGTTAAAACTAAGAAGAGATTTACTGTAACCTTCTCCCGTAACCATTAAAATCTCTCTTTTCGGTAACGATCACACACACACACACACACACACACATCTTTTAAAGATTTTTTATTGTATTATTCTCTAAAGTGTATATTGTCATGTTTCTCCATTAAACTACTTGGTTAGTGGTAGAATTATTTACCTTATTCTCGGTAAAATTACGCATTTCATTAAAGTGTAAACAGTGAAATTAAGTTCCCTTTTAGCTAAATTACGTATTTTGTATTAAAAGAATGATTACAACTTTGATTTGGCAAATTCTTGGAGAAACCTTTCGGTGTAATTAGATTGTTGGAACTGCTGTGCTGCATGCAGGCAAAAATGTTTGAAAGTGGTAAGTTTCAAGAACCTGCAGCATGTTGAAACCATCCCATCCTGATTCCATGTTTGTTTGAGACATTGCATTTGTCATAAGAGAATGGGTATTGGCATGCAACTAAGCCATAAGTCAACTTCTTTACCCAGAAAAAAATTAATGTTTTCCTTTGCGTCACTCAAAGGAGACAATTGCTCAGTTCAATTTTGTCCCGGTTAAAGCAATCTGTAATAAAGATTACCGGTTGAATAATGTCAAACTCAAAGTACAATTTATGCACTGGTTTCTATTTAGGCTGAGATCTTTTCGGAATCAAGACACGACTTTCTTAATTTCGATTCTTGTAATTAATCAACTCTTCATCGACAGTGATTATCTTGTCCAAAATGAAAAGAAAAAGACAAGTACGTAAGCATTGACAGGTGTTGTGTTTAGTAAATTTATACAAAACAAATTTAGCTCCTGAATCTTATTTTCACTTTAGATTCTTGTAATAAATCCATTCTCCGTCACCAGAAACCTCCTTATCCAAAACTGATACTTTATTAGCAAAGTGATCAAGAAAATGTTTGAAACGATATGCGTTTCTGCAATTTCAAGTGGAACATTTTTCTAGTTCCTAAATATTTTCTAAGGGTTTTTTAACGACATAATACAGTTTATTGAATGAATATTAAATCGAAATTTGAGTAAATGTGAAGAAAACTTTTAAGACTTCTGCGAAAATTGCTGACTAGAACTTTGGAATATTTAATCTTATATATAAAGTACAGTGTATGTGTGTGTGTGTGAATGTTCAAGCAACTTCTCCGCTTCCACTGGTCCGATTTCAATGATTCATAGTTCATTCAAAAGCCCTAGAAAAGTTAGGCGCTGGGAAAGATTTTCGTTGAGCTCAGATTCACAATGGCTAAGGAGGAGTAGATGCTATAGGCATCAATAAACTATAGAATAACTCAAAATTGGTCGCTGCATTTAAGTATTGAATTAATGTTTAAGCTTACCTTTTAAAAGGTCAATTGATAATTGTTGTGCTGCCACTTAATTTAAAGAAGATTGGATGTACGTAGATCCTTATTTTCCGTACAATTATTTTTATTTCATGGGTAACAGGACAGCGGACAATTTATAAGATAAAATAGTGTAAAGATAGAAGTTAGATTTAGTTATACATTCAAGAGAAACATAAGAGCTAATTAAGTAAGGACTATATATATGGAATCGGTACGCATAAATGCGAAATTGGTTCTTAATTCCTCTACGAATTCTGAGATTAAAACGGACAAGTCCTCCTTTATAGTATTTTACGCAGCTAAAGCTCAATATCTGTATTATATATTATCTACTTCTAGGACATATCACTCTTCAGGTTTAACTAATTTGCATATTGATTTTTGTTTAATTATTTCATTAATTAACTACCCTTCATTACTCTTCTTTTGTTAGAGGAGTATTTTGATTTCCATATCAAAAATAGTTCTACTTAGGAATATCGTCTAATATAGTGCAGAAAAGTCTTTGAAATTTGCATTTGACTTGGCCTTCAAGAAGTTGGCATCTATTTATAAACGTTTCCTTAGCTACACCAAGGCAATTTATGAATGAAATGTTTATTTAAAGACATTTGTGGGAAAGAATTCTAGTGAATATATCTTATTTTTCCGAAGCGATAGCGAGCGGGTGAAGCCTGCTCGTAAAAGTTAAGACTAAATTGTGTTTTCTTCTCTTTTTGTCTTCAATTGTCGAAACACGGATAATCATCAAGTTTTTCATAATTCATTTCTTTTATCAGTTCACCGAGAATTTTGGCGTGCATCGAAATAAATAGTTGTAGTGCTTTCTACTATATATATCTATATCTATATATATATATATATATATATATATATATATATATATATATATATAAACATTTATTCCGTTTCATCTCTTTATATTCTCTACTGATCAAGGAAGAATGGTTTCATTAAATTTAAAGGGTAACTTATATTCCTGCGAAAAACAATATTCCGATTCCAAATTGTTTTCGAAAGCAGAAAATGAAAGATTCAGTTATCAGCACAGAGTGTTATTAGAACGCTGGAAATCTGAAAATTTCATTCCATTACTCCATGGTAAGTAACTCTGGAAGTAACTTTGGAAGGAAAGAAAAAATAAGAAAAACATATTTTGGAGAAACAAGAATAATACTGAGGTGACGCAACTATCGTCTGCGGTCAACATTACAAATACACATAAGTTAGTTTTTATCATCACCGCAAAGCACCAAATGAGTGATGTTGGTATTACATGAATATACCAAAGAGGAGCCGTAAAGTTAATCTTTCCAGTGAAAAGCTGAAGTTGTCGATTTAATAAGGAAATAAAAGCACTATATTCAGATGTTTATTCACAGTTAAAAACAATACTTTATCCGTCTATATTTCTGAGATGAAGTATTATGTATATTATTTACATTATTCGGACTATTGTCCTCATCTTTGTCGCCATATTTTATCCACTTTGCCATGTGTCGTCAAGGACACATGGCACAGTAGATAAAGGCGTTAGTTAGATTCAGTGACAGCACCCAAAGAGTGTGAGTTCAATACGTGGCTAAGGCAGTGGACAACTTTCTTTTCCAAAGAAGAATGGACTTTTATTCCTCGGGCGACGTCTAAAACTTATTGGAAAGGTCACACGCTGTTATTAGGCACTACCATACAGAATTGACTTTTAGCATATGTTGTGCTGGTAATATAAGAATTTATGCTTCAATCTGTCCTGTGAGTGTCAAATTTTCAAAGTCTTTTTTTCTCATCATGGTAGGTACATTGTCTCACCAAATGTGACAATATGATACACAAGCTCACTCAAGGTCGCCCCATTGCCGGCTAAATGACCCTAATGGGGAGACTACTTTCAGGCATTCGCAATAGGGTACCTTTTGATTAGCTGCTAATGATGTGTAACCAGTTCTTAAACTATTCCAGATGGCGAAATATTTACCAGAGTTAGGACTTTTTTTTTCATGTTGTCATTCATTTACTGATATTGAGGTGTATAAGTTTGTGTGCTTGCACACGTCTCTTCATAACTTCAAAGCTGTCAATTTGCAGGCTTATTTCATTTAGCGTTTGTTAGCCAACTAATAGCTCAATAATGAGTGATTATCTGGAGAAGTAATCATTTGTAGTTCATTACTAGTTCTTTAACGACTGAGTTTTAGAATACTTATGCGTGACACTATTTCGTCAATGCCATGTGTTTATTTTTAAGTGTGTTTAAAAAGTTGTCTTTCTTGTCTTCCGTACTCACTAATATGTGAAATGGCATTTAGTACGAGGAAGCAGAAGAAAATAAATTAGGATTAAATCAACGGCAGATTTTAGATCTCAGCTTAAACAAAATCTACTGGGGAAAAATCTTCACCGCATGTAACACATTGAGTAAACATTATTACGGATTAGCGGAACCTGTAAAATTGTTTTGGAGTAACAGTAGAAAGCAGCTGCCTCGTTTGAAAGATGCAATTAACTACGTCTTTCTTGGCTAGTAAAAAATTGACTACAGAAAATCCTCCGTTTTCAAGCAATCTTGGAACTAAGATGTTCCACATATAACATATTCCCGTGAATTTCCATCTCCATACACAGAGAGAATACTCATGTCTCTATGCATTGTAAAGGATAAGAGAGAGAATGGGAAGATACAGGTAATGAATGAAAGAAGAGCAGAGGCATGAGATAATGCATAATCTTAGTGATCAATACATGTGAAATTACATGCTTCTAGTTGATATTAATTTCTTTGGTTTCGTTTCTATATCATTATTTAGGATCAGTTTCCTAGTTAACGACTGCAAACGTTTCATATTTTGAATGATTCTTCGAAGAATTCATACCATCAATAGCGGAATTGTTTTTGTTTTTTTTGGTCTTGCCTTGTTTTTTAGGCGAAATGCATAATTTATCTGGAGAGCGACACGTGGTCAGAGAATTTATTTATCTGGAGAGCGGCATTTGGTCAGAGAATTTATTTATCTGGAGTGCGACATTTGGTCAGAGAATTTATTTATCTGGAGAGCGACACGTGGTCAGAGAATTTATTTATCTGGAGAGCGACATTTGGTCAGAGAATTTGTTTATCTGGAGAGCGACACGTGGTCAGAGAATTTATTTATCTGGAGTACGACACTTGGTCAGAGAATTTATTTATCTGGAGAGCGACATTTGGTCAGAGAATTTATTTATCTGGAGAGCGACACGTGGTCAGAGAATTTATCTATCTGGAGAGTGACACGTGGTCAGCGAAAGCCAGAAAAATATCTTGATATCTGAGTCATGATGCCAAGAATTTCTATAAATAAAGTTTTTTTCTCAAAAGACTCTAGAAATAGCATCAATTTAATATTTAAAGCAATATTTATTTATAAGCATTCTGTAACTAAATATAATGTTTCTGTCACTTTATTTGTGAAAAGATACTTTGTAAATTCCTATTTTTAGGATATTATCATCTGAATGTTAATGATCATTATGAGTGCAGTGCAATGGTTATTAACATAGAAAGTGGACCCGCTGAGTTCAAATTCTAGGTTAGTCTATTGCATTCACCTTTGGAGGAATGCCTTTGGGAAATACAGGAATATTTCTTCAACACGCTCTCAGTTAAATAACAGTGTAAAACTGATTTTCTAGCCTTGAAAAGTAACTCGTCTAACTGTGAATTCCAAAACTGTGGAGTAGGTAACGGGAAACCATTTGTCTATCTTTCCCATAAGGCATTGCAATTCCCGGATACTAAAGATAAAGTATCCATGATGAGACATAATCATTTATATTCTGTAGCAATATGGCATTAAAATAAGTTGAAAGCAGTATATCTAGATATTAAGTAGGGTTTAGCACAAGGCCAAACTATGAGGAATTGAATCAGGAAGATTGTATACCCAAATCTTCTAAAAGGAAAGAGTCTGACTATTTTGTAAATGTGACTTTCAGATGCTGTCTTTTTTCTCGACTTGATTACCCACCACTAGGACAATTATAAATACGAAAGATTGATAGAAATATACGATATGTATTAATACGGGTTGATCTTAAATGCAACGAACGCTCAATAGATAATGTTAGGATTTCGGCATCAAGCGTATCAGTTCTGCAAACTACAATTCCACTTGGAGAAGCAAGTCAGCTTCTTCAAGTTACCACCGACGAGAATCGCATTACATTGAGATTGCATACTAGATACTTAATAGAATACAAGCCTCTACTGTTGACAGACAAAGCATTTGGGAATAGCTCTTCGACTCTTTACCGAATGTCCGTAAGCAAAAGTAATTTTGCTTTTATTTGAAGTCACCTTTATCGTTTCTAAGTTTTCGTTAAATGAAGCCGACATTTGAGAATGTCGGCGAAATCAATTGTCAGTGAATTTCTGTTGCACGACTAAGACACTCGAGCTGAGCCCGTTGATCGGATGCGTTTGGTAATTGCCCATGTGATCTTTTAAAAATGATTGAAGATCACATGAACATGAAATGTGCGAAGCCTTAATGAAGAGTGAGTAACGGTAAATGAAATCATTGGCTTAGACAAGGTCAAATTTCATGCACATTTGTTTAACAGAATTATTAATTTTGAATAAAATGCACCGTGAAAAGTAAATGGTCAAATAGTTAACAGCACATAAAATGAAATTGCTGACGTGGGTTAAAGTATGGGGCAGGTTGCGTTCATTTCACACGAACGCTCTTGGGGAAGGCGTGCATCCATTTTAGCCCTGGGTAAATAACATGGCAGTTGAAACCGTTTTTCAAATGCAGTCAATCACGAATGCCTTCCAATACGACTGTGATTCGTGCATCGGCTCTTCTCTAAATCATTGATTGTATCTTCTCATTTTCTCCCTTATCCATTTTAATAAATCATAGATTACCCATTATCTCAAGCATTTGCTCTTCCCCGTATCTAGTAATTCAGTCCTTTATCCATTCTAATAAAACTAAGATCATACATCAGTTCATTTCTGTGCTCTTCTTTCACATTTTACCCGTAAATTCTCGGTGTCTCCCTTATGCTTTCCTATACAACAAAGATTAGCCATTATTTCATATCTCTGCCCTTCATGTTACCTGTATTTTCTCCTTCTGTCCATTACGTCGTCAATACGACTAACATTTTCCATTATCTCAAGAACGTGCACTTCTCTCAATCCTTACCTGTATTTTCTCCTTCTCACCCTTATCCCTTTCAATGCAACTAAGATTATCCATTACCCTTTGCCTGTATCTTCTCGTTCTCTCCCTTATCCATTGCAATGTAACTATCATCCATTATCTCATGCCTTTTCTCTTCTCTCACGCTTTGTCTGTAACGTATCATTCTCGCACTTGCCCTTTACTAATATAACAATTAAGATTTTCCTTACATTCATGTTATTCTAACATTAATTATATTCCTATTCTCTCCATTATTCCTCCCAATACAACTAAGCCCATTCATTATCTCATACCTCTGCGTTTCTATCACTCATTTTCTGTATCTTCTCATTCTCTCCCTTATCCCTTCCAATACAACCAATATTATACATTGTCTCATCTCTCAGCTCTTCTCGCATTCATTTTCTGTATCTTCTCATTCTCTCCCTTATCTATTCCTATACACCTATTCTTATCCATTATCTCCTGTCTCTACTCTATCAGCCTTTACATGTAACTTCTCGATCTTCCCCTTATCCTTTCGAATGGAATCACGTTTATCTATTATCTAATGCCTATGCTCTCCTCTCGCTCCCTTATCCTTTAAGCAACAAATAAGCGTATCCATTATGGTATGCCTCTACGCTTCTCTCACACTTTGCCTACATCTTCTCATTATCAACCTTATCCCTTCCAATACAACTCAGATTATCCATTATAACATGGCACTTTTCTTCTCTTACTTTTTCCTTGTATCTTCTCATTCTCTCCCTTATCCATTTTAATACAACTTAAATTGTCATTTTTTTTCATGTCTCTGATCATTTCTCACACTTTCCCTTATCTTCTTATTCTCTCCTTTTTTTTCTTTGCAATAAAACTAAGCTTATCCCTTATCGCATGCCTTTTCTCTTCTCTCATTCATTGCCTTTGTCTTCAGGTTCTGATTCTCAGTTTAGCCGTTGCAATTGTTTAATCGCTTGGACGTAGTGTCACTAAAGTACTTATTGTCTTTGCAAATAAATTGGAATATTTATGTGCTGTTAGCGATAATATTGTGTAGTATGGAGATTTTTTTTTAACAGTCCTAATCTTTGTTGCTATATTTGTGGAAATTTCATAGTGATAATAACAAAGCCAGGGCATGTCGGGATTTAGTTAAATCATTTTGCGCCTATTTCAATTGTTTTTGCTTGAAAATAGATTCATTATAGAAACCAATATACTGACATGAAAATAAATAAAAAAATATAATTGTAATAAATCTATTATTGTGAAAAATATTAAATATAAATTGGTTTAAATTTTTTTTACTGATTCTTGAACTTCAATATCTTTGGCAAATTTGGTTTGACATTGGAGAATTCAATCCGCATATTTGGCGCGACATCAAGCCGATTGCCATAATTATCTTTTGTACTAAAATATTTTGAAAATCCTCCTTCATGTTATTGTAAACAGTAAGGGAACTTAAATAACACGTTTTGAGTAATCCGTCTATTAACCAAATGTATCTCAACAACAAATTGCTATCGAGACTCCTTCAGATTTCCCTTCAACGACGTAGCTGGGCTAATTTCGATTCAATTTTCGTAGTCTACTGGCACAAATTCTGTTGGCTTTTCATTAAATTTGAATGGATTTTGTAAACAAGAATTATTTTTGTTTTTCAAATCTGTAAAATGCACATGAATCCGAATAATCTTCAGAGACAATATTTTAATGTTATTTTTTTTACTTTAACCTCTAAATCTCGTTCAGATTCTAAGAAGAGGAACTCAACCGAAAATACTTTCTTCAAAATCCAGTACTCAACTCGTGTGTTAACGATACGATTTTGTCGTTGGCTTGAAAAATATTCACTTCCATTATTTGCAGAGTAGGCATGGCTTATTCAATTTTACAAAACGACAGCGATTCTTGAAAATCTTATCTGGAAATCTGTCGATTAATCGAAAATTATGCTCGATAAAATAATCCAACAGTCCTGATTCTACTTCAAATCGTATCTCAAAAATGGTAAGTTCTGCACATAGAAGTAAAGTGTTATGAAGATTATTCATAGGTTAAAACCTCAAATATACGATCGTAAGCTAAGAAGACGCAGTGAATTCTAGAATCAACCATGCTAATTTTGGAAATGGATTAATCTCTGTGGTTGCTAAATGAAAGCAGTTTCGTGGCACGCGGAGGGGGGCATTAAAATTTACAAGCCATTTCCAACCCCAGTTAACCACTGCTTGCAGGTCCTTTTCGAGATGAGCAGCAAGGTTTTATGAGCACCACCCGGATTACTATTGAGATAGGAGTAAATGGTAGTGTCATTTGCATAGATGCCCACTTGGGAGCTGATGATATCATGAAGATCATTGATGAAAATCAAAACAGGGTAGGGCCCAGGATAGAGACTTGGGGGACACCCACAATCATAAGAAAGGATCTGGAAGCGTGCCCGTTTAAGACGACCATCATTTCACTATTTGAAAGGCATGATTAGATTAAATCAGATAAATCAATCGTCCTACAATAGCGTAGCCGCGAAGCTTACGCAGAAGACTAGCATACTATACGCTGTCAAACGCCTTCGAGATATCTGGAACATCAGCTCGAATTTAGTCGTTATTATCAAGAGCATGATATATATATATATATATATATATATATATATATATATATATATATATATATATATATATATACATGATACTGTATCATAAATATATATATACATATATATACATGAATGATATATACATATATATATATATATATATACACATATATATACATATATATACATATATATATATACGTGATTTACGATTCCAATGGAATAAATTATGACCATGGAATATTCGTGTTTAAGCTTTTTATTATATCCTATTTTATTCTATCCTCTTTGAATTATTTTTTATACATATATATATGTACGTGTATGTATGTATGTATATGTATTTATATATTTTAGACATATATTGCATATGTATGTGTATATTTACCACTAATATTATCTATATACATGATATATATATATACATGATATATATATATATATACATATATATATATATATATATATATATATATATATATTACGCAAATCATTCATACGAAAAGCAGATAATCATATGAATGATTTGCGTAATACAATTTGAACCCGCACCACATAATTGATATATATATATATATATATATATATATATACTGTATCATATATATATATATATATATATATGATACAGAATCATGTATATATATATATATATATATATATATATATATATATATATATATATATATATATATATACATGATTCTGTATCATATATATATATATATATATAATACAGCAAAACAATCTGTCCGTGGATGACAATATATATATATATATATATATATATATATATATATATATATATATATATATATATATATTCAGATATGGCCGTAAGCACATCAGCGGTAGACCGGACAAAGCGGAATCCACGTTGTTTCTTAGGTCTTGAGTGGTAAGATGCTTAGCCACTTTAGCATTATTTAAAGCCTCGGATGGTAATAAGTTCTTCTGAATTCTTAAAGACAGGAACTACAGGCGAGGAGAAAGCATCGAAGTAAATGTTGTAAAGTTTGGAGATAACTGGAGCCAGCTCAGGAACACATTTCTTTAGGTCAACAGTTGATATTCCATCACACCCACTTGCCTTATGGATATTTAACTGAGAAACGATATCAGAGACCAACGACGGTGTTATACACCTACCAGTCAGTCGAGCATCAGTTCTATGGGGAAATCAATTATAGGTACTCCAGACGAGTCGAGTGTTGAGTTGGACCAGAATTTTCGTTCATTCAGTCTTGTCTTCTGTGTATGCACTTCGAAATGGTTGAATAGAGGAGGGAGTGAAAATTTGCTGTTGTACAGCGCACTCTTGCTGAGGCGCCAATAATCTCTTGAAGCGGACTTGCTAGATGCTATAAGCTCATTCTGTCAGCAAACAGTAATTTGGCTTTATTGAGGCCACGTTTGAATTCGTTACGAGCAGAGACAAAAAGAAGTATATTACAATCGGACTTGTCAGCCTGGTACAGTCGGAAGAAGTGATTCCTGCAAGCGGGAGAGAAGCAGGGAAATGAATGCTGGTTAACTTGGTATTTCCGAGCTTGAATGAAGGCATCAATGCTGATTTTCACCCAGGAGGAAAACCCCAGCTTCGCATTTCTGAATTGGGTGATTAAAAAACAGATTCCAAGGTGGGTCTCGAAGGAAATCACAGAATGACTCCCAATCTGCTGATTGATAGAAACATATTCTGTTGGTAGGAGAGTCATGGCAGAGGGGGAGGGGGGCCGAAGGGAGATATTTACAGATACTACAATCAGAATTGCCAAAAGAGCAGAGAGGCGTAGGAAGACAAGATTCATTAATAGAGGTAAAACAGAGATCGAGAAGAGAGGCGTTTCCGTCAGGGTTACTGGGGAAACGCACGGAGATGTCCACCACTTGCGTGAGAGATTAGTGATTAAGAAGTTTAGATTAGTGATTAAGAGGGTTTTGATGCCAGCGAGGGCCAGTGACACTGTTTACGACACCTGGTATGGCGGGCGTTAAAGTCTCCGCACACGAATGTTTGCAAACGGGTGTAGGGAGAAAGCTTTGTCTATATTATCGGAAATACTATCTAGCACGCAACAGTCTTGAGGGAAAGGGGAACAGGTAGAGAAAGAAGAGATAGCTGAATGAGTTAAGTAAAGAGAGACGGAGACACAAGTATGCGTTGTCTGGACATTCAAGAGAAGGTTCCTTAGCCAGCAGAAGTTCGCGGACATAAAGTCCAAACATATAAATAAGCGATGCATGTGGACTTTAGATTCCTTTCTTAGTAGGGGAAGGTAACCAGGAATCGAGAAATCAGAAGAAAGGATAGATTAGTCTCGCAGAGAACTAGTATATCAGGAGACTTATCAAAGAGTAACGGTTCCACACTGCAGAAGTTGGTATGAATACCACGCATGTTGGAGAATGAAATGTTAAGGTGTTTAGGTGATTTTTCTTGACATTGTTTTAGATTTATGTTCGGTTCTTTATAGGCATGATGTGCTATACTGGTAAGGAGAAGGCCGAAGGTAGTACTAGCAGTCGGTCATTTGATGTGACATATGCAGAAGAGAAATGGCGCAGACTGCAACATATTATGGCTTGGGGTTGCCCATCGGAGATACCTGCAAGGACACCCTTCCATGCACGATATGGCACTGCAAGAACACCGATATTATGCGACTGTTGATCGGAGTAGCCTCTCAAGACGCTACGCAAGAGTTCGGGCTCCTAACTACCAGAAAACTGTCAATCAGCTACCCTCAGTATGAAGAGATGTTGCCACCAACCACACATATCACAAGAAACTCATAACAGCATCGCTATTAAGGCCTAAAAAGAGGAAAGAACTGAGAAACCCCTTCCTAAACAGGAAATAAGGGGTGAGCCTCTACTCTTGTCCAAGAGAAGGGCATAGAAATGTGGACCCGGCGATAGGAGAGCTTATCTAGTCATACATTTAATTAATTAATCTGTTGAATTAGAAGAAAAACAAGTTTTTATTCTTAAGAAATATTGATATCAGTGGTAATTGTGTTTTCATACGGACAAACGTTTCTGTATTATTCCTAAATACACGCGATATGTTAAATATTGTAGGGTATAATTTTAGCGGAGAAAAGAAATAAATTAAAATCTGTTTTAAAATTTCCGTGAATTTAATTCAAGTCATTATGAGCATGTAATTGATTGTTACTATGGAAAATTAAACCCGTTCCATGTTCTTAAGAAGTTTTCTAAACAAAAAATAAATTTTGTTCATTTAACGCCTACTCCACCAGTTGTTCAAGAAAATGACGTAGTTGCCATCATGAACGTATTTAAACACGATAAATGCTAATTTAAAGATGATAAACTGGATTTAGAATAAAAAAATAAATTTTTCTCTCAGACTAAATGATTCGGTTTCTAAGTTTATTTATAATGACGACGATAATAATTCGGTATTCAAAGTAATGAATTCTAAATCAAATAAAACTATAATGTGGAAAATGTCATTATATATAATAATTTCTAGTTTTATTTAGTTTTAGAATCTCACGCCGCAAGGATCAATTGTACACTATGTATATTATTCGCACTATTGTCCTTATCTTTGTCGCCATATTTATTACAACGTTTCGGCCTTCCAGTATCTGTCTATATTTCTGAGATGAGGTATTATGTACATTATTTACATTATTGGGACTATTGTCCTCATCTTTGTCACCATATTTATTCCAACGTTTCGGCCCTTCAGTATCTGTCTATATTTCTGAAATGAGGTATTATGTACATTATTTACATTATTCGGAATATTGTCCTCGTCTTTGTAGCCATATTTATTACAATGTTTCGGCCTTTCAGTATCTGTCTATATTTCTGAGATGAGGTATTATGTACATTATTTACATTATTGGGACTATTGTCCTCATCTTTGTCACCATATTTATTCCAACGTTTCGGCCCTTCAGTATCTGCCTATATTTCTGAGATGACGTATTATCTACACTATTTACATTATTCGGACTATTGTCCTCATCTTTGTCGCCTTATTTATTACAACGTTTCTGCCCTTTAGTATCTGTCTATATTTCTGAGATGAGGTATTATGTACACTATTTACATTATTCGGACTATAGTCCTCATCCTTGTTACCATTTTTAATTCAACGTTTCAGCAGTTGTACGCTCCGGCCTTCTTCAGGTAGTTGGAATGTCGAACTGAACCCTTTATTTTCAGTGAGAAAAGTGTATTTTTCACATTCATGTATACAGAGCAGATATTGTGAGTAGACACGTGACACGAAATGTAAAAAGCCGAAAAGTTCATTCATTTGTTGTGCGTCAGGAAAAATTGGGCAGGCGATGTTCTTAACATTTTGAGTAATGACTACTTAGAAACATTTTGTTTAATCTTCTCTAGCTATTTATAGTTTTGACGTTTAAAGATCAATTTCTAAATTCACATAATGTTTACAGTCAGGACCGGTGCTTCTTACCCGCGACCAACGAGTGGGCGTTTTGGGGGGTACCGTTATGACCATCCGCCATTTTTTAAAAAATGTTTTTAAAACTGAAGTTACATTGTCAGTCATCAACTAATAATATACAGGGTGCTCCAAAAGTCACGTGACAATTGACAGAAAAACATACGCTTGCAAAATAGCAAACAGGGAAAATTTGCATACGGTTTATGTGAAAATTCCAGCAAATCTTATGGCCTTTTAGGCTAAAGCAGTTGATATCGCAAAAAAATTGTTTGATCTGTTGCGGGTTCATTTCATTAAATACTTGAAGAATGGTTTCATATATATTGACCAATGAGAGCCAATTTCTTGACGCCCTTGTGAAAAATTGAAGTGAGCCAATATGACGATCGCTTTTTTTTTAAATAAAAAAAACTGCTATGAGCGAATAATGACAGAAAAGAAAAGAATATGCTGTTGACGAGGGAGCAGTTAACGGGAGAGTCAATTAGCAGGTTCGCTTCAAAGGAATGGTCCAGCGGAGGAGGTCATAAATCAAGGGCTAACCCATTCAAGACAGATTTCTACCCCAAAACTTAAATTCCTTTCTGAGCCACCCGGAGTGAACTTTCCGGCAAAATTAAAAACCCTCGAGAAAATACCTTTAAATACGAAGCCCATTTGTGCTAAGACGTTCCATTTATGTATTCTGTTAAAAACGAAGTTGGGTACTCTTTGAAAAATTTCAGCCATGTGCAATTTTGTTATTGCTACTCGAAGTTTTTCTCATCTTTTTCTATTTTGAAGGGTTTAATTTATTGTCTTTGAATTCATTTCTTTATCAAATAAATTGTAACATATTTTTTCTTGTTTCTGTGGGTAATCCATTTTTGTTAGCTCAGAAAATTGTTATCCTGCCAAAATAAACGGATAACAATTTCTTTTTGTGCGTTTATTTTCAACCCATTCATTATACCTCTTTGTATTTGTCATTTGTATCTTCCCGTGTCTCTGTCATTTTATTTCTCTCCCCACTCTGTCTCTGGTCGTGTCTCCGGTATTTTCTCTCTCTTTCTCCTCGTGTATCCGTTATTTTCTCTCTTTTTCTCCTCGTATATCCGTTGTTTTCTCTCTTTTTCTCCTCGTCTCTCCGTCATTTTCTCTCTTTTTCTCCTCGTCTCTCCGTTATTTTCTCTCTCTTTCTCCTCCTACATTCGTTATTCTGTCTCTCCTTCTCCTCGTGTCTTAACATTGAAGGTAGCCACAAGTTTATTTATCGTCATCTAAAAAGTCTTCGAAGGAAATAATATTTTTTTTAGCAACGATGTTAGTTTCATTGTTGCGGCGGTTCTTGTGTGTATTTCTTAGGAATAATAATTGGTCCCTGTCGTTGAAGACACTAACAGGGAGAAGTTATGATTCTATGATCCACTATTGTACAATGTACATAATTAAATTACAATAAAATGAAAATGTTCATTTTATATGAATAAAACTGCTATGAAAATTGCAGTGGTTTTTTAATAATTGCAATATTTTAATTTTTTTAACCGGAAAAAACCGAAATTCAACCTTTTCTCTCTCTCTCCATCATTCACTCTCTCTCTCTCTCTCTCTCTCTCTCTCTCTCTCTCTCTCTCTCTCTCTCTCTCTCTCTCTCTCTCTGTCTTTCCCTCTCCCTGTGCTTCTGTCATTTTCTTTCTTCCCTTCCCTCTGTCAATCTCTCTTTCCTCGTGTCTCCGTTATTTTCTCTCTCTTTCTCCTCGTGCATTCGTTATTTTCTCTCTCTATCTCTCAATCTCTCTTTCTCTCTCTCTCTCTCTCTCTCTCTCTCAGTACTGTTTTTTTTCTTTTTTTGCATCACAGAATCAGTGTGGAAAGTATGGTACAAGATGAACTGTTAAAACATTCCATTGAAAATGTACAAATGCATTTAACTATGAATCGTATTAGAGGAAAAAAAGAGTTTTTTGAATGCAAATACATGACAGGACCAGGTGAAAAGATGCACTAAGCCATGTATCCACGTAAATTACGGATTATCATCTCATTCGTCAAACATTTACGGAAAAGTTCTATCCCTAGTCTAACATTAACACTAAAAAACCCGAATTGAATGTATTTTTTGTTGGAGTTTTTGGTTACCTTGGTATACTAGTGAGCCAGCCAAAAAGAGCTGACTCATTTTATAGTTCACCAATAGAAGAGTTAACCAATCAGAAGGCTCAAAATATTCAATAGGACATGTATAAAAGGCGGCCATGTTTTTTCCGGAATATTCACTGCCAGCATTTGATATCGAAGACTGAAGAATTACGAAACAGCTGCTGGTGGTATTGGCGATATAGTCAGATTCAATAGAGTGTCTGACTCGTGAGTGTTAATCTTTAACGTTGTTTCATTGAACAGATGACGTACTGCGCTGGATTCTATATTCATAGACTATGGTGAACATGGTCAACATTTTTTCCGTCAAACGATCGACAAAACATTAAATACATTAAGTCTTGTCATGTATTAACATGTATTTTTTTTTTAGAAAATTTAGTTTGTCGGGGATTTTTTTTCATGTGTTCTTTTGGAATCATTTTAAAACTTTCTTTTTTCAGCAACATGTAGCGGTTGGGGACCCCGTATCAAAGTTTCGTGAGTAGAACCTAGCACCAGCCCTGTTTACAGTGATATGACTGGTGCATTTGAATTATTTTTATTACTGTGAATTGAAACGTGTTCTGCTATTAAAATACACTCAGAGGAATAAATGCTACAAATAAATGCGAATAATACGTCTCAACATGACTAAGCGATGATCTACAAGTATTTCCTTAGAATAAATTTAATGATTTAGGGAAAGGTCTCAGCTTCCCGAGAGATAACGCAGAGCCACGCGGCCTAGATGAACAGAGAAATATTAATCATTCTCTTGTCATCGAAAGAAAGAAAACGAAAAGATGAATCCTTGCACTAGGTTGTCTTGTGCAGAAATTTGGTATATATTACAATGCATAATAATGGAAACTATAGATTAATTAAAATTAAAACTTAAATGGACATTTCTTCATGCATCAATACATGTTGTATATTCTGTGCATTTAAATGAAACATGCCAGAATTTGATAAAAGTTCTGGGTAAAGGTCATTACAATGAAAACTGTTGTCTTTTATATTGACTCAAAAGTTCCGTGTATATTAAAGGTTCTGCGGTCAGGATATTCAAAATTCCCATGTTTTATCCGTGAGTTGGACGGTTCAAAATAGAAATAATCGACAGATTCATACCCAAAATATCATCGAAATTAACATTTTGATTCCAGGAAATGTCACGCTGCCAATACTTCATATTAATCTTGGGTAAACGAAGCAGCTTTTTAAGCCTTATCCAAAGATTTCTGGTTGGAAAGAGAACATATTTATTGGATCCGGTATAATTTGCAGAATTTGATGAAAGAATTAATTTCTAAGTTCTTAATAACAAAAACAACAACAACAATAATAATAATAATAATAATATTAATAATAATAATATCATACATAATAGTGAGGACCCCAAATACAGGTCCTTGTGACATATATAAGGAAACCATAAATCATCTAATCTCAGGAAATTCGGTACTTGCGCCAAATGCATATAAAAATCGTCACAATAGAGTGGGGCAATACTTACACTGGGCAATGTGCAAACATCTGTCTATATTTCTGAGATGAAGTATTATGTACATTATTTACATTATTCGGACTTTTGTCCTCATCTTTGTTGCCATATTTATTACAATGTTTCGGCCGTTGTACGCTCCGGCCTTCTTCAGGTGGTTGTAATGTCGAACTGAACCCTTTATTTCGCTCACTGGGGTAGACTGATCTAGTTCCACGTGCCATGTTTAATGGGTGTCAGTTATCAGTTATCTCCTGTTAATTCTCCTCAAGGACACATGTGACAGTGGATAAAGACATTAGTTAGATCCAGTGGCAGGACCCAAAGAGTGTGAGTTCAATACCCGGCTAAGGCAGTGGAGAACTTTAAGAGGTAAATTAACAGGAGATAATTGATAACTGACATCCAATAAACATGACACGTAGAACTAGAACATTCTACCCGAGTGAGCGAAATAAAGGGTTCAGTTCACACCAGAAATCAAAGGAAATAATAATAATAATAATAATAATAATAATAATAATAATAATAATAATAATAATAATAATCGAACTTTCTAAAATATGTTTATCAAGTTTCAAGAATTGAGTTGCAATATGAATCTTGCTAAAACAAGATGAAAGATTCCCTCGAAATAGTGAAGAAGTTAAAAGATGAAACCAGGGACATTGGAATATTACTATGAAGATAGATACTACTTCATAATTCATAAATACTTACAACATGAAATCTATAAATAAAAGTCTAGCAAAACGAAATTTTGAATTGTAGGGGAAAAAAACGACGTTTATAACAGCTATGTAATTTATATTGAAATTACAACAATGAAATTTCTCTTTAGATACTAAATCCTAAAAAGGAGTTTGCCAATAGAGAGCTGATGCCGACAGATCAACATAGAACTATTATATTTATCATCTTACAAATATCAAAAAAAAATCTACAAATGTTTACTTTTTAAAACGCATGGGTTATAGAAGGGTTGGAGGAGGAACAAATAGGAGTGGTAAAGGAGAGGATGTGGAGAAAGAGAAAGACAGTGGATCGATCAAGGCAAGGGGGTTACAGAAGATTTGGAGCGAGAGCAGATAGGAATGAAAGGTGAAAGGATGTGGAGAAGGGAAGTGGATAGATCAAGGCAACTGGAGATGACAATTGACGTTACACTTAAACCGTTGGAGATTGTATTTTTCAGGGAAACAGGGATAGGGAAGGGAGTTCCACAGGCGAGATGTGCGAGACATGAAGCTATTGGAGTAGAAGAGACGTCTACACCTAACAGTTTCAATGGTGAAGGGGTGGGAACGGGATGCCAGCCTCGTGGGACGTTTAAATTCATGAGGCCTAGGGACAAGCGAAAGCAGCTCCTCGGAGCAATTACCGTGAAAGTATTTGTAAAAAAGACAGAGCGAGGCAACATCGCGTCTGTGAGAGAGCGACTGCAGACGAGATGACAGATCAGGGCCAATCACATTGCATATCTGTCTCTGGATCTTATCAAGAACCCTGAGTCAAACAGCAGGGGCTCCAGACCATATATGGCAGCAATACTCCATGCAAGGGCGAATGGTCGATTTATAGACTTGGAGGATCGATTCCGGGGAGAAACATTTCCTGGCTCGGCACAGGAAACCAACTTTCCTTGCGGTGGATGAGGCAACTGACTCGATGTATTTGTTCCATCTCAGATCAGCGGACAGCGTGAGACCGAGCAGCCGCAGAGAAGACCTCTCGAGAAGTTGGTCTTCAGACATTCTAATGGGATGCAGGGATGGATTCTTGTGGTGGTTAATAGAGAGCAGTTTTGTTTTAGAGGCGTTAAATTTAACCATCCATTTCTTGTCCCAGTTCACAACCGATTGGAGGTGCTTTTCAATTTGAACTGCCAGGTTAACTTTGTCAGCATCACTAGATTTGTGTTTGAGGCAGAAGTAAATTGTGGTGTCGTCAGCATAGATGCCGACTTGGGAGTCTATGGCGTCAGGAAGGTCGTTTATAAATATGAGGAACAGAGTAGGGCCTAGGATGGAGCCTTGAGGAACACCTGCGTTAGTGGGATAGGAGCTGGACATGAATCCATTGAGAACGACCTTCAATTCCCGGTTTGACAGGAATGATTGTATTAGGTCAAATAATCGACCTGTGATACCATAACCCTGGAGCTTGCGAAGAAGGCCGGCATGCCAAACTCTATCAAACGCTTTGGAGATGTCTAGGGCCACGGCGGTTTGGATGTCATTCTGTTATGGTGAAACACACCTAGTCTATAGATAATAGACCCTCCCACCTAATATAAGT
This sequence comes from Acanthosepion esculentum, assembly GCA_964036315.1. NCBI lineage: Eukaryota > Metazoa > Mollusca > Cephalopoda > Sepiida > Sepiidae > Acanthosepion > Acanthosepion esculentum. Next base: position 9,590,419 of record OZ038480.1, read on the forward strand.
AGGAGTCAGTGGGGGTCGAATACGAAAGTAGTCAGCTACCACAACTAGATTACTCTGCGTAATACTTATTATAACAAGTTCCTAACGTTTTTGTACGTTGAACCTATTTAGGACCGAATTTAGTCCAAATACAGATTCCACTGCGGAAATAACTCTACAACACATTCCAATAATTCTGTTTAAGCACCAACATTGAAACTGTAAATTAATCAGTTTTTGACAAGTGCATTGATGGCGACTACGTGAAAAGGGGATTGTCAGTGGTCATGAATTAACACAAGTGTTTCTGATAATGTAATATTTTATTTGTTTAGTAATAAACAAGCTGGATAAATAAATGTTCGCATCCTCACTTTTTGGACATCGTCTGTGATTATTTTGTATCTTTACTTCTCGAGCATCTTTCGTAAATAACTGTTTCCTTACTTCTTGAACATCTCTCGTATATCAGCATTTTCCGGGAGAGAAAGAAGATAATTATGAGTTTTCGTTTTTTACGCAAAAGAAGCTGATTTTTAACTTGGCAAATTGGTTGAATTGGTTAGCCCCACGCATTGCATGGAACGATTCTCCCATCAAAAAGGCTTCACAAAAAGAAATTAAATAAAGTGACTGCCAAATAAATAGCCTCCTTAATTTCCACACATTATTCCTACATTTAAAATGTTAACTTTAATTTACCGCCTCAACTCATTGATGGCATGTTGTATGTTAATATTTATTTTACTCTTCCCTGCAATAAATTACTCACGAGTATGTGAATATTGGTATGAGTTGAGGTGATGGAATACCTGAGCTGTCTCCACTTCTCACCAAACTATACAACTATTGTCTCGCTTCTTTCTGCTTTCGAGCTTGTTCGAAGTCCTTGTCTTAATCCCTGTCTTTAAGAAATCTTGAGAACATTGTGACCCCTCTAACTGCCACCTTATAAGTTTCCAACCGCTTTTAGGCAACGTATCCGAGTCTTTCATTAATACTGAAGAGGTTAAACATCATACCTTCCACGACTTACTCTCAGATAAACAATATGGTTTCCGTTTTGCCCGGTCTATCGCTGACGTGCTTAGCGCCATAACTGAATATATATACCAAGCTCTTGATAATAACAGCGAAGATCGTGCCTTGACTCTAGATATCGCAAAAATGTTTGACAGGATTTGGTACGCTGGTCTTCTGAGTAAGCTTCAGGGCTATGGTATTACAGGACAAATATTTGAGTTAATCCCATCATTCCTATCTAATCGTGAAATTATTGTCGTTCTGAACGGTTTCGCTCCCAAATCGTTTCACACGAACTCGGGTGTCTCCCAAGGCTCTATCCTGGGTCCTACGGTTTCGGATCTTCAACAATGACCTTCCTGATGTCATCAGTTCTCAAGTAGGCATTTATGCAGATGACACTACCATTTAATCCTGTCTTAATGGTGAATCGGTCAGCGTTGAAAAAGTTAACCTTGCCGCTCTTCTCGAAATAAAACTCCACTCAGTTGTTAACTGGGTCCAAAAATGGTTTGTAAATTTTAATGCCTCCAAAACTGTTCTCATTTGGCCACAACAGATAAATTTCCCTGTCCGCCATTAGCATGACTGATGGTCGACGCCAGCAGAGCGTCTCACTGCGCCTTCTTGGCCTCACGTTTTCGACCGACCTGCGGTGGAACAACGGCATTGAACCGATAGCTACATCTACTGCGAGGAAAATTGGTTCTCTGTGACGTTCCAGAAGATTTTTCACATCAGAGTCCACCTTAGACATCTACATCTCTGCTATTGAATACTGTTATCATATCGGATCTCCCCTGCTTTTCATCTCGAGGTTCTTAACAAAACCCAAAGAAAACCTTGCAATGTAATCGATCCTGACTTGGCATCTCAACATTAGTCACGTTCTCACAGACGTGATGCGGCTTCCCTCTGTCTTTTCTACAAATATTTTCGTGGCTTCTTTTCTAACGAGTTTTTTTCTTGGTAACCCAATTACATGAATTTAAGTGTGCTAATAGATTAGCATCTACGTGTCACCCTTTAACCGTCGAAATAGTTAAATATAACCGCCACTTCTACACCGACAGTTTCTTTTCTTGCACTTCCCGACAGTGGAACTCCCTTCCGCTTACTTGCTTTAGCTTTCTGTATTACTGGTTCCCATATTGTGTTCATGTCTATGATTGGCCGGTTTAGGAGATTTTTACAGCCTAGCATAGGCGATGATTCCAGGGATATTATGTGTCATGTGTCCTTGAGTGAGCGAAATAAAGGGTTCAGTTCAACTTTCCAACCACCTGAAGAAGGCCGGAGCGTACAACGGCCGAAACGTTGTAATAAATATGACGACAAAGATGAGGACAATAGTGCGAATAATGTACATAATAACTCATCTCAGAAATATAGACAGATACTGAAAGGCCGAAATGTTGTAATAAATATGGCGACAATGATGAGGACAATAGTCCGAATAATGTAAATAATGTACATAATACCTCATCTCAGAAATATAGACAGATAGTGAAGGGCCGAAACGTTGTAATAAATATGGCGACAAAGATGAGGACAATAGTCCGAATAATGTAAATAATGTATATAATACCTCATCTCAGAAATATAGACATAACTTTTAGTAAATCGTATGTTTGCGTGATTGTAAGTGCACGTGCATAAAAGGAATAATAAATAGCACACATTACGAAAACACGTAAACTCACAAAATTTAGAATCCACGAATCTTACTGCGAAAGGCACATCGTGTTTTCTTTCTCTCCTCCTTTTATAAAGATCACGTGAATCGAGTATAAGAAACTTTGGCGGTAAAATGTTTTATCAAAAAAGAAAAAAGAAGAAATGTAAAATTTGTATCTATTTCATTTTGTTTCGATTTTATAAATTATTTTTTCGACTTACGTGACACCAGTTATTTTTGTTTTCACGATAGAATACATTAACTGCAGGATATTTGGTAACACTCGTGATGTTTACTTTGCTTAATGAAGTTTAGTATATTGTTCTAATTCTACGTGCCAGGCCTTGTTTTGATATCTCGGTATCAGTTAATTCTCTTCAGTAACCCAACTCTCTAAGTTTTTCTTCCCTCTGTTGGGACACACAGCTCTTTGGGTCAAGTTACGTTTTGGATTACTCAACCAACGCTTTTATCCACTGGGCCATGTATCCATGGAGACATCAGTGATGGAATTGTTGCGACGTATACAACTAATATCTCAGTAAACATTTTTATCAGAGCTCATATTGCAATTTTTGTTATTGCTGCTTTTCTTTAGCCTTCTGTATTACTTGTTCCCACATTGTAATCATGTCTATGCTTGGCCGGTTTAGGAGATTTTTGCGGCCTAGCATAGGTGATGATTCGTTAAGCTTTCGTATGTTTCAGAAATTGTCTCTATTATTTCATCCTGTAACGGGCGGTGATCTCGCTTTTCTATCCATATATGGTCAGCCATGTCTGATTTTTCTATTTACCCTCGTGTTACAATTTCACGGTGTTCTTACAGACTTATCATAAGGGGCAGCCTGTTTCTCTTATATATTTCTTTCCACAGCTGCACGGGATGGCATATGCACAGTTCTTAATCATGTTCTCCTCTACGGGTGGTCTTACTCTGAAGAGATGTTTGCGTAATGTTGAAGCACATATAGTAGGCAGACCGAGGCTGTTTGCTGAGTGTTATTATCGTCTTCTATCCCTGTTTGTGTGGGTTGCTGCAGGGTAGTATTTACGTTGTAGGGTACTGTTTCTTATACTAACCATTACTTGTTCATATGTCTCTGAGCTGCCACATGATCTTTGCTAGATGTTGTAGGCAGCGTACGATCTTTTTCTTTACACTGAATTGGTGGTGGGAATCCAGTGAATGTTGGCTTGCGGTATACGGAATGCTAGCTTGTTGTTTTCTGTGTGAATTGTATCGATATATAGTTCATATGGTCTAGTAGTATCTGGACCTCTTTCTAGTGTGGCCAGTGTATTATGAAGGCGTTTGAAATCCCCTGCAAGGTAAAGTCGCTGTCGGAAAAGTTCGGAATTCCTGAAGACTAAATGAATTATTTCGAAGAAGGATGGAACTCATGCCTTGAGAAATCCAAAGTCATATTTCTTGGCTTCTGTGGGGAAATATTGACGTCAGAGTTTATGTTTTACAAATAATTGTTGAAAGTGAAAGGAAAAAAACACAATTCAAATCTCCTGAACAACCAACATGTTCCGATATCGACAGCTATTGATGCCTGTAGCTAAAGTGAAGTTTTTTTTTTATTGACATGGCAACTTAAGGACTCTTATCTCTACGATTTCTAAATAGTAAACAAAAAATATGGCGTGGAGAAACAGATACGGCAAATGTAGTGACATGTCAAAATGGTCAGCCATGCTTGATTTTTCTATTTACCCTTTTTTTACGGTGTTCTTGCAGCCTTATCATAAGGGGCGGCCTGTTTCTCCTTTATATTTCTTGCCAGAGCTGCACGGGATGATATACACACAGTTCTTAATCATGTTCTCCTTTACGAGTGGTCTTACTCGGAAGACAATCTCTTAAGGATATGGAAAATGAGTTCATATTTGTTGAGGTTATTATTTATTTCCAGTCTATGTTGCTTAATTAACGATCACAGAATGTAAAAATCTCCTGAACGTTGCAACAATAAGATGAAAGATAAACTCATGACAAATTAATAAGTGATTTAAATTACTTAAATTGAAACTCTCTGATGTATATATATACATCAGAGAGTTTTCAGTGAAAAGTTCCTTGAGAAAGAGACAGAGAAGCAGGACCAAAACGACCTGGTAAAGGAGAGTGATGAGAGAACTGAAAGAGACAATCATTAATGGGAAAATACCAGTCAAAGTTCAGTCGGACTTGTATAATTTAGCCCAAAGCCCCACCCGCCTTATATCACAGCTGGTACAATAAGAGAGAAAAATGCTTTTGCCTATTTAAATAGGATCACTAGGGATTTGAAGCTGAAATCACGGAAATACTCATAAAATGAACATTTAATTATACTTAAATTCACGTTCTAGATTAAGACTAAACTGACAGTGTCATCAAAACAAATGTTAGTCTCATAGTTTATTAGGAAAAAATCAATTTCTTTTAGTAATAAAAGAATTCAATTATACACTAGTATCCTGACTGTGTTTTAATATGATTCTTATTGGAGCTGAAGCTACTGTTTAATGAAGTATAATGCCTTATGACTGCAAAAATACTATACGAGTCAAAAACATGACTGATCATTTCAGTTTCTCCAGAACCGGTTGCTCATCCTTGATATTAATTGCAGTTAACAAGAAGAGACTTTAAGGCGCTTCAACACTCACCCATTCGGCTTACTGATTTTGCATTGTGATACAATTGAGGGGTTTGTGGTCGGCGATTCACAATGACCGAGGGAATAGATTTTATATGTATCGTGCGGGGCTTTTAGCAAAACCTCACATCACCCGGGTTTGACTTACTTTGCAGCACGGATTTGGCTCGCTCTAAAATTTGGATTTTCTCAAAACTAAAATCTCCAATGAAATACTGTAGACGAGATTTTTAAAAAAAGAATGACCAAAATCCATTTGATCGTGATCCCGACTTTCCAGACTGTTTTGAAAATTGGACGAGATGTTGGGATAAACGTGAAGTTCAAATGGGAATACATTGAAGTTGACTATGATACTAGATACTGGACGGACTATTTTCACTTAAAATTAAATATCAGGATGTTTTCCTAATTGTCATATTATTCAATTTCCCTTATTTACTACAAAGAAATCTGTTTAGAGGCTGTGTGTAAAAGCTACATACGTACGTATTATAAAGAAAAAATGAAATTACTTTGTTCGTTTCACTAATAAGAATCGTCACTGAGAAACTTTATTTAAATCCATTTTGCTTCCATAAAGTCATCAATTGAACAGTACAATTCTAAGATGATATTTTGAGATAAAAACATTACAAAAATAAGTAATTTCTATAGTGTCAGAGTTGTCAAAGTATTAGATAAAAATAAACGTATAACTTGAAGAAATTAGCCTATTTTATTTTTTTTTTACTCGGGTTTTTCTCGTGTCTCGGCAAACATTTCACACACCAGTGTTCATCAATTTAACCGAAAATAAAGAACCTCCTCCTGTTTAATTATGCATCACATTTATCTATGGAATGCGCATGCGCCAACTCCGTTCAATATTTCTTTCTGTCTGACATAAAGTATTCTAAGTCGTTATTAGTGATGATTAAATATTTCTGTCATCATTTTACTTTTTTTCATTGCAACTGCAACACAAACATAACGGATCGAAAACAAAGTATAATACACCAACTGACAATCAAACTCTCGCTGTGTTTTTTTTACAATGTTTCAACCGTTGTACCGTTCAGTCTTTTACAGTAACTGTCTCCGAACCAAATCCTTTATTTATCAATAAATCCTCGTGATTTCTTTTAATGAACCAGAGTATGGTACTTTTCAGCACTGCCAGACCGAAGAATTCACAACTGTCAATAATCAGTTCCAGACACTACCGCGGTAAGTAAATTTTCGCAAAGTAGGATTCTTTATTTATAAATTGAATATTTTCATAGTTAGAGCATAGAAAACCTGATCACGACCTTCTAAATACGGTTTTTGGCATTATATAAGATCTCTAGACCTGAAATAACAATCCTGTAGTCACCTTTATATTTATATTACCCAATATATATTCCTTCCTGGGTATGAGGATAAACTACATCCGCGTTCTGGGTATGACATTAAACTACATCCGCGTCATGGGTAAGACGATAAACTACATCCTCGTCCTGGGTAAGACGATAAACTACGACCAACAGCAAGGCCTCTGATCAGGAGGTTTTGAGGAGCGTAGAACAGCCTCTTAATTGCTGGTGTTCCCAGGTCCACCCTGACCCAGTGTGGTAGCACCTGTTAGGGTCCCAGCTATGGGCAAATAGTTAACACCCAAACTTGTGTAAAAATAGGTTTTAATACCAGAAATACTTTGTAATAAAAAAAATTATTACCAGCAATAATTTTGAAGGAAAAATTATTATCAGAAATACTTTAAAAAAAATACCAGCAATACAAACAGTTATACAATCTTTGAAAAAGATATTACCAGCTATAGAGTTCTTCGAGGAAAAATATTCCCAGAAATAGATTTTTTAAAGAAAAACATATTACCAGCAATAAAAATTTTCTCGGTATTAAATAACCCATTGAGGTTGATATGATGTAAAACATAAACCAAACCAAATATCATATTATTATTATTGTACATTATAATAACGCACAAAGTTCTTACGTGTACGTCGCTTCATCATTGAACAAGTTGCATGATTTTCCTAGGTTAGTGTGAACCTAGGAAAATAATGAAACTTGTTCGATGATGAAGCGATAAAGAGATGTATTGCACAACAAAGGTTATTGCTCCTCTAAATCATTTGTATAAACATTCTTTATACCTTGGAAGGACTATAAGCATAATTTGATGTTTTTTCTTTCAGCAGATCCTTGAAATCAATTCTCCTATTTGCATAAATATTTTTGTATTTAGTTTTGGTTTTGTTGGCAAAAATAAACTTTGCCTTCATTTTAATCACATACTATTGCTTGTTGTTTTGTATTCGGTTTGTTGTCAACTTACTATCTTCTAAACAATTTTGTTTGCTGACACCTTTGAAGCAATACGCAGCCAAACACATCACCAACAAGTGATCCACAGCGCACCTGCAACAATAGCCAATCAGTGAACATCTGATTGCCTTGGTTTCACCACACCCGATCTTTGAAAAATACAGGCCCGGGAAAAGTTCTTGTCCACACACAAGAAGTGATCGAGCAGCTGCACCTGGGGTTAAAGGATTTGCGGGGGTGCTCGAATACATAGGCCTACAGTAGTTTTAATACAGGGGGGTGTATAACTGATTCAGACAACTGAACGCGCGCCGTATTATTTTCACTGTCTCGATCAACTAAAGGATCGGCTGCGTGTCTGCTTCTGAGATCTGGGCAAGAACTTTTTTCGACCATTTAGTAAATCGTAGTAAACCGCGAAGCCGCGCGATATGATTTTTAATGAAAAGATCTGAAAAAACCGCGACAGAGTCGAAGCGCGAAGTGGCGAGGGACTATATATATATATATATATATATATATATATATATATGTATGTATTGAAAGACATTTTTATGTTTAACGTTATTTTTATAGATACAAGTATTTAAGTGAATGCTCTGTTTATAATAAACAGTATTAAATAACATTTACCGGCCTGAATGTCCGAGGAATTTTCATAGATAATATTCGTCCTCCGACAGGATTCGAACATGTATCCTATACGGAACTGTCATATAGCCTGACGTGCCTTAACCGATTCGGCCACTGAGGATCGTTCGGTTGGCAAGGTCGAATTTACTGCTTGTAAACTTCAATCTTCCATGAATCTCTCACGTACATTCATATCTGCTCATGGCGTATCAAATGTAAACAAATGACATCACACATTATTTATAATGTACACACACTCATTACTTTATTGAGTATGTCTTCATTCGTATTCCCAATCGCCAACGAATACCTTTGAAAAAGTGTTGGCCGAAAGGTACCTAAGGTATGACGTCTGTGTTGTTTAAAGCTATGTTTCATTTCTTTGGGTACAAATCAGTTTTTGTGTGTATATATATATATATATATATATATATATACATATATATATATATATGTGTGCGTGTGTGTGTGTCCGCGCGCGCGTAAAAGTACACAAACCTAACTTAAAATTCGATACAGACAGTACATCTTTTTGAAAAATGTGTATATTAATTCGTTAAGGAATTAGCTAGCTTATATTTTCATGGCAGAATTCAGTGCCAATTCGGCCTGGTCAAAATGTCTGGGCGTCCTCTTTATCGGTAGATCCGGTCTTTAAAAATTATAAAATATTTTATGATATACCCCCAATCTAAGCTCCAACTAGTAGTGGGAGGTTAAGCATTTATTATTTTTCTCTCTCTCACTCTCTTTCCCTCTTTGTTTCCCCTCCTTTTTAAAATGTAGAAACCAAAACTTTAAAGATTCTTCTATCAGCATAAAGAGGTTGACCAGTTTCCAAATTCTGTTTAAATAAAGCTAGTGGCGCACTATGTCACCAAATTCATGAACCAACACGATTGATTATTAGTGAGACGGCTTCTCCGATAGAAATAAAGATATAAGAAAACAAAGTGTGGAAGCAGACACACCTGCGATTCCTACCATCAAGTATTCAAGAGCGTTTCAAACAAATGGGAAAGTGATGTTCTGATACGAAGTAATTTCATTATGCCATATATTTTTCTTACAAATATCCACGTACTTTGTTGTTGCTATCATATTGTCTCTGTTGACAAAAACTTGTTAGAAAGGCCGAAGAACGGATAGGAAGTTACGTCAAAAATAAAATAAAATTATGAACAAACTATTCTGAAAAAATATATGGAACAATAAAATCCCTACATTTCAATACGTAAGTAAACTGTAATATGGCCGAAGAATATATCAGCTAAAAAGTGTAATTTTCTTTTCTTTACTAGACATTTATTTTTTTGGATTATTATCTTCATAAATAATTCAAAGAAAACCTAGTCATAGCTCGAAATTTCTTTGTAATTAATTTCCATTTGTATCCGAAAAAATGCTGAAAATTGTTTCGGTTCAACCCACTTTCCAATATTCGCTCAACTGGCCAAACATTCTTGGCCGGCCCGAGAACTTTTCATGACCCCGCTTATATTTAATGTTTTTTATATATATGTTTTTCGTTTCTTAATGATTCCAGAACAAGAAAGCTAAATTGCTTTTATTGTACGACCACTCTTTTTTTTATCCTGAACGTTTCGATCAATTTTGATTCTTTATTTTTTTATTTCTGGTTCTCATTATAATAACTTCATCAAAATAGTTATATTCCTTTATTCAAATCTATATTAGGTCGTTCAGAAATCAGAAAGTAAAGTAGAAAATTTTGAAGAGATTATAGCAACATTTTAAATAATAAATTTATTAGCCAAGAATATATATTATAATTACACTCTCTCTCGTTTTTAAAAGCCTAGAATGTATCTGATGATATCTCTCTATAACTTACTTTTTTCCTGATGCTTTTACACAGTTTCGAATTTATAGTTGTCTTTCTCCAAGAATAACGGTAGACGTGAAGAAACTTTCTTTGAATTTGAAATTAATTATGACTTCAAAAATTCCCTATTGAGTTCACAGTTTCAATCAAGTTTACAGAATTCAGTCTACCTTGCTATTTAACCTATTGCCATGGAAGGAAATGTTTCTATCTCATTCTCGAGGACAATAACGCAAAATGGACGTCTGCAGTTTCAGACGGAACACGCTCGATCGTTTAAGAGCGCGTCATACGAAATCACGGTTCCGTATAGAATACAGGTTCGAATCCTGTCGGAGAAGGAATATTTTCTATGAAAGATTCTCGGAGATTTAGTCCGGTAAATGTTTAATTCTGTTTATTATAAACAGAGCCTTTATTTAAATATTTTTATCTATAAAAAGAATGTATAAACATAAAAATGTCTTACATATATATATATATATATATATATATATATATATATATGCTTTATAATTAGCATAAATAAAAATATAAAGACGTTAAACTCATCAGAGATGTCCAGACATAACCTCCTGACGCAACAAGAATTTCTCCCGGAATACTGTAAATAGTGTACATAATACCTCATCTCAGAAATATAGACAGATACTAAAGGGCCGAAACGTTGTAATAAATATGGCGACAAAGATGAGGACAATAGTCCGAATAATGTAAATACTGTACATAATACCTCATCTCAGAAATATAGACAGATACTAAAGGGCCGAAACGTTGTAATAAATATGGCGACAAAGATGAGGACAATAGTCCGAATAATGTAAATACTGTACATAATACCTCATCTCAGAAATATAGACAGATACTGGAAGGCCGAAACGTTGTAATAAATATGGTAACAAAGATGAGTACAATAGTTCGAATAATGTAAATAGTGTACATAATACCTCATCTCAGAAATATAGACAGATACTGAAATGCCGAAAAGTTGTAATAAATATGGCGACAAAGATGAGGACAATATTGCGAATACTGTAACTAGTGTACATAATAACTCATCTCAGAAATATAGACAGATACTGAAAGGCCGAAACGTTGTAATAAATATGGCGACAAAGATGAGGACAATAGCCCGAATAATGTAAATAGTGTACATAATGCCTCATCTCAGAAATATAGACAGATACTGAAGGGCCGAAACGTTGTAATAAATATGGCGACAAAGATGAGTACAATAGTCCGAATAATGTAAATAGTGTACATAATACCTCATCTCAGAAATGTAGATAGATACGAAACCTATTATATTCTACCCACTGCCACCCACCCCATGATCTGGTGCAGGCGGGTCTTTGGTATAGATATCAACATAGGTTTGAGATAGAAGAGTTAAATGAATGAATGTCATCGTTTCATTTATGAAGTAGAGATAGAAAGTAGGCCGGAAAGTAGATTAAATAAACTTTATAATAGTTTGAAATAGACGTGTACAGTATAATAACTCTTCTATTCAAACAGAAAGAACGCCGAAAAGTTTGGCGTTTCAATATTTTCTCACTCATCTTTATGCTTTTTGTCTGTTGGATGATGATAATTCATACGGAAAAATAATGCTAGCAGCTTCTTATTTACAGTAGTCTCGTATCAGCTGAAAACATAAGACTGTCTTCTCGTTGAGGCATCTAAACTAAAACTGACATGGGAGAGGAAAATGAACGTTATTTATTTTAGCAGAGAAAAGAAGAGAAAAGGAGTTTCACACCCAGTTGAGGGCAGCAATATCAGTTCGTGCTTTAAAAATGAGAACTCTTTCACACACTCTCTCTTCCTCTGTTTCTTTCTCCTTTTCTTCCCCCCCCCTCTCTCTCTCTCTCTACTTTTTCTCCCCTTTTATTTCTCTCTATGTTGCTCTCCTTCTCTGTTTAACTCATACACACTCTGCATGACGAATAAAAGAAAGACAATAATATTCTATCTCAGTAACATGGTCACGCAACATTTTCTCTCTTCAACTTTCTTTTCTCTCTGTCTCTTTCACTCACTCACTCAGTCACTCACGCATTCGCATGACTTCCTATTCTTTTTTTACGGAAACTAATACCATAAAACTGTTTGTGTGAAGGGGGACATACGTTAGCAACGCGAATATCATGGCATATTCCTGGAATAATGCTCTCAAATGACTGGTGTCACACGGCTGTAATTATCACATCCCGACACGAGACCACTTTCAGTCCATCATAAGAGATTAGCAACTTCGAAATAGATCACATGTTCCCGTGTTATCGAAAATTAACCAACTTGACTAGAGGGTATATTTATACAAATGAAAAACATCTTTTTATGTTATTTCTGTTAGTGTTCGTGATGAAGAATGTTTTTACAATTATACATCGATTCTTTCAGACCTCCCCCGCCTTTTTTTCTGTTGTTTTATCAATATGTTTAGTGACTCAACCCATCGGCCTTCTTTCTGTTTGAATTCTAGAGTCGAGCTTATGATTATACATCAATTCTTTAATACCATGTTTTCGTATTTGTTGCCCTTCTCATGACTTTTAGCCATTGTGCCCTCCAGACATATCTCTCTTAAGTTATGGCAGTTTTGCTATTAAACCCCGAATGAGAAAATAAAATATTTATTTGATCCATTTATGTTATTTTGATTCTTACGCCAGTCATGTCCGGCGAACTTAACAGCGAATTTCTAGAAGTCATAATCTCAAATTCAAAGAAAGTTTCTTCAGATCTACCGTTATTATCCTAGTTTGACCTTCCCCGGCCCTCGATTGTATTAACTAACCTTCCAGGAATATCGAGTGAAATTCTTTCACACAGAATATGGTATTCTCATTCTGAGAGAATTTCACATATTTATTTATGTTAATAAGAAATGATCGCTATTTTTGTCACTATAAAATTTATTGAACCCACAACTTTCAATAGATTAAATCAGCTTTACTAAACTTATTTAACAAATTTCATATTTCGTATACCTAAAACCAAAATATGTCTGCATAAAATTAATGTATTCCTCATTTCAAGTAAGTACGAGAAATATAACATACTAGCCGAATTACCCGCACCTTGCTGCGGATCAAACATTTTTGTAAGAAAATGATGATTGATTTTAAATCATTGTTATAATTTGTGGAGGAAAATGATGCATTTCATTATTACTCAATGATCTTACCGATATGACCTCCATCTTCTGGGTTTCTCTTTCTATAGTTTGGCTAGGAGTCATTGCCTTGTTCAAATTTAAATTTAGTTTAAATCGAATAAAAAAAAATAATAGCGGGAGTCCTTCAAGGACTCCTTTTGATCAAAATGAAATATAATTATCCAAGTACCGTAGGGAACATTTCCTTGTTCAAATTTAAATTTCGTTTAAATCAAAAGGAAACAATTTTAGCGGGGTTTTGTGTTCCTAGGGACCTACTTTGATTAAAATGATTTTGCTGATGTGACCTTCTGGATTTCTCCTCGTATATTTTAGATAGGAGTCATTCCCTTGTTCAAATTTTAATTTAATTTAAATCAAAGGAAAAAGAATATCAGATGTAGGGTTACCCCCAGGACACCTCCTTTGATCAAAATGAAATATGCTTATCTAAGTATCCTGGGTAATGTAATTTCAGAATATATATAGTTATGTAGGTCTATCTCCAAAACCCCAGATGGAGTTCTATAACAAACAAACAGAATATATATATATATATATATATATATATATATATATATATATATATATATATATATATATATATATATATATATATATATATATATATATACAGGGTGTCCATAAGGTTAGTGTGCACTTTTAAAAAATTATACCTTTATTTGTATTTGCGATAGAAATAGTTTGTAAAAAGGATTAGAAAGAAGTAAATCTATATTTTTTAAGGTTTTATTGAAATTTTATTTAAGTTTCCACATGTCCTCCATCATTAGCAATACAAAGGGTAATACGATTTTGTAGTTCACGGAAAACATTTACCAACTGATTTACAGTAATGCCTGAAATCACATTAGTTATTTTAGCTATACTTAAAACTAGGTACATTGAACTTTATAACATTATTTACAGATTATTTCTATCGCAAATACAAATAAAGTTATAAATTATTTAAAGTGCACACGAATTTTATGGACACCCTGTGTGTGTGTATGTATATATATATATATATATATATATATATATATATATATATATATATATATATATATATATATATATATATATATATATAGATAGATAGATAGATAGATAGATAGATAGATTGAAAAAAGTATCGCAAACTTTAAAAAGGTTTTGAAAAATGCAATAATTTCAATTTCTTTTTCTGAATATCTTGTATTATTTCGAAGTATTATTCTCATCTTCATCGGTATAGATGTTATTCTAGGTATAATATTTCGACCAAGTAACCTTTTGTTGCCTGATATGGTATCTGTTGATTATTGTGTTATTTTGATCCTTTGATTCTGATTATTGTTCGTTCCCGCTGAAGCGGTGTTTCCCTTCCTGACATATTGAACACACGATCACAAGATGGCAATAACATTTGCATAACCATCTCCTATCCCAATGATATTAGTCGTGTATTTTTGGAGACCTTTTTTATATTCAGTATCAGATATTGTTTTTTTGGTTATGAGTCGTACCATTTTTCATGATTTAGTATTTCTGAAATTAATACTTTTCAATAAATGTGTATTATTTCAAAGTACTGTTTCCATCTTTCTTTGCTATAGATGTTATTACTTCTTTGAATAGATGTTATTACTTTTTTGCTATTGATGTTATTACTTCTGTGCTATAGATATTACTTCTTTGCTATTGATGCTATTACTTATTTGCTATAAATGTTATTACTTCTTTGCTATTGATGCTATTACGTCTTTGCTATTGATGTTATTACTTCTTTGCTATTTATGTTATTAGTTCTTTGCTACAGATGTTATTATTTCTTTGCTATTTATGTTATTACTTCTTTGCTATTTATGTTATTACTTCTTTGCTATTTATGTTATTACTTTTTTGCAATTGATGTTGTTACTTCTTTGCTATTTGTGTTATTAGTTCTTTGCTATAGATGTTATTACTTGTTTGCTATAGATGTTATTACTTATTTGCTATTGATATTATTACTTCTTTGCTATTTATGTTATTACTTCTTTGCTATTGATGCTATTACTTCTTTGCTAGTGATGTTATTACTTCTTTGCTATTTATGTTATTACTTCTTTGCTATAGATGTTATTACTTGGTCGCAGCGTTGTGTCCATAATAACATCGTATATCAACAAAGATTGAAACAATATTTCGAAATAATACAAGAATATGGAGAATTACTCATCTCAGAAATGAAATACTTAAGTCTTTTTTGCAATAAAATAGGTTTAAATTAGTCGTAAAAATAAAAAAAATATTTTTGTCTACTTGAATCGGCTTTTAGACTTTTTTCTTATCTTATTCTTTTATATAAGAAAAAAATAATATAAGAAAAAGTCTAAAACCTAATTTAACTTACATTAATTACATTATACGGACTGTTATCCTCATATTCATTGCTATATTCCCAATGATTCGGCCGTTGTATGCTCCGGCCGTATTCAGATGATGGGAATTTCGAACCGAACTCTTTAATTCGTCCACCAAGATAGATTGTTCTAGTTCCACGTGCCATGCCTCTTCCGGGTGTCTTTAACTCAACTCTCCAAGTTTGGTTCACCACTGTTGTGGTCTGGTATTGGACTCACAGCAGTGGTGAACGAAACTTGGAGAGTTGTGTTAAAGGGAAATAAGTGAGACATCCGGAAGAGGCATGGCACGTGGAACATGAACAACCTACCACAGTGGACGAAATAAAGGGGTTCTGTTCGAAATTCCAATCACCTGAAGAAGGCCGGAGTATACGACGGCCGAAACGTTGGGAATATGACAATGAAGATGAGGATAACAGTTCGAATAATGTAAATAAGGTAAGTAATCATAACATCTCATCTCAAAATTATATATAGAAACCAATTTCATGTACAAAATTAACTTTTAACTTTCTAATCAAAATTCTTTCAATGTTGCCTTTATAGAAATAAAGGATTTAATAATATTTTATAAATGTAATGATTACTTTATTTAAAATATCACTTGCAGTATGTTTGTATAGAACGCACATTATCTCATTTCGAAGGGTAAATGGCTATCATCTTTCTTTTCTATGTGTGTTGATCACCCGCTTCAATTTAAGAGCATTTAATGAACAACGGAGGAATGAATGACAATCCTGATATCATCCACAATAGCAAATAAATTATATTTCTAATATTAAAATATAATAATAATAATAAATAATATTAAAATAATAAATAAATGATATTAAAAGAACCCCATTAGATTGATAATATTCGTTAGAAAAATTTGTCGGTTTTAAATTTTCATTTCTTTCGTTCATTTAGATTTTTAAGTCAGTAATTTCGTCATTCTTTCTTATCAATCGAAATGAACAACAATTATAATAGAAAACCTTGTCATTTAACAGTGTAAAGAATGTTAATAACTTCCCTTTACAATGGGTAAAAGGGGACGTGTGAGGAGGCATGAGTTATGAAAACAATGTAAACACTGTTAATACATTTTCTATAACGTTTTCATTAGTTTCCTTGTGTTCATTTTTTAGCGATTAATCATTGCATTTACAATTACGAATTCTATTAAAGCTATTCACGTCTTAAAATACAGGGGAAAAAATTCAGTGTTCATGTTCGGAACAAGTTCTACTGCACGACGTATGTATTAAGCCATGAGATGCCTTGAAAATGTAGGCTCTACATAAATTTATGAGGGTAAAATCAAAATAGACAATGGGTCAGAAAAAATTAAATCTTAGTAGAACTGATAAAAGATAGCTGTCAATAATATTTACCACTCAGATTCCAATGTAACCGGTAATTAGCGAAAATAGTTGAGGCAACATATACAATTCTATCTATCTATTAACCCTTTGAACCCTGACCATCGCTTTACCGGTGGTAGAAAAAATGTCGTAATGCCCAGCCACCGGTTAAACAAAGATAGAGAAAAATGACTTTATACCTGGCCACCGGTTAAACGGTGGGTAAACACTTGTAACTATTGTTTATATCTACTGTGAAACATTACATACTAATTATTTGCAAACTTTGACTCAGTAGCTTAGGTAGTAGGGTTAAACTGTTCAGGAACGCAAAACTCAATGAGTTAACCACGAAATTAAGCAAAAACAAGCAACATTTTTGTACAATTAAAAGTTGGTTAACGATGCACGCCAGTTGAAGAGGGACACACAATGAACTAATGAATTTCTTATGGCCGCAATTGTAGTCATCGACTGTAGTCCCTATTGCTAATATAGAATGCTAACCACTGCACCATGTCCGTCCTGGGTATGACGATAAACTACATCCGCATCCTGGGTAAGACGATAAACTACGTCCAGCAGCAAGGCCTCTGATAAGGAGGTTTTGAAGAGCGTGGAACCAACTCTTAATTGCTGGTGTTCCCAGGTCCACTCTGACCAGGGGTTTTAGCACCTGCTAGGGTCCCAGGTATGGGCTAATAGTTAACCTCGAAACTGGGGTAAAAACACTATGAAAGTGTAAAAATAGGTTTTGATGCCAGAAGTACTTTGTAAAAAAAAAAAGAAAGAAATATTATCAGCAATAAATTTTTGAATGAAAAAATATTACCAAAATACTTTTTACAACAATAA
Organism: Acanthosepion esculentum; assembly: GCA_964036315.1. Classification (NCBI taxonomy): domain Eukaryota; kingdom Metazoa; phylum Mollusca; class Cephalopoda; order Sepiida; family Sepiidae; genus Acanthosepion; species Acanthosepion esculentum. Next base: position 9,608,299 of record OZ038480.1, read on the forward strand.
AACCATCCAAGATTGTAAATTTCCAAAAATGAAGTTGGGTTGTACCCAAAAATATGAGTAATTGAAAAATGGTTCAAACATATATGTATACATACACACCATTTTAATAAACTATCGCTATGAATTTATTACAAACTTTTCTTGGCATAAAATGACCCACTGAGGTTGATATGCCATAAAACAAAACAACCAAGCAACCACTGCACTATGTCAAAACACTCTGACTTAAATGTCTAATAGATAACTAGAGATGAAGGTCGACATTAGGTGGATAGCAACAGTTCCACAAAGTAGTCATTTGTCCAATCTAGTTTAGTATGGGTATCGCGCAAGACCAAAGGTAAAACTCCTCAGTGAGGACTCAACATGCAGTACTCACTGAGGATTTTTACCATTGGCCTTGTGTCATACCCGTACTAAGAAGTTCTAAGCTCTTAGCCTTGTGCCATACTGAGATCGGATTAAATCTGAGTAGCTTCTCTTTACAACATTAGGCTTTTCCCATTACCTATATTGGTTTTAACGATTACAGTTGAAATCTGACATAGTTGTAATAAATCCTATTTACTTTAAAGCGACTTTACTTTAAAGTATATTATAGATTCCAGTTTGTCAGTTATCTCCTCGTTCGCTGTCTACATCTTTAACTACATAGTAAAAGGAAAAGATCTAGTATGAAATGGATTAATATTGACATCTTTTTATAAAAGTATTAATTTTAAATTCTTACTCCCATTCTATAATAATTTTAAGCTTATCTCTAAAATGTTTCATAGCCATTTTTTTGTTTCATAGCCATTCTTCTTCCTTGCACGGGTGTTGATAGGATACGTTTATGTCAGTGTACATCTTCAACCGTCGCGTTTATCTGTACACGACTCCACCACAACCACCTTAGGTCACTTAACCCTCTTTATCTATATATCTCTCTCCTCTATTTTAGGCCAATTCTTACTCCCTCTCCTTTTATTCTTTCCTTTTTCTTTTTTCCTTCCTTCTTTCCTTCCTTACTTACTGTTATGGTCTAATATCCTCGTCCCACAGTTGTGGTTCAAGGTTAGGATCAAGGAAGAACAACACGAACACAAGAGTAGAAATAACAAAGATATATTACACAGAATAATAATACAAGATGTGAAAGCTGTTAGTATGACTGTCAGTCTGGTCTGGAGTGAACTACTATTCGCTCGACTCGATTCTGTCTCGATTCGTTACTACGTCTCTCTTCAGAGGCGCAGTCTTTATAGTGTCAGGAAGAGTTCATTGTGTCGTTATAGGTAAGATCCCATAACACTAACCCACGGAATTTTTTACCTATATATATATATATATATATATATATATATATATATATATATATATATATATATATATATATATATATGTATTAAAAAATATGCATAATATCCTACATTGATTTTAGTTTTATGCTGTCTGCAATTCTCAGGTGCCAGTTTAATATTTCTGATTATCGCGAGATATTTTATTTTTAGGGTGAATTATTATTGTTAAGTATTTAAATGAATTATAGTTTAATTTTGGATTTGAATTTAAGATTGAACATAAGAATTTTAAATTTTAATTTAAAAACGGACGCTGTAGTTATTAAAATACGTTTGGAGATCAAGCGGGATAACTCTATTTTTTGTGTTAAAAATAAAAAAGATAATAATATTATTAAAATTAATAATATTAAAAGATTCAATGATAACATTAAAAATACTCATAAAAATAATACATACCAATAACAATCAAAATAATATAAAATAATAAGTAATAAATAAAATTAAAAATAATAAATAATAATGATAATAAAAAACGTTGCTGATAATAAGACTAAAAGTAAAAGTAAGATAAAAAGCAATGATAATGGGTGTATAGTAAAATATAGTAATAATAACAGTAACAATAATTATATAGTAAAGATAGTAAAAATAATACATTAATATAAAACTCCTAATCAATGTAGGGTATTATGTATATTTTTAATGTATTAAATAGCTCTGTTATTTAACATTGAGTACTGTTTTTCCTTACACTACTGGGTATATATATATATATATATATATATATATATATATATATATATATATATATAATTAAGTAATTCATTGAGTCTGAAAGAAACCTCAACAGAATGCAGAAAGCACTGGACGGCCGTTTCGTCCTATATTTGGGCCTCATCAGCAGTGCGCATCCACTACCGAGAATTGAAACCCTAACATTCTCGGTAGTGGATGCGCACTGCTGATGAGTCCCAAATATAGGACGAAACGGCCGTCCAGTGCATTCTGCATTCTCTTGAGGTTTCTTTCAGGCTCAATGAATTACTTAATTATAATTATCAAATCCTCCTTACAATTTCTACTATATATATATATACGAACGCTTACTCGTACATTTACTTATATTTATCCATTTGATTATATATATATATATATATATATATATATATATATATATATATATATATATATATATATAACCCCCGAATATAGTATATGCTAGTAATTATATTGGCAAGACATTCAAGAAAAGAGAGAAAAGTAGACATGGAGTATATTCATTTTGACGTTTACTTTAGCAAGATCGTCTCTCAGCCAAATTCTTTATTGTACTGAGTCCGATCTTTATTCTACGCTTTTCTTGACTATCCTTAATCTAGACTTAATAAACAATCACATGCACATGAGCATGGATATTACAGTCGTTAATAACTTAAATTTCTAAAACCAGTTTGTTATCCGTTAATAGTTTCGACCTGAATCTGAGAAAACTTTTGGTCATTTTCTTGCACAGCTAAATCAAAGTAAATGATGCAATTCCAATCTCCCATTAGAAAGATTTTCAGTTCAAAAATCTTTTTACAGATTTTGATCTTTTCTATTAGTTCTCTATAAAAATCTACAGTCGCAATAAACAGTTTTTGCTCTTTAATGATACTATTGTTTTTTCTTCTTTAATTTATCGGTATGTCCTCTCAAACGACTCGTCCTCGTATTTATTGTTGGTTATTTATTGCTGTTTTGTTGTGTTTTTTCTAGTCTTGGCCTCATTGAACACAAAAAACATGTATGTTTGCATATTACGACGGACAGCGAAACACACTCATACAAACAGATATAAAAGTTTAAATTGTAATCAGTAAAGGATCTATACATAAACCTCCATTAACCTAACCATACCCTAATCTCAAACTAACTAAAAACGATTCCAATATGAGTGAAATACTCGATAAAATTTGGTCATAAACCAGCCTCGGTTTGATGCATTTAAATCATTATTTATTCGTTTATTATTTATAGTAATATTATAGTACCAACACCAACGTTACCGATGATCAGGGTTGCCATATTGGACAACTTTTGAAAGCACAGAATTAGTAAATTTTAAAATATCGCTGCATTTAGAGTCAGATCCGAAAGCAACTGCTCGCAACTACCCCGAAGAGTTATTTTCACTGGTTTCTAAACTGCATGAATTTAAACGTGCTACTAGGTTGTCATCTCGGTCCCACCTTTTCAGTGTAGAAACGGCGAAATGTAACCATCTATACTACACCAACAGCTTCTTATCTTGAACCTCCCCTCGGTCGAACTCCCTTCCTATCACTTGCTTTCTTGATAGCGATAATCTTCAAATATCCAAATTTAATGTCAACTGACATCTTCTGATGGCTTGACCTTGATCCCTGAATTCCTCTTTATCCTTTTCCAAAACTCTCCTCTTTACTTTTACTCTCAATCCTCTGTAACCCCTTGCGAGCTAGTGGCACTCCCGCCTTGCTTGGGGTGATTTTATTTTTTTAAAAAAGATTACACCAAAAATAGAGTATTACTGATACATCTGCGATTGAGCTGCACAATCTTCAAATTCCAGCCTCGTCAAAGTTTAAAAGCGTTTACCCAGCCTTGTGGGTGGGGAATTACTTCACACCCTTCAACCCCTTTCCTACAGACGAAACATTGCTAGCTTCTCGCTGCTCTATCGTTCGATGTTCGGGTGAGTTAAATTCTTCGATTCCGTCAGAACAAAACTTCACAGGTGCCGCCAGGCTACAAAGATTTCTTTCATATTCGACTGGTGGGGATAAAGTTCCACCCAGACAGATTCTTCTTCAGGAGTGTTGCATTGTTGAACATACTCCTAAGACGATCATTATCATCTTAATCAAGTCTAGGACCAACTGATATCTAGCCTACATATCCTCGTAATTTGTATACGTTTTGTTCCCTTCCTGTATAGCCTTACAACTGCCTCATTTAGTAAGCCTTTCTTTTGAGTGGGTCTTGTATTGCGTGAACAATTGTAACAAAAGAAAATGGCGGCTGTAGTTGACTACTTTTAAAATAGGTTAACTAACATAGGCAACTAATGAAAAGTCCAATCACACGTTATTAGCGATGCGTTTTAAGTGTATTCCAGTTCTTTACTTGTTAATTCAATCTGGCAGCCCTTCAGTTGGTTGTTCTTCTGAATTTCAACAGTAAAAATATTCATGTCGAGAACATAGAGTTTTACTGCCTCTGTTCATGTATAATCTATCAAAGCTTTACTGGTAAGAACCGATATATTTTTATGTAGACTACGATGAATTTATTAATATTTTAACAAGTGCTGTGTCATTCTATTCAGAATAGTGAACGAATCAGATAAAGTTAGTACTCAGTAGGTGACAGTGAATAGATTCAATATGGTGATTAAATATAATTAATTTTGACCCAAAGCCAACCTACTCCGTCTTATTAATTCAAAGCATGGCAGAAATTATGTGTCCGTAATCATTCGAACAATTATTTGGAATCTAATAAAGGAACTATACATCAAATTATTACAATGACATAATACTACACTGATGGTGGCATTTAGGCAGACACATTTTGCTTAATGTTAGGGAAATATTAGAAGTGTCTATGAAGTTTACGCATCACTTTTTTGCTTTTGCATTCGATCAACTGCAGGTTAGAAGTTTTTGGAGGAATTCTGAAGTTAGGAATATAGCTTCCACATAGACTTACTGAAAAGAATCTTGATAAGAGTTTAAACCTTTGCCTTCTTTCATCGAAAGTGTTCTTTTGAATGAGAAAATCAGTGGCGATAACACGTATTTATTTATTAATCATTTTCAACATCTTGATTTAAACAGATTTTGTTTTCTGGTAACGTTCGTTTCTTTATTTATTGCTTTTTAATGGGATCCATTGGAAAAGAAAAAAAAATTTTTTCTAGAAAAGAAATTGGCTGATAATTCTACAACATAACATCGTCCGTCGTCTCCAAGTAGCACAAACGGAATTATTCTTTTACAATGGAGTAGCCAATTCAGACAAAAGGTGACATAACGCCATAGAAAGATTGAATAATTGAAGACTGATTAATGATTCTAGGAATGTATATGACTTTAAGATAGGATTTTACGAAAGAACGTTCAAAGAACGTCCATGACTATCATTGCATTATTGTACTTGGCGGTGACCACTTCCTTTCAAAAATTAAGAGCGACAAAGAATTTTATTGTACCAAATGTTTGCAAGATTTAAATTCTTGTCTTTCTCATATAAAGTACACACACTGTCATTATCTTCACGGAGATAATGAAAACAGCCAAATTGGAGGGTTTCCCTGATGGAGTCAACAGCTATGACTCTGTGACCAAGGATAAACATCAAGTCATAGAACATCGACTCTGGGGGGTTAGGGTTGATCTCTACCAGGTCTACTTACCTAAGACACCCTGCATATTAATGAACAGCTCTCTTTTCATGTTTCGAAGCTGGTGAGATGCTCAGTTGCGTAACGACCTATAAGATTTTACGAACGATCATTAAAAGATCGTCCATGACCATAATATCTTTTTTCTACTTCTGATCTCTATCCGGATTTACTTACCCAACACACGCTACACATTAATGAACAGCTCTATTTACATGCTTAGTAAGCTGGTCAGATGCTCAGTTTCGAAACGACCTGTAAGATTATACGAAAGATCGTTAAAAGATCGTCCATGACTATGATGGCCTTTTTCTACTTGGCGGTTACGGTTGATTTCTACCAGATCTACTTACCAAAGGCACGATACACATTAATGAACAGCTCTCTTTTCATGTTCAGTAAGCTTGCCAGATGCTCATTTGCGCAAGTTTTGTTTTGTTTTTTGTTGTTGTTTTTTTAGGCGTTTCACCCCAAGCAAGGCGGGAAGCACGCAAGGGGTTACAGAGAATTGGAGCGAGAGCAAATAGGAGTAATAGAGGAAAGGATGAAGAGAAGCATAGGGGATATATCTGGGCATCTGGAGACGTCAATTGACATTACATTTGAATAGTTGCAGATTATAGCTATCAGGGCAACAGGAAGAGGGGAGGGAGTTCCACAGGCGATAGGTGCGAGACATGAAGCTATTGGAGCAGAAGAGACGGCTACATTTAACAGTTTCGACAGTGAAAGGGTGTGAGCGAGATGCCAGCCTAGTAGAACGCTTAAATTCATGAAGTTTGGGAACCAGCGAAAGCAGCTCCTCGGAGCAATTACCATGAAAGTATTTGTAAAAAAGACAGAGGGAATCAACAGCTATGAGTCTGTGATCAAGTCATAGAACATCGGCTGTGGAGGGTTAGGGTTGATCTCTACCAGATCTACTTACCCAAAACACGCTGCACATTAATGAACAGCACTCTTTTCTTGTTGAGGAAGCTGGTCAGATGCTCAGTTCCACAACGACCTTACGATGAAACCCGGTCAAGTGATATTGAGGAAGATAATGAGGAGAGAAAACTATGTCAGCTGGGATTTGAGCGCTGTTCTTCTATTTCAGTAAATGTGTGGCTAGGACAACTCTGCATCTACCAAATACAATATAATAGTATCTTCTTTAAGAATGTAACTTTTCTTTTTTTAACTAAGTGAATTGATAATTCCATTACTTGTCGATATTGTTGCAAGATTGTTACATCTTTTTTCAATTAAATGTAACAAATAAAAATGTTAATTAATTTTCATTGTTTTTATTCTGTTTCCCATTTGAAAGACAAATTAAATTCTTGGCCCATGATTATATAATTATGATTTCTATTTTCATTGAGATGCTCAGTGCCTTCAACTTAATCATTCTGGTTAAATACAAACACTCGGAATGAAATGATTATAATAATATTATCATTTTGCGAGGAAAATGACTAACATCAACAGTCCGTGTTCTCGGCATTTCAGAGAAATGTGTTTATTAATAACGAGATTTATTAGCTATAAAATTTCTTTAGAGCAAAAGCATGTCAGCATTTGTGTCATTGGGTGACAATACATATATATATATATATATATATATATATATATATATATATATATATATATATATATATATATATATATATATATATATATATATATTAATTTAAAGAAAAAACAAACCAATTTAAATTGGTCTGTTTTTTTCTTTAAATTAAATTATTCGCTCTAACTGAACATTGAGCACTCCGAATATATATATATATATATATATATATATATATATATATATATATATATATATATATTTATATATATATATTTATTTTATTTCTTTATATATATATTTCTTATATATATATATATATATATATATATATATATATTCTTATATATATATTTCTTTTAAATTAAATTATTATTATTATTTATTAATTTAAAGAAATATATATATATATAACAATATATATATATATATAGTCTTAAGGTGTGCTATATTTATGGGATAAATAGCTCAATATCAGAGATAAAGCATGTGTAAATATAAAAGGGAACATTGAAGTCAACACTTTGAGGCGACAGTGTTTCATGCTAGACGCAATCGTCAGACCACCTATATAGGCAATATATATATGGTGTAATTGTTAGCAAGCTTGACTCGCTTGAAAAATTATGAGTGAGTAGTGAGTTCGATCCTCACTGGTTACTCCATACTTTCGCCTTGCGACACGTCTAAGCAGCGCTTAGAAAATCGCTATATTTACTAGATACGTTTATATTTTTATATAAATGTACGTATATTAATATGGATATTTCGCTTGATATTTATTTGTGTATGTTATTGCCTGTGTTGATGTTGTTCATATTCATATGCGATGTTGCCTGAAAAGCGCCTACCTGTATTTCCTTCTATATATATGTATATATACATGAGCGGAAACAGAACGTAAAAAACAGGTGTTGTTCCAATCTTTTGCGGATGGAGAGTTCCTTGAAAATGAATATTCCAGATCAAACCTTTTATCCAGATTCGAACGCCGAGAAGTGTATTTATTAGTACTTATTAGTACTTATTAGTAAATACAAAACACATTTCATCATAAAGTGAACATTTTTATATAAATGTGACCTTAACAAAAATACGACTAAATAATTTCTTGAAACTAAAATTCATTCAATACAAAGCTCTAGAACTACTGTCGTTAGCAGGTTACTGTTAAAATCGTTACGATGAATGGGTTGCGTGATATGAATGAAACGGAAGGTAAGAGAAAATAAATAGAAATGAGAACCTTCTGATTGTGCAACACTAATTTTCCTAGACTAATATAGATTTGTATCTATATATGAATATCTACTTAACTTACTACATCATATGGCGAAATGGGAAAAATATGTGTAGGAATATTGCATTGCGCCAATTTTCACGATAGGGAAAATTCTTTCCTGCCTTTAAAATCTTAGAGTTTACCTAGGCTTGAACCGATTACTGGCACTGGTAGAAAATATGCAAAAAACTCAACCATGTAGCTGCCCCTACCTTATAACAAGCAGAGAATCAAATGTCATTGGAAATTGTTTCCCTAATCCATCAGGTGGGGAGATTGAGCCAGCCTCGAAGATAAGCATTCAAATTATTCTGTTTACCAGGATTCTCGCAACGTTGGGAGAAATCGCAAGTAGCTTAACTACAAGAGACACCCATGTTGAAATTCTTGCTTGTGTTACATTATCTGACATTTTTTTAAAACATTTTTATTAATGGATTTTTCTGATTTTGAACATATCTATATTGAAAATATATTTTATATAATATTAATCAGACGCCAATATCACCATTCGGAAATAAAAGGTGTTTGTTTACTAAGAAAAAATATTGGTTTTTAAATTAAATCATATTTTTGGCGTAGAGAAGCCCAGTTATGTAGAAGCAGAATTACACTTGCATTATATTTCTAAAGACATACGAGAAAGTTAACAAATAAATGAAATGCAAACTAAAACTCCATGTTTGTTTGAGAGCATAAAGGTGATATTAAATGAATGTATATCGACGAAATTTAGATGGACAGACTGACATAGATAGATAAATAGATAGATAGATAGATAGATATGGACAGACTGACATAGATAGATAGATAGATAGATAGATAGATAGATAGATAGATAGATAGATAGATAGATAGATAGATAGATAGATAGATAGACTGACATAGATAGATAGATAGATAAATAGATAGATATGGACAGACTGACATAGATAGATAGATAGATAAATAGATAGATATGGACAGACTGACATAGATAGATAGATAGATAGATAGATAGATAGATAGATAGATAGACTGACATAGATAGATAGATAGATAGATAGATAGATAGATAAATAGATAGATAGATAGATAGATATGAACAGACTGACATAGATAGATAGATAGATAGATAGATAGATAGATAGATAGATAGATAGATAGATAGATAGATAGATATGGACAGAATGACATAGATATATATATATAGAGAGAGATAGATAGATAGATATGGACAGAATGACATAGATAGATAGATAGATAGATAGATAGATAGATAGATAGATAGATAGATAGATAGATAGATAGATAGATAGATAGATAGATATGAACAGACTGACATAGATAGATAGATATGAACAGACTGACATAGATAGATAGATAGATATGAACAGACTGACATAGATAGATAGATAGATATGGACACAATGACATAGATAGATAGATAGATAGATATGGACACAATGACATAGATAGATAGATAGATAGATAGATAGATAGATAGATAGATAGATATGGACAGACTGACATAGATAGATAGATAGATAGATAGATAGATAGATAGATAGATAGATAGATAGATAGATAGATAGATAGATATGAAGAAAGAAATAAAGAAAGAAAGAAAGTAAATGAATTAGATATGAAGAAACTAAGTCACAAAGAAAGGAATAGAAAGAAAGGAAGAAAAAAGAAAGAAAGAAAGGAAGAAAAAAGAAAGAACGAAAGAAAGAAAGAAAGAAAGGAAGAAAGGAAGGAAGGAAGAAAAAAGAAAGAGAGAAAGAACGAAACTGAGATCAATCATTTCATGCACCTGATTCTTTCATGTATTTTCTATTAGCGCTATTGGTCGATGAAGTGAGATCGCTTAAAAGCCAAATAGAACAAACCACTTCTTCTTCACCGCTATTCCATTTAGTTTAATGCATTTAGACAACGCCAAAAAAACGTATTAAATAAACATTTAAAACATCATGCCGATTCGTGTAGGATTCTTGTCGACAATATTTTCTTGCCTCCCATAGCCACAAATTTGCATAAAGAAACTGACCGAAATCCAAAAAGAATTGATTCAGATACATTTATTTGGAATCAATCATATAATAACGTGCTTGAATGTGACATGTGAAAAAAAAACAGTATGATTGATTTCCTAATGATCGCCATGCAATGACGGTACATTCACATCTTCACAGATGCAATGGTGCAAGACGCTTTCATATTTTTGTTACTGAAATTTCTAAATCTGATTTTTTTTTTATTTATTAAAAACACAATCAAAGTTTATTTCCCTAAAGAATACACACCATATGTCTGCCGAGTGGGTTCGATAATCATGACTTCCCAACATACCCTGATCGAGTGTTCGATCCCAATGAGTTTTTATGCCGTTTACAAGGCCGAAAAGCAGTTTTAGTTAGCAATAGTGTCGTTGAAAAATCGACGTATTTTATTAATTGCCATGTCTTGTCTCTAATGCGTCTTAATGTATAATACGCATCCGAGTCTTTAGTGGCTATTGGATAGATAGAAAGTATTTCACAATGGCGCTAGCAGTGCATGTTCAAGTCTGGATATTTTCAGGATTTTTAATGCTGTATTTCAAGACATTAAAGCCATCTCAACATAGAAGTTTTACATCAGACAAAATAGTAGCGCTTATTATGAGTGAGATGCTATTTCCACTCCCTATAAGTGCATCGCGTTAATGACCAGGTAATATCGTGGACTTTCGAGACAACAATGCTGTATCTAAAAAGAAGATTTGCGCAACACATTCTTTCTACTTACTGCGGTGGCAAGTGAAAACCTAAGATCACATACATTTTACATAGATAAACGCTCTTTTTGATGCGGAAAGTGTACTTGTGAGTATATTTTGTATTGTGTTTCTTTAAAGTACGGGTTACCAGGCATCTCTTAAAAGAGTCTAACGGAACCTTTTCCAATCAATCCGAGGGCTCCAATTACAACTATAATTATTGATGTCCTTATGTGCCACATTTTTAAGATTTTCACTTTTAGATCCTTGTATTTTTATAGTTTTTTGAAGATCTTCAAAGAACATTACAATCTGCAGGGACTGTCATGTCAACAAGAAAGCACATTATGTTTTTGTGGTCTTTGATCGCCATATCTGGAGGATTAGCTTTGATTGTTCCGTGTGTGTGTGTATTGTAAAGTCCCATAGAATTGTTACAGGTCCTATTTTTGTAAACGGATCTGGGGATGTTCATAATATTATTATTATTATTATTATTATTATTATTATTATTATTATAAAATGCTCTGATACTGTAGAAGACATGGCTCTCGTGTCTTCGAATCTTAATTATGCTGATTTATACAACGCCACCTAGTTGGCATTAAGAGGAGTCCTCTGTCATACAAGAGGGTAATCCCATAATAGTATAATAATGGATTATGGGTGTTATCATAACCATATTTTGTCTTGCTGAATTAAGATGGCCGATAGTATATATCCCGTTCAGTGTCACATATTTGATTGTCAGTTCCCTGATATTAACCAGTTGAACATTCCATGACCGGGGGGGGGGATAATACATTGTGCATTTCAATGGGCGGGGTTAGTGAAGGAGACATCATTCCTTGGTGTCTAGAGAGCTTTTTTTGTTGTTTTTTTGTTTGTTCGAATAATGTGGCAACCAAGATTTGGTAGTCACATCTAGCTGTACTTGTGAGTAAATATTTTTTTATTTCTTTAAGCTACCAGGAATCCTTTTAATGAATCTACTGGAGACTTTTCCAAATCAATCCGAGGGTTCCAACTACAACTAGAATTATTGATGTCCTGATGTGCCACATTTTTCGGATTTCCATTTCAAAATCCTTCCACTTTGATAGTTTTTTGAAGATCTTCAAATATACATTACCATCTGCAGGGACTGCCATATAAATAAGAAAGCAAATTCTGTTCTTGTGATCTTTGATCGCGATATCTGGGCCACTAGCTTTGATTGTTCCGCCTGTGTATATTGTAAAGTCACATAAAATTGTTACAGGTCCTATTTCTGTAACCGGGTTTGGGTGATGTTCATAGCAGTTTCTTGCAGTTCCCTTCCCGTACATGTTAAATATTTTCCCGTACAGATATTGACCCATTTTAACATGCCGAGTTTTATATTCAGTAGCTGTTAACACCGTGCAACCTGATACGAGATGGCCAATTGTTTCTGGGTATTCAACACAGGATATGCATTTCGGGTTAAACCAATTTTTCAGTATGTGCGCTTGGTAATGTTTAGTTACCAAGCATTGGTCACGTGCAGCATGAATAAAATCTTAGTTTCCAACTTTTAACTATGCACTACGTAACCACTGATGGGTTTGTCTACATCAGCTTGATTGGTACGGGCAGAGTATTAACCAGAAGGAGGCTTATCTTGCTATCGTTTCTGCATTTGGTACATTGTATTTTCTTTTGCTTTATGTTTTAGGTTCTTTGCCGCTGCAGTAGGTGCATTATGGTTTACTTGCACTTCTTCACCCACTTGAAATTCGTTTTTGAATTTGTTGGCTTCCTTTATTACTGAATAAAGATTCTTATTTCTTTTATATTCTTTAATACTGATCATCATCCAGTCTTCTGTAGTTTCCAGGTATCTTTGAAAACCGATTGTTCTGCTGTTGTAAGACAGTTCTAGTTGAACTAATCCTCTACCGCCTTCGGATCTGGAAAAATACAATGATCAACATCAGATCGGTGGCAAGTCAGAAGCTTACTCATTTTAACATCCATTCGTTTAATGTCAGCTATGGGTAAATTAAGGATGTTGAATTTGTATTGCATCACTTGGTGACAGCCAAAGTGTTTATGGCTGATAAATTCTTGTGAATTCAACTTGGTATTTAATACTAGACACACATGACTGTAGTATTATCTTTTCAGTTTCTCCTTCATTTGGGCATGCGGTATCCCGTCTCCTTCGCTGACTCCTTGGTATTTATAGGCTTCTTCTTGTTCCAGTTTGTTCATGTTTGTGGCAAAATCTTGATCTATTAGGTGTGTTTTTGTAATTCTGCCTTTCTTGAATGTTGCTTTTGCACATTTATCTAATCCATGACATTGAGGACACATTTCAACTCCTTGAGTACCATCCATGTAGAATAGATGATTAAAGACTTTACTTTTTACTTTGCGTCCATCGTGATTGCTCTTTGGTTCATGCAAAAGAGGGATTAATGACAGACAGAACAGAAAGGAAGACAAGAAGTCTCTCCTTGAAAGATTCCTTGTCGGATATTCAAACAATTGGAAGTGGCATTACCTTTGGTGTCATTTAAGTATAATGTGGCTTTATACAGTTCCATGCTACAGGTCTACAAATCAACCATTCGCCCTTGCATGGAGTATTGCTGCCATATATGGTCTGGAGACCCTTCTGTTTGCCTCGGGGTTCTTGATAAGATCCAGAGACGGATATGCAATGTAATTGGCCCTGATCTGGCATCTCGTTTTCAGCCGCTCTCTCACAGACGTGCCGTCGCCTCTCTGTCTTTTTTTACAAATATTTTCATGGTAACTGCTTCGATGAGCTGCTTTCGCTGCTTCCCATACTTCATGAATTCAAGCGTCCTACGAGGCTGGCATCCCCCTCTCACCCTTTCACTGTTGAAATTGTTAAATGTAGCCGTCTCTTATACTCCAATAGCTTCATACCTCGCACCTCTCGCCTGTGGATCTCCCTTCCCTATTCCTGTTTCCATGGTCGCTATAATCTCCAACTATTCAAATGTAATATCAATGGACATCTCCAGTTGCCTTGATCTATCCACTATTCTTCTCCTCATCCTTTCCTCTCTCACTCCTATTTGCTCTTGCTCCAAATCCTCTGTAACCCCTTGCGTGCTAGTGGTTTCCCGCCTTGCTTGGAGTGAAATGCTTAAATATATATATATATATATATATATATATATATATATATATATATATATATATATTAAGGAAATTTTCTATGACTGAGGAGACTTTGTAAATTCCCATATCATTAAGGATCCCAAACTGTAGAAGACTATCAAAGGCTTTACTGTAATCGATTCAAGCCATTCTGAGAATTCTATATTTTTCCAGCAATTTTCCAGGTAGTTGGTCATTGCAACCGTATGAAGCGCTTCGACATTCCTTCTGTTCCACAGGAACGTTGTTTTTATCGAGAAAAGAATAAAAGTACAGTTCGTCATTTCGTGATCCGTTCATGTGGTGTACAAACATGTCATTTTTACAGACCATAATTTCGGGGATCATCTGTTTAACTTGTTTTTAGTAGGAGATATGTAATGTCTTCAATGATCCATTCGAGAATTTCATTGGGGTGATTAAACAGCATTGATAAATTTCGCGTAAGTGTTTTATGGATTGATGACAGATGACAGAGCCAAAAATTGGGTATCTTGTCATTTTGTTTGAGATTTCATATTATTATTATTCGTTATATTTTTCCATTCTTGCGCAGGTTTCTCTTTCATTCTTCCTTGTTCTCCACTTAGGATTATATTCCTTTGGTTTGCCCGAAATATTCTCCCAAAATTATTATTATTATTTTTATTTCCTTTGACATCTGGCGTTTACACATTTCTTTCCGGGTCCCGCCCAGGGACCTTAGGTTAGAAATGGCATCATGACACTTTCCACTGCAAGGAAAAATACATATATATATATTTATTACATAGATAAAGCCCTTCGTAAATCGTAGGCTTTACTCGTCAGAATAATTTTTTGTATCTCTTTGAGGCATGGACCTCCAGGGATCCCTTCAATTAGTCTATTGGAATCCTTTCCAACCAATACTAAGGCTCCAACTACAACAGGGATTGTGCCACATTATTGAGATTTCTATTTCAAGGTCCTTGTATTTTGACAGCTTTTCGAATATCTTCAAAGATACATTGCAGTCTGCAGGGACTGCCATATTATTATTATTATTATTATTATTATTATTATTGTTGTCGAATGTTGAGAACATTCGCTTTCTGACCATGAGACCCGGGTTAGAATCTCACCAAGGTCAATTTGACAGGAAGGTAACTTGATGTTATGGAAGAGGTTATCCCAGCGTGTGGAACCTTCAGAAAGTGCCTGAAAACTATACCACGGGTTGACCCAAACCTTGTGAGTGAAATTCGGTAGACAGAACTCTTAGGAGCCTTCGGTGCTTGTGCTAGCATGAAGTCACAAGTCATCATGACCGAGGGTTTGAGCGTGTTGGCCTTGTTCATACTGTTGATCACGCTCGATAACGCGCCCACTCCCAGAAACTGTAACTAAGGCCCGCCCAGCATAGTTGAAGTATAAACCAGAGGTGGGCTCTGCGGGTGTTAAACAAACACAAATGTGCCTGAGCAGGCGTCTGCAACGGGGATTAGCTAGATTTAAATTTTAAAATATTATTTGTCATTATTAAAACTCAGGCATAGAAGCATTTGTTATTAAAGAGATCTTGTACTATGTTACCTGGGACAACTGAACCGTTGAATAATTGTAATGTAAGCGTTACTATTACCAATTTCTATATGACACGACATGATTTATTTTGCTAATTAAACGTGAGACTCTTAAAATTTAAAGACTACCACTGACATGGATCCACAATATTGTGGTTTGAGGCCGTTTTTTCTTAAAACATCTCTGAAATAATAAAAATAATAAAACAATAAAATGCGTTGTCGTTGTTATTCATATTACTTTAAGGAAAACTGTGTAATGGAAGCACAATTGCATCACGGACACAATATGCCGCAAGAGACACATGTGCACCATGCGGCAGTAAACGTGTTTATACATTTTCGCCATATTTCAGTTTTAATGGAACCAGTTTCTTATAATGACAGCACTGAAAAGATATTGGTAACTTACGATCGATGTTGTTGGGAAAAATATAAAATATTGTAAATCGGGTTTGATTCAAATTCTAACAACTCATTTTTCGGTCAGGATAAATGAATCGTTGAAATAAAATATTGTTTAGTGTAGACTGCAAGAAAGTTCATCATTTTTCACAAAGAAAATATATTCATATCTCTGCATTTGCAAATTACATTCTAACGAAATAATAAATGGCGCAATTCACACAGACTCACACAGACACACACATATAAACACAGAGTATATAAAAGTTTAATATTGACTTGTCTTTTTCCTTAATGGGGTCCATCGGAAAAGGAAAAAAATATTTTTCTAGAAGAGAAATTGGCTGATAATTCTACAACATAACATCGTCCATCCTCTCCAAGAAGCACAAACGGAATTATTCTTTTACGATGGAGTAGACGAAAGGTGGCATAACGTCATAGAAAGATTGAATAATTGAAGACTGATTAATGATTCTAAGAATGTATATGACTTTAAGATAGGATTTTACGAAGAACTTTAAAAGAAGGTCCATGACTATCATTGCCTTATTCTACTTGGCGGTGACCACTTCCTTTCAAAAATTAAGAGCGACAAAGAATTTTATTGTACCAAATGTTTGCAAGATTTAAATTCTTGTCTTTCTCATATAAAGTACACACACTGCCATTATCTTCACGGCGATGATGAAAACAGCCAAATTAGAGGGTTTTCCTGATGGAATCAACAGCTATGATTCTGTGACCAAGGATAAACATCAAGTCATAGAACATCGGCTCTGGGGGGTTAGGGTTGATCTCTACCAGGCCTACTTACCTAAGACACCCTGCATATTAATGAACAGTTCTCTTTTTAATGTTTAGGAAGCTGGTGAGATGCTCAGTTGCGCAACGCCCTGTAAAATTTTACGAAAGATTGTTAAAAGATCGTCCATAAATATCATGGCCTTTTTCTACTTGATGCTTAGGATTGATTTCTACCAGATCTACTTACCAAAGACACGCTACACATTAATGAACAACAAACGTTTTTTTAGACACTCTACACACTTATGAACAGCTCTCTTTTCATTATTAGTAAGCTGGTCAGAGGCTCAGTTGCACAACCACCTGAATGATTTTACGAAACATCGTCAAAAAAACGTCCGTGACTATCACGGCCTTTTTCTACTTCGTGGTTAAGGTTGATTTCTACCAGATCTACTTACCAAAGGCACGATACACATTAATGAACAGCTCTCTTTTCATGTGCAGTAAGCTGGTCAGATGCTCAGTTGCGCAACCACCTAAATGATTTTACGAAAGATCGTTAATAGGTCGTCCATGACTATCATGGCCATTCTCTACTTGGCGGTGACCACTTCCTTTCGAACTTGAACAGCGGCAAGGAGTTTTTATTGGACCAAATGATGTCTTTTCCTTAATTATTTCGCCAGCATCCTTCGTTTTTGTGTATCTTTTTCTCATTTAAAATTCCTTCTTAAATATCCAACATTTTTTATTTATTAAATCCTTTTTTCCCCTATTTTCATTTTCTTTTTCGTTTTTTTTTTTCATGGTCGGGACTATTTTCCTTTATTCTCTCCTGCAATTAATTTTACACTGTATAATCATTTTTTGTTATTTTAATTTAAACATTCCGTCTTCAGCATGTCATGCGGAATACGTCCATTTTTTTTTGTAATTTTCTTTTTCGCCACATTTTCCGTCGTAGGATACACGCGACACGCTGTCGCTTGGTTTAACGAGGTAAGTCGCCGTTTTTTCGCTATACTCCCCCCTGGTTTCATTATCACAAATCGAACAGCTTGGAGCAGCTCTCTTTATCCTGGTACTTCGTCGTAATGGAACTATCTCCCTTGCGCGTGTCGAAGAGTCGTCTCCTGAGGAGTCATCAGACGTATCTCGAGTTTCCGAATCTCTGCCTCTGAGGTAGCATCGAATTCGCAGATCTCAATTATCTGATCACTGTCAGACGATGAACCATCATTGGATTCACTCGATGATGTATCAGAATCAACGAAAAGGCGATGATCTTTTACATGCCGTGGTGTCCCGTCAACTAGTATTGTTTATGGACTTAAATTGTCCGTCACTCGACCCACTTGATACCTGGAGTTACATCGGCTATGGGGAGCTTTCACCCATACTGTTCCCAACTTTTAGTCATTCCTCTTTTTTTTCCAGTGATAATTATACATTACTTAGCTTAATAGGGTGCAAAATGAAAATGTCGAGAAATAGATTTGCTGGAAGATTTGTCTTTCACCAAATCATTTGTTTGCTTTGGAAGTCGGAAATCGGAAACTTGAATTTGATCTACGCTCAAATACCGCTGACACAACTGGGGCATTTTTAAGTAGTTCAACGACAGAACAAGCCGAAAAACTTATCGATATTTACTTAAGACTGTCGGACATCACTTGCTTCAGGTATACCGTAAGGATGGAACTGATTCTGATAATAATCTTTTGCGGAACATTTTAATTCCAGTAATATCGCGATATACTGTGGCTCCAGTTGTGAGAACAAAAACAAATGACTGGGAACTCCAACTGAATGCGCTTAAACTGAATCAGCAGATAAAAGCGGAAACCCAACCGATTTAGCACCAGTCAGATACCCTACCCCTAGACTATCTTCGCATGTGATATACATAGGTAGCATTTCTTTATTCAAACATGACGGCAACATTATCAAAGGCTTGCACTACACATGTCGGATTCAAGTTCTATTGTACAACATTTAAATGAATATTCCTGTCTATATTCACGTTTTAGAGAAATATTTATTGACAATACATGTATACTCCACCATGAAAATTGATAGGTATTCTGTGTGAGTAGGTAATGATAATTAGTCATTTATTTTCGAGGCAAGAATAACAAAATTTAGCCATGATGGCCTTCCATATGAACGTGTTTTGTGCGTGTGATGGGTGTGTGGAGGGGTGAGTGAGTGTGTGTCTGTGTGTGTGTGTAGACAAGCCGGTATAAGCTATAAAACATGACTTTTGAAAATATATTAAGTTTGACGCTGAAATGAAGACTTAACACGATGAAAATTATCTCTAGATACCGTCTGGAAGCCATTTAATGTCCTTCGAAGACATTACTGTAAACTTTCATTTTATTTAACATCACAATAATAATGAAATATATCAAAGGTAAAGATATAACAAATCTCATTTAAACAACATTTTATATTATTTTGAATGATGGCTTTTTGTGAGAAATGTTATCATTTATATGCAAATTTAATGAGAGCAACTCAGTGTAAGCGCATTCTACAGTTTACTTCACGCCCTTTAACATTTAGTGCAATATCTTCCACATTATATCTATATATATATATACATATATATATATATATATATATATTATATAAATAGCAGTAGATGCTTGGAAAAACCTTGGGTATTTCGGCTTGTAGTTGAACCAATAGGGAATATGAGGAATAAAAAAAGAAAGAACCAAGAACATGAAATTGAGGCGAAAACAATCGTCCAGAATTCAAGCTCAGAGTCCAAAGAAAAAAACCGTCCAAAACGAGTAAAAGTAACAACGTAAAGTGCTCAATACACGATGAAAAGAGCAAATCTAATGTAAACATAAAGAGCCAGGTAAACCTACCTAGGTTTCACCTAATCGGATCGTCAGGGTAAAATAATATATATATATATATATATATATATATATAGTCAAACCTAATGAGCCAGACACACCTACCAAGGTTTCACTTAGGCAGATCTGCCTAAGTGAAACCTTGGTAGGTGTGTCTGGCTCATTAGGTTTGACTAGGTTTGCTCTACGCTTGTATTGAGCTCTTTAGTTAGTTGTTTACTCGTATCGGGTTTTTTTCTTTGGGCCTTGAACCTGTATCTGTGCGATTATTTTCGACAGACTTTCATGTTCCTGGCTCTTTCTTTTTTTAAAACCTTCTTTTCCTTCGTGATTGATTTGGCTGTTGTTAAATCAAGAGTTCGAAGGTTTTTCGACACGAGTATAGTTACCTATATTTATATATATATATATATATATATATATATATATAGTGGATATTGAATTCGACACCCAGAGGCGACAGTCTGTTTCAAGCCAATAGTCAGGCCATCTGCGCTGTGTTTTTGCTTAACTTTTTATATATAGAGGCCAGTGATGCATTTTGAATAGAGTCTATTGTAATATTCTAACGGTTATTTTGATGTTGTGGTTTGTAACTTTGTTTATTATTTACTTAGTTTATTGATTTGTAATTTGTTTAAATGGTTTTTGTTTATATGTTTTATTTTATTTACTTTCACTTATTCTTTTTCGTTTTCAGTTCTTTTATCATTAAGTAGCGTAGTACAAATTCGTTTTCGCGTCTTCATTTTAAGATGAGTTCCGGTCGTTTATTTAGTAGTTTGGTTTGGGTTGGGAAGGTAATTATGGCTATTTTCCCTCCCGGCAGAATTTACAGTGTTTGGATGGATTGTTGTACATTGGCATTCTTTTCCTTATTTGTTTTTTTTAATCTCCCATATATGTTTAAAAAGCATCGTGTAGTTCGCGCATTTACGAGTGCACATGGCCTGACAATTGCATTTAGCATGAAACAGACTGTCACCTCTATGTTGACTTCAACGTTCACTTTTATATTTGCATACGCTCTATCCCTGATATTGAACACTTCAACTCATAAATATAACATACATTAAAACTATATTTTGCCATACACACACATATATATATATATATATATATATATATATATATATATATATATATATATATATATATATATATATATATATATATATATATGTATATTTAGGCAGTATATCTTCATTCATGCATAATGGCAACATTATCAAAGGCTTACATTACGTATGTTGGATTCAAGTTCTATTGTACAACATTTAGAAGAATATTCAAGTTTTAGATAAATATTTATTGGCAATACAAGTATACTCCACCAGGAAAATAAAAATAAATACTTCCAATTCTTGCGCTACATAAAAAATGCAACCAACACTAAATAAGATTAATTATGTGTATATCAACAATGCTTTAAAATGCCTATAAAAGCAATGTTTTGGGGATGTTCAAATTGTAATTTTTAAAAATTGCACGTTGAGTATTTTAAAACATTAATAATACTAATATACAGTACTTTCGATGTTACTTTTAAGTAAAAAAAATCAGGTGAGTCACTTTGACTCACCTGATTTTTTTTACTTAAAAGTTTTTTCGCTAATTGTTTTTAGGGTCAAATTAATTTTTAATCTTACTAATATAAAGACCCCTTCCCGACCACCTAGTAAAAAAGTTTACTCACCCTAAGGTATTCTATTGATAATTATAATTTTGGAAAGCCGAGGCGTAACGTCGGGAGTCTGGCAATAAAGATGAAGACAACAGTCCTAACAATGTAAATAGTGTAAATAGTTACAATACCTCATCTCAGAAATATACACAAAACCTGAAGAAGGCCGTACAACGACTGAAACGTCGGGAGTCTGGCAATAAAGATGAGGACAACAGTCCGAACAATGTAAATAGTGTAAATAGTTACAATACTTCATCGCCAAAATATAGACAAATTCTATTACTGTTTTCAAATAAAAAAATAAATTTACTCTTACCAAAAAAGACTAGTATGTTTACAATGCTGTCTTAAAAAAAAGTCCTTATTCTGTTAAAAAAGCAATTGGGAAAAAAAACTAAAACAATTGAATTTTCAACGGGGAGGGGCGAAGCGAATAATTTTGTCTTTTTCTGTAGAGGCATAAAACAGTTTGCACAAAAAACAATCAAATTATTTTCACTTAGCTTTTTCCTTCTTTCTGATGAGGTTTTTGACATCAACATCGAAGCTTTTCAAATATTGTCGAAATTCTCAACCCTTATCAAAGAAAGATTCTATTTGTTGTGCATGTATTTTTACGTTATTTTAGGCGTTCGCTTCAATATTGCACCGTCGTGTGACTGTGATACGTTTCATTTATTTATGCAATGCTATTTGTCTATTTTTCATCTACAAAGTACCTAAACCAAATAAGAATTTTGCGTAGTTTCGACATAGATTTAGATTTCTGGATGTACGGTATGGTAATCCACACGCCAACTGGGAAAAGTTAATAAAAATTAAATAAACAGACTTTGTCGATAGAGCTTCAAAAAAAACTGAAAATTCTATATAAAAATGAATCTAACTACTTTAGGTTGCCAATTTATTGATTCAACCTCCTGAATATATCTATATCTATCAATCTATGTGCGTTCGTTTTGAGCGGTTGGTTATATGTAAACTTCGTTGTTTGCTACGCTATCCTTCAAATTGTCGGCTAGATTTTTCTCTTTTGCTTATATTAATTTGTTTTTATCCTTTAAACCCAGGAATATCAAGAGTTGCTTTGTATCGCTATTCAATTTGTGTTCCTCTGCATTGAGAACAGGAATCAAGCTGATTATTTCTAAACGGAAAAATCCATCACGTAATGTCGTGCTTTGCAAGCGAATGATCAAAACTCTTGTATGCTTCATTCTTGCTTTAATGACAGGTAGAGAGCAACAGATTCTGAGGCAAGTTATGGTTCAGCAGAAATTCAATGATTCTAACAGAGGAAGAGGATAAAGTTCTTCTCGTGAATAGAACGTCTCACAATGCTTAGTATTCCGCCGATGAAATAGCGGTCGAACTGGAAGGGAATATATTCAATATGACTTCCGCTTTTCTATCTTTCATTCTAATTCTTCTCGTCGGTTCTCCTGCTTCAAAGGATTCCGCATTTTCTGTCAATTCGAGTAGAAATGAAAACTGTTCGGGTTCTTCGTTTCTTTCTTGAACCAGGATTTGATGAAACTCGAACACAAATCTTTTCAGAACAAATATCCAGCTTATCGACATTTTCCTTCGATATCAGAAATGTCTCGAACTCGCAGCTTTTGTGAAAATGCAAAACTATTAGTAAATTCACGAGCAATAAATATATATATATATATATGTTTATATATACACACATATATATATATATATATATATATATATATATATATATATATATATATATATATATATATATATGTAAAATGTCTATGTATATATATATATGCAATATTTATACATATTTTTTATATATTATATATGTGCGGTACCTATTGGAAAGCGCTCAATATCAGTGATAGAGCTAACATATTTAGTTGGATTGATGTGTGTTTGTGATCCTGGGTTTCAGGCTATTTTTGATCGTTAGACAAGCTCTGACGATCGCAATAGCGTGAACCCAGGGTCACAAACTATCATGAATCTAAGTATATATATATATATATATATATATATATATATATATATATATATATATATATATATATATATATATATAAGTGAACATTGAAGTCAACATTTAGAGGCGACAGGCTGTTTCATGCTAGACGCAATCGTCAGGCTACCTTCATCCACCATGTGGTCTGACGATTGGGTCTAGCATGAAACAGCCTGTCGCCTCTAAGTGTTGACTTCAATTTTCACTTTTATATTTACACACGCTCTATCTCTGATATTAAGCACTTTATCCCATAAATATAGCACAACTTAAGACTATATATATATATATATATATATATTTTCTTTTGAATTTTCTCATATTCTCTAATGAGACTTTTTATTTGAAAATAGTTCCGAAATATGTATTGTCCATACGATGACCTAGCGCTTTCGAACATCATTGTTCATCTTCAGGGTCAATATTTTAGTCAACATTTTTTTTTTTTTTTTTTTTTTTTAAACAAACATTTGCCAATTATCTTGTAGCGTAATCATGTTGCTACTTTTTTACAAACTAAAAACGTTAAATTCCTTTTAAATTCAAAAAAAAAAAAAAAAAAAATTTTTGACTAAAATATTGACCCTGAAGATGAACAATGATGTTCGAAAGCGCTAGGTCATCGTATGGACAATACATATTTCGGAACTATTTTCAAATAAAAAGTCTCATTAGAGAATATGAGAAAATTCAAAAGAAAATATGTAAGACTATGTTGTCTTTAACATTCAACACTACATGTTTGAAAGAAAAGTTGCTGCCAAATTACACACATATATATATATATATATATATATATATATATATATATATATATATATATATTGATAAGGAGTCTCCCCTTTTCACACAGATGGACTCGCCGAGGTATACATATACTACTACCAGTGCATACCCGGAGTCTGTAGTATCAGCGTCTGCATTAGAGGAGGGTAGCACAAGAGTCACCGTCACGAGCACCTAGACTCAGTAAGGAGTTATACCGCGATACTTCAATACCAAGACTGTATATATATTATTGCTACTAACCTGAATTCCTGGATCTACTAACCCGCATTACCAGTTTGTATTATTACGTTAATACATTTATTTTCCTTATCTATTCCTGGCGTTTGTTATTTATTGATATCGGATTTCATCCCGGAACCTACAATATATATATATATATATATATATATATATATATATATATATATATATATATATATATATATATACTCAAGGATATGATTTGTGTAGATTCCAATAAGCAAAAACACTATTCTTAAAAGTGTTCAATACAGAGTAGAGTAAATATTACTTATACTGTTGATTGCAGAATAAAGAGTCTTTATTCTACATTCATTACCATCACTTGAGAAGACACCAGAAGTGTTGAAACAAAATGGTTATTTTGGTTGTGATGTTATAACATAGGTATCTCCACGAGATCGATAAAAAAATGGCATAAGCATGATTAAAAAGACACCAAACTTGACGAAAACAAAATTTTATCGTCTATATGCTTATGCTATGTGGAAGAGGAAAAAACAATGTTTTTTTTTTCATTAATTTTTAAAAAATTTTCCTTCTTTTTAGAATATTCTAAATTTTGATTAAAAAACTTTGTTTATCTTTGTATCATGGTCACCAGTGAAATAACATATACAATTTTTATCACTTTTTTTTTGTATGACACAAATTATTTTTGTAAATCTTGCAAAAATGAAAATAATTGTCGGATGTTAATGAAACTTTCAGAAAGTATTCATAGATGATCGAAATTATTATAAATATGTTTTTTTTATTATAGTCATGGCAGAAATATTTTTTTATATTTATTATCCCCCCACCATAACTAATTTTATGAAAACTCTAGAAATTCGCTCGCGTCGAGTTTAGAAGAATGCAAATCACGTTTTGTTTTTTTTTGTAGTTACTCCCCACGTACCTGAAAAACAGCTTTGAACTGTAATATACAAAACTCAATAAAACAAATATATTATTTAATTTCAAATGCTTTTATTTGCTTTTAGTTGTTTGTATTAATATGGACAATATTTTCTGAAAGCAAAAAATTTTTCCGATGAATAATAAATTTTTTATACAGTTATTTCTTAATTATTTAACTATAATACATTTTTTACATTAAGTTGGTAAAATATTTTAAAATTACTTACAAGCCGCGTCGGGTTTTCTAAGTGCCCTTATGATATAGATCTTGTTTTAGTGCTTTATAAATTGTATCGTTTTGACTACTCCGAACTCAACAGGTACTTAAAAGATGTAATTTTGTCTTAAAAAAAACGTTAAAACGGTTGTTATTAAAATGTACGGGAGGTAACAAAATTATAAAAGGCACGTGACTTGAGTTTAAATGGTGTTAAAAATTCTTAGCGAGACAAATGTTGTGCATTTTGAATTAGCGGTTTTTACTCATTACAAAAATTTGAACATCATCCTAAGCCATTTTCACCATCAACATTACTACATTTTTAAAAATACCATTTATTTCATTTATCATTTTACATATTTCATTGCAATTTCAATTTTTTGAAGTTGTTTTACAGCTTTCACTTTTTTTCTTTCAGTGAGCCGTCTGTCAATTTTTCAATTACGATTCATTTTCATACTGTACCATTTGATTTATTTTTTATTTTTTTTATATAGCTACTTTTTCAATATATTTCTTGAATTTGTGAAATTCTTTTTATAGATTTTTTAATTCATGTATATTTTTTTTTGTTATGAAATAAGAAAGATAACATATCCAACCGAGCACTGAAATTTGGCGCACTCAGATATTTTTCGACAATTTTTTCTTTTTTTTTTCGTTTTATATATTTTTTGATTTAGTTTTAATAGTCTTCATTGAGATTTTAATTCATTTCATTTACATATTTTTCATATAAATAAGAAAAAGAAAAGAAAATTACCTAGCAATAGCTGATATTATTTAATTTTGTCATCATCATTTATTTATCAAAATACTACTATAAATTTACAATTTTTTTTTTTTGCTCCTTATTAATTTGTTTCATTTCTAGACATAAAGAACAACATATAACTATCTCGGTGATCATTGTGAATTCAAACAAACTATCCAGTATTGCCTTGGTCCATTCTGTCTGCAGCCCTTAAAAAATACATTGTCATCACCTTGCTCAAAATGTGTTAA
Source organism: Acanthosepion esculentum (assembly GCA_964036315.1). Lineage (NCBI taxonomy): Eukaryota > Metazoa > Mollusca > Cephalopoda > Sepiida > Sepiidae > Acanthosepion > Acanthosepion esculentum. The sequence continues at coordinate 9,635,159 of OZ038480.1, forward strand.
AAAAAAAAAATACATCAAGCCATTTCTCAAACTTAAATTATAAAAAGAAAAAAAGAAAAAATTGTTTTTTTTTACAAGGTGGTGAGAACTTGTTATTGTTGGCTGACTGGCCCTTGACCCAGCAATGTCGAAGTCATTTTTTTTGGCTTAATTTCAACACCGTTTTCCTCAATGCTGATTTCAAATAAAAAACATGCAAAAAAAAAACCTGGTTTCTAATGTTCAGATATAGTAATTTTAACTATTTTTTTCATATTTTATGCACAGAAAAAATTTTTATAATCATTTTCATTTCACTAACCAATTTCACTCAGAAATGAAAGAGCATTCTTTGCTTTCAGGAAATACTTAGTTTCATGGGGTGCAGATCAAAAGTTTCCTTGATATTTTGTTCAGATGATGACATAAGTTATTTTTCAATATTTATTTCAGGGCAAATAGGCTGCAGAGTGTAACAAAATAACTATTGATATGTTTGTGATGATTTTTACTTAGGATAGAAATGTTTTATCAAGCAGATATGTATTGACTTTAGGAGGCTACAGATACGTGACGTCATTTACGTCCTTCCTTATGCTCATTCGGATCTCACGTTAGCTGACGATATGTGATGACAACACATCACTCATTGCCTGTCAATAGCGAAAGATGTTAAGATCGCCTCCCTTTATTTTAAACCACTTTTTTTTCGAAGAAAGTAAGTAAAAGTTTCCTTAGAAATATATTAAATAATCTTTAAATTAGATAATTTTCGTTAAAAAAATTTTTAACAACCTATAATTGACTTTTAAAAGAAATTTAAACTCGGATTTTAACTTAGTTTAAAAAATTTTAAAAATATGGCTGATATCGATTTTTTTTCGATAATTTTGCTGAAAAAAAAAACAAGATATTTAACTAAAATTTCGGACATGCTAAGAATGAGTAAAAAAATTTTAAAAATACTCAAAAAATACTTCGGTATTTCTTCTTAATAATGATATATATACTTAAGCAGATAAAAAACTTTTTCATCAAATTTAAGGCCTTTCTTGTCAAGCTATACTGTTTTTTTACATTTCGTGGAGGTACCTATTATAACATGTTGATGTTATAATATTTGAATATATATATATATATATATATATATATAGAGAGAGAGAGAGAGAGAGAGAGATAGAGAGATAGATAGATAGATAGATAGATAGATAGATAGATAGATATTGTCAAATATATAGGTGCGTATATATACATATTTATATCTGAGTTATATCTAGTTTATCAGTACTATCAGTTTATTACATCTGAAAAATAGTATTATGCCCATAAATTAATATCTTAATTTATTAGTAAAATGTCTAAAAAAATAAATATAAATTTACCTCTAACCATTGATGGGTGGCCACTCGTATTCGAGTAAGCCTGTCTACTGGAGCGGCTAGCCAATCCCTGTGGCAGACACCTGCTCGGGCACATTTTTTATTCAACGTTCACAGACCCACCAGTGGCTTCTATGCTGAGCGGACCTTAGTTACAGTTTCTGGGAGAGAGAGCATTATCTGATGTCATCGACTGTATGAACGATGCTAGTACACTTAAAACTTCATGATGATTTGTTACCGTGGTAGCACAACCGTCGACGGCTCTCATAATAGCTCCGTCAATCCAATATCACTCACATGGTTTGGTCAAATTTGGTGTGGCTTTTCAGACACTTTCGAAAAGTGCTACACGCTGTGATTACCTATGGACACCAATAACATCTATAAAAACCTTATTGATAAATCGACCATGATGAAATTCGAGATCGGAAAGCGAACATACTAACTACTAAGCCTTGTCTCCATATCCGGATATGGAGACTAAACCGCAATATACGAGGGTCATTCAATAAATAAGTTGAATTTTTCGGTATAAGGACTTCTAATACAGATAGAAGTTTACTTTTTTTTTCTTTTTTTTTGTTTTACTTCTTTTTCACATGGATTTAATTTATTTTGCAGATTAAAAAAAACTTTGAGTGTTTTGGCGATTAACAAAGATGACTGACCAAGAAGCATGCTCCAGGATTGAACAGCAGTCAGTTATCAAGTTTTTGGTTGCTGAAGGGTGCAATCCAGTTGAGAATGTCAACTGTGTATGGTGCCACATGTTTCAGCCAAAAAAATGTCTATAAGTGGGCTACATTGTTTAAAGAAGGACGGAGCAGTGTTGAGGACGAAGACAGGCCTGGGAGGCCTACAGAAGTGAGGTCTCCTGAGGTGATCGAATCAGTCAATGACCTCATTCAGTCTGACAGAAGGATGACAGTGGATGACATTGCAAGGACTTTGAGCTTATCTGTTGGGACAAACGCAGGAGTCATCAGTGAGAAGGAGTCATCTTGCATCATGAAAAACGCAAGGCCTCACACAGCAGCCCAAACGGTGCAGACCATCAACAAGTTGGGCTGGGAACTGCTCCCTCATCCCCCTTACAGCCCAGACCTTGCTCCTTCAGACTTTCACCTGTTTGGTCCCTTGAAAGCGTTCACGAGAGGCACAAAGTTTAAAAGTGACGATGAAGTCAAAGGTGTTGTCAGCGACTGGCTGAGACATCAGTCCAAAGATTTTTTACGCTGAGGAAATACGGAAGCTTGTGCACAGATGGGAAAAGTGTGTGACAGTGCTGGGAGACTACGTTGAAAAATAAAAAAAGTAACCTTCTATCTGTATTAGAAGTCCTTATACCGAAAAATTCACCTTATTTATTGAATGTTCCTCGTATATTAATTGAAATTCACGAACAATTATTATAAACACAAATTTGAACTACCTATGTTTCGCCTGTTTATTTCGAGAATTTTTCGAACCAGGCTCGTTTCGATACATCCTTCCAAAAGCTAATTCTACCTCAGATATATCGGCGTCTTCATTTACCAAGAAAAGACTCTGATTTGAAAATACAGTTAATAGACTCAATCTGGTTCAACTAATAATTAAATTTAACATTGCAGTAGAAAATAATAACTCACTTCATTTTACCAAATAAGAATGACCACTCCCAGTTTTACTGCCATTATGACAATAAAACTAATACTCGTATAATAATATGCTTTTCTCTAAGAGCATTGAGAATATGTAGCTTTCACTATCTAAGCGAAGAACTTAAATACATTGAAAACAAATTCCAATCACGACATTACCCTACTTACTTCATAAAAGAAATCTTTAATTATACACATGAACTAAAAACATAAATGTCAGATACACATCAATGATCCATATGAAAATATTTCTCCTGGGAATTCTAGATGTAGATCTTTACCAACAAATTCATCTATACAAATAATTAATGATAAACCGCAAGATTTTGGAATTAAATCCACCCTAACCACATCTTCTACGATAAAAGGTGGAACAAATGAAATAATAATTATAATTTAAATGTCGGTTCATATATATATATATATATATATATATATATATAGAGAGAGAGAGAGAGAGAGAGAGAGATAGATAGATAGAGAGATAGAGAGATAGATAGATATAATCGCATGTAGTAAATTTGATACAATTTATATTAGTGAAAATATTAAAACAATAACGCATCTATAAACCAAAAAAGTTATATAAAAATCGAGGATACATTAATATTTTCTTCCATTTAAAAACCGCCAAAATTGGTAAATTTATTCATCATAAATTATGTAGACGAATAATTGAACCTGCTATATCTCGATTCAGTTCGATTAATTAAAATTTACGTTTACTATATGTTGTGACCAAGTAATTGGTTAAGGAATAACAAATGAAGAGGTTGCAAGTGAATAGTGTATTGAAAAGTACATAGGACAGAAGTTTGTTACATGACATGGGAATGTGTATCGGTTGACCAGCGTTCAGTCTAGAACTGTTGATGTTTGACAGCACCCCCACGAGGGTTATATGTGGCACAAGGCCGAGTTAAATATGGGACATCCGAGCCCGTACGATCGGCCAAAAACACCCCGTAGAACACGCATAAACGGGTTCTGTTTTGTCTACCGCCCCGAACGAAACATTGTCCTTCGGCAAAGCCTCGTCCGGGTTCCTCTCTGCTCAAGGAGAGAGTTCGACAGTAAGGACCTGTTTAACCCTGTTAATATTTAACAGGCCACCCACGGGGGATGTATGTAGGACAAGGCCGAGTTTACCGTGGGTACTCCGAGCCCGTAGGCTCGGACAAAAATATTTCATTAGAACCCGTATAAACAGGTTCAGGATCTGTCTACCGCCCCGGACGAAACTTTGCCCTTCGGCAAAGCCTTGTCCGGGTTCCTCGCTGCTCAAGGCAGGCAGTTCGACAGTAAAGAACAGTTTGGCACTGTTAATATTTCACAGCCCCCCACGAGAGATGTATGTGGCACAAGGCCGAGTTTACGGTAGGTTCTTCGAGCTAGTAAGGTCGGCCAAAAATATTCCATTAGAACCCGCATAAACTGGTTCAGGATCTGTCTACCTTTCCAGACGAAACTTTACCATTCAGCAAAGACTCGTCCGGGTTCCTCTCTGCTCAAGGCAGAGAGTTCGACAGTAAAGAATAGTTTGGCACTGTTAATATTTAACAGCCCCCACCCACGAGGGATGTATATGGCACAAGGCCGAGATTACTATAGATTCTCCGATCCCGTAGCCTCGGACAAAATTTCCCTTGGAACCCGCATAAACGGGTTCAGGGCCTGTCTACCTCCACGGACGACACTTTTCCCTTTGGCAAAGCCTCGTTCGGGTTCCTCTCTGCTCGAGGCAGAGAGTTTGACAGATGAACAGTTTGACACAATTTATATTTAGCCACCCCCCACGAGGGTTGCATGTGACACAAGGCCGAGTTTAACGTGGGATTCCAGAGCCCGTAGGCTCGGCTAAAAATATACCCTATTGGAATCCGTAAAAACGGGTTCAGGGACAGTCTACCACCCCGAACGAGACTCTGCCTCTCGGCGGATCCTCGTCCGGGTTCCTCTCTGCCCGAAGGCAGAGAGTGAGACTGGCTGTCGACGGTGGACAGCTCACAGTTTGGCACTGTGCCCCGTAACCTACTAGTCCTACTACTTTATAGTAAGTGGAAGAGTCCATAATAGACTCTTGACAGGGAAGACATTACAACACTGTAACATGTCTCTTTTTCCTGGCTAAGGTAATTGTAGTCATTTCTCTACAAGGAAGCATTTGTCATTCATTGTCTAAGCAGCCAGTAATGCTTTCGTTTGAGATTTATAAAGATTTTTCTCGTAAAATAATTTTTCCGTGAAAATAGTTTTTTCAAGCTGTTATCACTGTTTCCAGTATTGATGGAGTTTTCCTTCCTAAGCTTTTATTTGTAATAGTGTAGGACATTAGCATCTTGTTTATGTCCTTATTTTCTCTTCGATCTACATGTGATATCCAATTTAGTTGTTGCTGCTGTCGGTAGTCCTTAAGTGATGTTGTTTCTATAATTTGGTACAATTCTTTGTGAATCTGGATCAAGAGTTCACAATGTTCAAAGAAGGATGATTTTTGCCAAGACATTCAAACTTCTCTCGCTTAAAGTCTATTTTAACCATTGAACTGACAAAGCGGTTGTATACAACTGACAGTTTAGATATTTCTGAGCAGGCATGGTGTCATGCATATTATCAATATGAAAGTGTTGCGGGCCGATAAGGATGTCAACCCTACAATCTGGTTTGTGTTGAAGAAAGGTGTGAACAGCGAAGACAATGAGGAAACAAAGGCAAAGGTTTATATTTAAATAAATTATCAGTTTTATTACACACAAACGACGTGGGTTTTTATAACAAAATAGAAAAGGATTGTTACAAGAGGAATTTCTGGATTGTAGTCATATCTGAGTGGACTGGTCTGGTAACCTGGGAGGTCATTGGTTGGCAAGTTGGTCTTCGGTCGGATGGCAGGTCGGTCTTCGAGGTCAGGAAAACAGGACTGTCAGCTAGGGCAGGTAGTACGGAAAAAGTCTTCGGAAATGAAACAACAAAGTTTTTTTATTTCGGAGAGAATAAGGGCTTTTTGAGTATTGCCCTAACAAGGAAAGTTTGTGAGAGTCGCTCCAGAGAACTCGGTCGTGGGGTCCGCGAATGACGGGACCAGCAGGAACGTGTTAGCGACAGATAGCTGTAATGGTTGCCATCTGAATCATCGGAGATATTCCAACTTATGATTGGAAACCTCCTGCCTCCTGGCCATCTACTCCAGCGATTCGAGCGAATCGTCGGAGATATAACTTATGATTGGAAACCTCCTGTCTCCTGGCCGTCTACTTCAGCGATTCGAGCGAATCGTCGGAGATATTCCAACTTATGATTGGAAACCTCCTGTCTCCTGGCCGCCTACTTCAGCGATTCGAGCGAATCGTCGGAGATATTCCAACTTATGATTGGAAACCTCCTGCTTCCTGGCCGTCTACTTCAGCGATTCGAGCGAATCGTCGGAGATATTCCAACTTATGATTGGAAACCTCCTGCCTCCTGGCCGTCTACTTCAGCGATTCGAGCGAATCGTCGGAGATATTCCGACTCACAGATGGAAACCTCCTCCCTAAACAGGGCCGAGTCGGTGAGACGATACTCAGTGGTGGATCGACAGCAGAAGGCAGGATCTCACCGAAGAGTATCGCTCAACAGGACACCGAAGAGATCAAAAGTGTACATCAAGATACTGGATATAAGTTCAAATACTACCCCGCTGATCTTAGTCCCCGGGCCGAGAAAGTCGTTTTTTGCTAAAAAGAGGTCCAATTTATGGCATTCCGTGAGTTCATCTACCCACTGGTTACTGGGAGTAGAGAGCGCTAAATATGAAAATATCCCGATAGTTGTTTAATTGCGAGTTAACATTTCTTTATACAACATCTACTCCTTGACTGCTGATTCATTTCACGGGGTAGTAAGAGTTGTGTATGTCAAGGTCGTCCTGCTTGTTTTTGTTCAAGAGCGGCCAACAGCAGCGGCGACAAAAGTCTCGATCTAACGAGGCTATTTGAGGAGATGACGAGTGTTTTCAGGTTGATGCTTTGGTTTTGTCGCAATTTGCGGTGTTGCGAGAAACTACCTCCGCCGCATCCTATTCAATTTCTTTTCTCCTGCACTATTGTAACTGATCCGTACACTGAGGTCCCTGAAGTGCTTAGTGTTTCATAATTCCACATTCTGAATTTCTGTGATGAATTTAGGGCTTAGGTGCCATCATTCTAATTCCACATCATAGTTTCTGTTTTGGAAATGTTTATCTTGAGTCCGATTTCTTGGAACATTTTGCAGAGGATGTTGATTTTCTGTTCAAGATCATTCGTATCCCAATTATGAATGTTTATATCATCAGCATAGCCACCTTCATTATCCGTATATTGGCCTCACGATCGTTCTCTTTCCTTAATAGATTCTTATTGATGTGGTATAGAATGCTTTAATGGTCAGTGCCCATCTCATTATATATGTTTGTAAATGCACAAGGCATAGTCTAGGAGAGGATTAAATAGACCGGGGCTTTTATTTCCTTCTTGTTGTACTCCTGCTGAGGTTTGAAATGTTTCTGTATTGTGGACATCGCCAGACATGTAAGATTCTCTAGATTGATACAGTTCCTCTATGAAATCGATGCATTCAGTGGATTCGGAGCTTGGGAGGCGCTTTCTAATGGATGAGAAGAGCGAGTCTCTATTGATGTGGTCATATACTGCTCTGAGGTCGAAAATGCAGGTACACAGTATACTATTGGGGAGGTAAGCAATTTCTTGGATTTGTTTGATGACATATACGCCATCATTGCATCCCTTACCAGAACAAAATCCAAGCAGTTGACTTTTATAAAACGATGAGAGGCGAGTTAATATAATGTTCATTATTACTTTCATTATTATGGGTCCAATTGAGATACCTCTGTATGTGTGAGGACCTTGAATTCTACCTTTCTGTTTCCATATTGAATGATAAACCTCAATTTTGGGAGTTTAATTTCTGATTCCAGACATCTTTCATCAAATAGATTTGGTTTGTTGTGTTTTACGACATATCAATTTCAATGGGTTATTTAATGCCGACAACTTTCTTTTTTTTCTGGTAATATTTTGTTTTGTAAAAAATCTATTTCTAGTAATATTTTTTTCCTCAAAAATGTATAGCTGGTAATATTATTTTAAAACATGTATTGCTGGTAATATATTTTTTTCCAAAAACGTATTTCTGGTAATAGTTTTTTGTTTTTTTTCTTCAAAAAATTATTTCTGGTAATAATTTTTTTACAAAGTATTACTGGTATTAAAAGCTATTTTTACACTTTTATAATGCTTTTTACCTTAGTTTCGGGGTTAACTATTTATCCATAACTGGGACTCTAACAGGTACTACCACCCCGGGTTAGAGTGGACCTGGGAACACCAGCAATTATGGGGTGGTTCCACGCTCCTCAAAACCTCCTGATCATAGACCTTGCTGTTGGACGTAGTTTATCGTCTTACCCAGGACGTGGATGCAGTGTATCGTCATACCCAGGTCGATCATCAAATAGAGAAATTTGTTATTGAAATATCGAGTGATGCATTTCATTCCATAGTTTTTAATAGATTTCTTAATTTCTTCGTCAGTAGGTGTGTTGGGATTGCTATGAATTGAGTGTGAAATCAGAAGGTTTTTTTTTGTTTAAAATGATAAGCGTGAAAAGCATGTTCTTCATGTTAATCACAACAATATTAAGCATAGACATACAAGTTGAATAAATCTCAAGGCAAAATTGAACAAAGAAACAACGGTAGTCGTGAATTCAATTAGAAAAACACTGAACATTTATATACAATTAATACAATTTGGAAAAGCTTGTGCTTTGGTTATATGGATGTTTGACGAAGTGTGAATTAAGTACCTTAATGAATTACAGTTCAAGAATGTTCCTTTGTTTAGAAAATGTTCACATGTAATATTAAGTAAAATTTATCGAAAGATAAATTTGAAAGTAATGTATTGCGAGATTTTTCTTGGTTTTGTTTGTTCTTGTTCTGACAGAGTTTTTCACCCTGGACTCTATTTTATTTTGTCTTATGCTAGAATTACTATTTCTGTTTGGTAGTGTAGTTAACACTTTTTTTTAGAAATGTGTAATGAATTTAGAGAGAGACAGAAAGAGTTTGAAAGTTGAGTCAGGTGTTGACGCGCGAAAAGTCCTTAAGTCAAAATGTAGACACGCATGGATCTGTGTGGAATCTCTCTGAAGGCGAATTACTGACTGGTGAATTGGACTGAAATACGTCCTTTTATTTACTTCGGGAAGTTAAAGTAGGCTCGCGTGAAATTGGCGGTAAAACAGATTTTTGGCGATGGATACACATTCTGGGGTCGTCTCGACCAATAATAAGCCGAGTTTCACAATGTCTGGTGTTGATTGGTTGAGACTAGTTCTTATCGAATAGTCTATTTTTTAACGGGAGTGAGTGGAAAAATATGGTCGATTCCACAGGTTCATTATTGCTTCTGTTTGACGATGGACTTTGTAATGATTGGATGAAAATTAGTATGTGTTCTATTTCATTGGGAATTTTAAGTTTAGTGGGGTTAGGGTTTAAATTGTGTCACTTCTATGATTTTTCCCTTTTTTTTCCAGATTTTAACTCATTGTCTATGCTGCTTTCCTTCATTAATTTCATTTTCCAATTTTCTGGTTTCTCAAAGAATTAATTACTTTATTTTCTTTGTTAATTATTTGGCATTTTCCCTTCCATTGCTTTTTTTTTTCTTGTATTAATCTTTTCAGCACTTGAATTTTGCCCCATGAATCTATCGTTTTTCATTCTAGGTATTTTTGCAATGATCTCACATACTTCAGCTAATGAAGATATGATAGTATTATTTGATTCCTTTATGTTGTGATCAAAATTTGCTGACATCAATTTGGATTCTAGTTCATAACTTAATTCTAAATTCGATTTTATACCTTGATATTTTTCTTTATATGGAAGGAAGCGAGTTATTTTGTTCGCTATATAGATACAAGCAGTCTATGATCTGATCCAAAATAGTTGTATATTCTATCATCTGTCACAAGTCTGAGATGCTGAAGTCAATAATCTTATTTGTTACATTATCTTGGCTATTCCATATGATGTGTTTAATGGAATGATTAAAACATGTGTTAAAAATGGTGTATCTTTCTGAGCAACAGAAGTTTGTCAAGAATTATCCTTTACTGTTTCAGATTTCCGTTCCAAAGGATGTGACTTCTTACCATCAAAATACCAGTAGGGCTTAAACTGCTTGAGTTACAATTAAAATCCACATTAATGCAGTTTTCTGTTTTCTTTTTATAATATACAATTTTTTCTGGACCCTGTATAGATTTTCTCTTTTTCTGAGACAGTGATTCCTTCACTAGGGGTATAAACTGATTTCACCTGGATCTTACAGCCATGTACAACAATGCCATCATTTTTTGTGACTGGTGTACGATATGTTCTGTTATAATGTCTTCATGATATCTTTCTTGTGGCCAGTGCAAAATCAATTGTATCCCAAATGCGCGGAGGAGTCACAAATAAGTCCACGTATCTCTTGCATCAATATTTGTTTTATAGCATTCTTATAAAAGGAAGTGAATCCTGAAAACAACTTATCATGACTGGACGTTGATTTGTCCTATTTTCTATTTGAAGGACATTTTAAGTTGGTATTCTGTTGACATTTTTTGTTGATCTCGATAAGTGATGTGGCTGACTAGATCATTCCTTACCAGTAAGAGACTTTTCGACTTCGGCCTGTTGTTTCACCGAGGGGCGCGTCCCTTGGTAACCCACGTGACAGACGATGCAGTACTTGGTCATAATTCATTTTTATGAAGTCAAAAAGTTGTTAGTTCCTTCTCCTAGATAGATGACCATTAAGATGGTTAGTGATCTCTATCTATTTGGTTGTATGTCAGAGGTTACCTTCTCCTAGATAAAGTGCATTCACTTCGGCATATAATATTTTGATAGTGAAGTTATTTCACGTTTTATTGAGATACAACCTCTAGTTAGTTGGGCGTTAGCTCATCAATAGTTCTTCTACCTTTTAATATGTTTTATTTTTCATCATACGCGGTTGTTAATAATCCGCTTCATTCTAAGTTAATTGAAGTGTGGGTGGCAGTTTTTCGCCGACAACCTGAAAATAAATTTAATCTCAGTTTTTACATCAAGAAAAAAAGGCGATTTTTTTTATTCTTCACACCTTTACTCTACTGTTTTAGAACCGGTGTTTGGTGGTGTAATTTTGGAAGCCATCATCAAATTCACATACGAACTTGAAACAAGGAACTTTCTATTCTTTCCTCGTCATTTTATTGATATGCAACACTAATAAATTAGATTTTAAAGTTTGCCGAAAACCCACAAACAAAAATGAACTTATCAATTTCTATTCCTACCACAACTGACGAATAAAACCTGTAATAATTATAGGCTTTTACCTCAGAGCACTTAGGATATATAACACTGAATACCTAAATGAAGTAGTGGAATATATTGAGAAAACATTCAAACTTCTCCACTACACACAACGTTTTATCCTCAACGCTAAAAAACGTGCTCACAAAATCCATACAATCCAAAAAAAATACGATACTGTTAAAAATTTCAAAAGATTCACAGGTTTGCCCTCCAACACCCTTTTGACTAAACTCGCTAACGAATTAGCCATCCCTAACATCAGGATAGTTAGCACCACCTCCAAAAAAATCGGGGAAGAAAAATAAACCAAATTATCAGATAAAATGTCTACAGTGCAAAAACATTTACGTGGAGGAAAACATCACGTAATCTAAAAACCCGAAACTATAAACACAAGAGAGACTTGCGTTTAGACAGACATTCTAACACTCTAGTCTTACATCGAAATAATGTAGGACATAACTCTGATTTCACTGATGCCAGCCTAATTTTTAAAAGAAGATCGTAACCCTTTAAAGAGAAAATATTATGAAAACATATTTATAGCATTACTACCCACTATAAACACTAGCTTAAAACATTGCATCGCATCATCTTTCTACAAATACATCACTCATTAATCTATCTTATGTCTAATATATAAAATAATGAAAAATACGCATGAGAAATATTTTGATGATAAATCCAACCAAAACATGATTATTACAATAACTTGCAGTGTTTCAACGACTCACACAGAGGTGACGACAACAGACGTTCTCCCCACACACAGATACATACACGAGAATATGAAACCCCAAACAAATACAAAATTATTGCAACATTTCTCTACATTTCCCCGACATATACGAAGGTGATATCTATAGACATTCCTCCAACACTTATACACTGACATGAATTAACGTTACTGCTCAACATACATCTAGACAAACAAGCGTTTCTTTACACATACATTCATGCACAATTACACACTTTAACACCCAAAATGTTCCTCACACATATTTATATATTACCTATTGCATTAATACACGTGACACGTATCTGTCCAATGAGAACTAAGCAAAAATTATAACAGCACACTGTGTCTCTTTGCTTTTTTCATTTCTATCTTGATCTCTTTTGTCCGTTTTTTAGCGTTTTTATTATATTCTTACTCTGTCCTGGACATTGAATTCTACCTGGATTCTATCCTCTTGGGAATTTATAAATATATGTATATATATATATATATATATATATATATATATATATATTGACCACTAATATTATATATATATATATATATATATATATATATATATATATATATAAACATATTTAGGAGTATATCTAAACTTTGGTTGTCCTGTTATTACCGGGATGTAAAAAAGACATATCCATTTCCATACCTGAGGATGATTGTATGCACAATCGAAAGCTTGTAGTAAAAAAAGACCTTATACAACTGGAATTTATAAACAGGAATCATAACATTCATCTACAGGTTCGAGGTTAATGTATTTTATTAAAAATTGTTTGCGAGTGTGATTCTTGCCATTTCTATCATTAACTTCACTATCTGCTTTTTGTATGAATTATTCATGTAATATATATATATATATATATATATATATATATATATATATATATATATATATATATATATATATATATATTGACCACTAATATTATATATATATATATGTCTCCTGTGGTAAAATATATCTTATTTAATTTGGATTTTTATTTTTATTTCTTTCTTTTGCATATATATATAATAAAAGTTTAGACTATCTTAAATCTCATTAAAGTTTGTGATATTTTATTATCTCCTTTGTTAATAGTTTTATTTTGCTTTTGGCGATATGATCATCAATATGTTTAAGAATTGTACTAAATTTTGATAAGTCACAAATTAACCTGCGAAAGTGGGTGGTGGTTGTGTGACCAATGTAGCCGCTAATGTTTTGTGATTGTTGGTATTTTTTATTTAAATTCACCCAGTAGAAGAAGGTTACTGAGTGAGATTATTGTAATGGCGTAAGTTAGTAGGAAGGAGGAGCAATAAGTGCATAACATGAGGATATGAAGGATAGATATCGATTGGCTTTACACAAGAGGAGCTTAAGATTGTAGTGGTCTAGGAAGCATCCTCTGAGAAGTCTGTTCGACAGGGTTCTAGCTGAAGCTCTACACTGATGGAACGAAGAAATGTATCTCGTTTAACAATTTACATAGTAATAGTGATAGAATGTATGAGAGGCTAGCAAGGGAAAATAGAGTTTTGCTGCAATGTGATACTCTTCGGAGCTGAGCGGTAATGTATATGTTTTTCATACAAAGAGGAGCGCAGGTTCGACTCCTGCTGGGGAGAATATTTTCTTTATTAATGTTTCTCTAATGTGTAAGCCACAGACGTAATGCATAATGTTTGAAGTAAAACTAAAAATGGTTCGTCTATTTCAAATACGATTATCCACTAATAATAACATTTGAAGTAATAAAATGTCGAAATAAAAATAAATTCATTGTGTGTGTTTGTAAAATTTCAGTTATAACTAAAAAAAATATCTATCAAAGCACAATATGAATATGAATAATAAAGACAAAAGAAAAAAGTATTTTAGCCAACGCATTCCATTTTCTGATGAAATTTATCCATGCAAAATCAGTTATGTGCTATGCATGATACACGCTTAGGCTATCATGTATCTTTCGATACATGACTGACGAGGCAGATTTTTCCCGCAGTAGGTTGCCATTTCTTTCTGCGGTAGACCAGTTGCCATCTAAGGCTATGAAACTCGGTCTGTCCCGCTATTTACCCATAGCTGGTGGAGAGAAAAGGATTCATACCTCCCCCAAGGGTATTAGCACATAAGTGAAGGTAATGGATTCAACTGGAATTCGAACTCGGCTCTCTGATTCCTTAATCCGAGCCGATATCCATTACTCTAGGCAAAATTAGGTTTCTTGAATTTCAAATTTATGAACCCTTTTAAATTTAAATATTTTGTAAAACTAACGACATTTTTATCTTTGTTTATAAACATTTGTTGCAAAATAAAACCCAATCCATTTGTCTTGATAAAATCCATCAAGGACGAAACAAAATGGCTGCGATAAACCTTCCTTCTGTTTTTATTATTAATATTCACCTGCATGATCTGCATTACAGATACAAATATCATTTACGAATATAAATGTCCCTTAAGGACCTCTGTTCCTAATCAATCCAAATTCGCAAATAATTATATTGGATGTACTACAACATTTAACAAGAAGACTGAACCCTTTATTTCGCTCACTGGGGTAGACTGTTCTAGTTTCACGTGTCATGTTTTAATGGATGTTAGTTATCAGTTATCTCCTGTTAATTCCCCTCTGAAAGTTCTCCACTGCCTTAACCGGGTTTGAACTCACACTATTTGGGTCCTGTCACTGGATCTAACTCCTTTATCCACTGTGCCATGTGTCCTCGAGGAAATACAAAATTATTGCAACATTTCTCTACATTTCCCCGACATATACGAAGGTGACATCTATAGACATTCCTCACACACTTATACACGTATATGAATTAACGTTACTGCTCAGCATACATCTAGACAAACAAGCGTTTCTTTACAAATTCATTCATACACAATTACACACTTTAACACCCAAAATGTTCCTCATATATATTTATATATTACCTATTGCATTAATACACGTGACACGTTTCTGTCTAATAAGACTGTGCCATGTGTCCTTGAGGACACATGGCACAGTAGATAATCCGTTTAGCAGTTTTCTTAAACAATCTACTGATAAAATATATTTCCTGGCTTCCCAAACCCCTTCTTAAACATTCCGGTTGTATTCTGTTTATTTCCCGTTCCAAGTGACACCATATTGCATTTTTTTATATTCATGTCAGGAATTTTCGCGATATTATCCTCTGATATATTTGTATTTTGTCCAAATTTAGCTTGTACAACAGTGCTTTCGATTTACTTCCGAAAACAGTCATTTTCCAAAGGTAACAGCGTGATGAAAGTCTATTTGAATATTTTTGCAATCTTGATGCTGACGTCAATCCTGGCATGATCCTGAATATCCCTGCCTGAAATGCATCTCCACAATATGTCTGAACACCCGCAATGAAGCATGAAAGCGCTCGCTGTTTTGCCTTGCTTAAACTGTCAACTTTCTGAATGGAAAATGTCAAAATTTATCAAGTAATTTTCCATTGATCCTCACTCTAATCTTTTTGATGTTTCCATATTTCAACTTCCTTTTCTTTTTTCTTTCTGGAGATATAGTTTCTTGGGCATTACCCTTCCATAATGCTTTCTCGACCTGTTGCGGAATCTAATTCAACATAATTTGACAGAAGCTGACCCATATCTTTATAAACGTTTCGTTTTCCCAAAGAATTGGCTTCGGGAAACTGCGCCTCATATTCCCTTAGTATTTTACATTTTTTTCTTTTCTTTCTTGTTTTCCCCTTCACTTTTAGCAACAAGACGAACTCTGACATTTGTTTGCAGAACTATACTGATTTGTAATCTTATATTCAATTCTGTATATATTTTATGCTTTTATGAACAGATCAATATATATATATATATATTGTGTATTTAGGCAGCATTTTTTCATTGATGCATGTTTCATTAAATAATATGGACAAGTGTTGTCTATTTTATGTAAATTCTTTTCATATCGCCTGATAAGCTTAATAACATTATCATTAAACGAAGAAAGAAAATCACAATATTGATACATACTTTTTTAATCCTATCTAAGCTTTCGGCTTACACAAGCCATTATCAAAAAAGACAATATTACAATGGCTTCTTTTACCAATTATATGTATTTAAGAATATTCTTAACTGTCTATAATTGGTAACAGAAGCCATTGGTTTATACCAACGGCTTTCCATAGTTAATACTTCTCGTTTTCATTCTCGCATGGTCATGTGTGACGTTACGAGCTGCACGAGTTTGTCGTTGCTTCTCTTCCCTGTAAACAGAAATAGACTATCATTGCTGTTTTGTCCGTGTATTGCTTAATATATTGTAGTGTAATTGTCATCTTTGATAATGGTTTATGTAAGCCGAAAGCTTAGATAGGATTAAAAATATGTATCAATATTGTGATTTTCTTTCTTCGTTTAATGATAATGTTATTAAGCTTATCAGACGATATGAAAAGAATTTACATAAAATAAATAGAAAACACTTGTCTATATTACGTAATGAAACCTGCATCAATACATATATATATATAAATAATTTGTTCACTTAAATCTAATTAATTTCAGTTCCCTCCATCCGTAGAAAGAATTAGGCTCACGTAAGCTATCTCAACGTCATGAAAATGTCTTTCGTCACCTGTCAAGTGACGCGAAAGGTTATGACCTGCTTTGTTTTATTTTCTGTTTGCATCTTTTCGGCGCAGAGTCTTGGTTCAAAATATTTTAAATAAACATTGTAATTTCTGATTTTATTAAAATAAGTTTTGAAGAAAGGATAATTGATTTCTAAAAGAATTTCAAAGTGATATTTTGATCTTTTTTATAAAATGTAAAAAATGATTTAAAGTGATTGATTATCTGTCAATTTTGATGGCAAAGAAAAAGATTTTTGGCGAAAATTTCGGACGTGCTAGGAGCGATTAAAAACTGTAAAAAAAATACCCCAAAAATACTTTGATATTTCCTCTTTAATAGTGACATGGGCATTTGGACGATGTAATTTTGTTTTCGTCAAGTTTGGCGTCTTTTTCGTCGTGCTGTGCTCTTTTTTGGCGATCTCGTCGAGGTACCTAATTTAACTCATATTAAATCCCTAAATTATTTGTAAAAGAGTTAAATATTTAAATTGCTAGCAAACATCAAATTAATTTCTTCGGTGATTTTTTAAACATTTAAATTACTATTAAACATTAAAATCTGTTTTTTTTTACATAAATTCCTAAAATTACCACCCCTCCTCTTCCTTCGTAAAACCTAATTACAGCTTCTTTCTCTTTACTTTCCCCTTCTTTCTTTCTTTTTTCTTTTTCTTTTTTCTTTCTTCTCCCCCTTCCCTTTCTATATATCACTTCCGTTAAGTTAACAGATTAAATAGGTCAATGTCTAGTCCCTCCTCCCCTAATACTAAGTACGATAGATATAAATATTAAAATAAACCCTCTCTAAACGCGATCATGTCTCTCACACCACTCCTCACTACCCTCTCTGTTAAATTACATAAACTTAATAATATCCGTCAAAAGTGTAAATGTTCATTTCATTTTTCGTTTCATCTTTTGGAAGTGTAGTCTGATGATCCTGCGTCCTTTAAAAGGGCTATGGTGAAATAAATTATTACATAGTGGTCTGTTTTTCTTAAAAAAAAATCTCAGAATTAATCTGGAGAAAACGACACTTTGTATAAATGAAAAAGAAAAATAGGAAAACTGTATGTAGTTTTAGCCGACGCTTTTCTTCCAATGTCGACTTTTTCAAGGTCCCAAAAAACGAAATGAATTTATTTGAACAATATTTCTATATATAAAAGATTCTCTGACAACATTTGACTCAATGAATATATATGAGCGTTTGTAAATTCTTCTATTAACATCATTATGAAACGTGCATGACCACACGTGCACTCGAACACAACAAATACAGAAAAAAAAATTAAACCAATTTTAAATGTACATAAAAGAAAAAATCGATAAAATATAAGCAGTAAAATGCTGATATCCCCTGAAGAGTGGACGGACAGGTCCTCCTACGAAACTCCGGAGTCGGAATGCTGAAGGCAAATCAGCTAAGTGCCAAACATTTACTCACATTAATCCTATCAATACTCCATCTTTACTTTGATATGGAGCACTTTATTGCAAAGACTGCCTGTCACAAATGTCTTTTCTCTCGGTAGCACATTAACTGTCAGCATTTTAGCTTCATACTATCTTTGGCGTTTGTTTACATTTATAAAAACAATACGCTAGAATTAGCTGTTTCTCTCTGCTAAATGATGATAGCTCGGCGGTAGAACCTCTGACTGACACCAAATTGGTCGGGTTTCGGTTCTGGCTTAAAGCATTCGTATGTCTAGTTGCACTTAGGAGCTGCGAAACAGTACTGTCTGCGAATGATATATATGTTTATATATATAAATATATATTGTCTATTTCGGCAGCAATCTCTCGTTTATACAAGTTTCATTAAAGAAGACTGAGAAGGTACTATGATTAAGCTCTTTATTTAATTTTTAGCGTATTCGTATAAGTGTTGGACAGAAAATGTGTAAAAATTCTTAAAATGTTTTACATATCCGAGCGCTTTATCAAGGATAAATTTTATTTTACATGAATTTATGGATTTTTTTATCTACCTATTATTTTATCGACGTATGTAGAGTTATAGGAATGTTTTATTTTCCAAACACGGTCAGCACATTGTGGCCGTGTTCATGGTTGATATTATTGAGTGTTGGCTTTTTCATTTTTATTATTAGTGCTTCCGTTATTTTTTGACTCTTTTTACATGTGGATGAGGCTATTTTCTTTTTTTTTTCTACAAGTATATTGAGGATGCAGTTCCCCTGTGTTACTTTGGATATTGCCTGACAAACATACCACGGGTTGACCCAAGACTTGTGAGTGAAATTGGGTAGACAGAACTCTTGTGGACCATCTCTAACTGTGCTAGCACGAAGCCACAAGTCATCGTGACCGAGGGCTTGAGCGTGCTGGCCTTGTTCAAATGTTTGATCACGCTAGATAACACTCTCTTTCCCAGAAACATATATATACTTAAGGTCTGCTCAGAATAGTTGCAGTATAAACCACAGTTGGGTTCGATGGATGTTGAGCAAACACAAATGTGCCTGAGCTAGCGTCTGCAATAGGGATTATCTAGCCGCCCTTGTAGACGGGTATCCTCGAATACGTGTGGCCAGCTATTAGATAACTGATTTGTTTTCTTGTTCTTTCCTTATAATGTTTTTCTTATAATTTTTTGCATTATAAAGAAATATACAACTACATTCTGCTAATCTGTTGTGCTACTGGTGAGGAAAATATTTATTATTAATATATATATATATATATATATATATATATATATATATATATATATATATATATATATGCAGAAATATAGTCTTAAAGTGTGCTATATTTATGGGATAAAGTGCTATATATATATATATATATATATATATATATACATATATATATGTCATTCACAGACAGTACTGTTTCGCTGTATCACAGCTCCTCAGTGCGACTAGACTTCCGAATGCCTCAAGCCAGGATTGAAACACAACTAATTTGGTGTCAGCCAGAGATGTCTTCACTCGGTAGAGTTACACAACTAAATCTAGCATATTGTTTTTACAATTGTAAACAAATGCCATCAGCCAAAGTGCTCCATTCATAGTAGCGAGCATAAAGATCAGAAAGATGTTTAAAAAGTCTCTAATATGAAATAACTTTTTTATTTTAAAGCTTCAAAGAACATTTTATAAATGAAATATAAGGATATAAAGGCAAATTATATAATTCCAAAATATAAAGCTCAATAAACTTATTTTGATAAAGTTATAAGAATAATTATATTATGTTACGTTAAAAGACAGTTTATAAGGATAGGCGGGGAAGATAACGAAAAACCCTAGACTTGAACAGGATTGAACACAGATTGTAGTGATTGGGGGAAATATCCTCTTTGGAGTTGGTTCCATAGAGCAGTTGTTCGTGGGAATTTACTGATGGAATACGTAAGGAATGTGGTTGGTTTGTTACAATGCAAGTAGCATAAGCCGTGAAGATTAGACCTGACGGAAGCAAAGAATGTACTTCATCGGTTCACTTTCCATGGATGTAGCCATAGAACAGTGAGAGGCTTGTTACTTCTCGCCTGTGAGATTGGAGGGTGGAAAATAGTTCATCACCCACAAGGACTCGAAGACGCTTTTGAACGCTATCAAATATGACAACAGTACTCCATATTCAGCCTGATCTGGCACTTGGAAAGATAGACGATAGCATGGAGTCAGGTTCTTATTGGAGTCATAGAGGGTGCCGACCATTTTACCGGCATCTTTATTGATGGATCGTATGTACAAGTTCCATGGCGGCAGTTCTGTGTCAGATCGACGATGATGGAATGCAATTAGTTTAGTTTTTGAGGCATTGAATATAGCAAGCCAGTTTTCCCTCACTGCCAATATTTGATCACCAAGAGTTTTAGGGACGCACCAGTATATAGTCGTATCATCGGCATAGATTTTTATAAATGATCGGATTATATTTTTAGGCAGATCATTTATGTAAATCAAAAAGTGGGCTGTTCTGAGAAGTGAACATTGGGGACGCCTTCAAGGACCAACCTGTTATGAAGAATTTTATAATGAAGAAGACCCTTCCAGTGATTCCATAACTGAAGCGCTAAGTGTAGTAAACCTTTGTGCGATACTCCCTGAACCATAACGTTAGATATCTTAAAAGCCTTCGAGATATTTAATGCTATAGTTCAGGAGGTGTTTTTGCCTCACTAATTCTTGGAATAATGATAGTTAAGACGTCAGCAGTGGACCGGGCCGCTCGAAACCCGTACTGCTTGTTGTTGAAGAGATTCTTCTTATCTAGGTGCTCAACGACCTTCTTGTTGATTATAGCCACCAAAAAGCATATTTTAAAGATCTGCTGACCGTTAAATGTATAGGCAGAAATAAAAGCAAGTTGAAGTAAATTGTATTTCTTTATCAGGCTTTCTACAAAATCGTACTTTGTATGCTATAAGTTTTATGTTTCAACTTAGTATATATTATCTTTAGTTTTACCATTGACTCTCGCTTCCTTTACGTATGAGACGTGTTTAGCAATAGAATGAAAGAAAATATGAAAATCAAGCGCTGTTAGTTTGATATTCTAATAAAATCATCACTACTAATAAAAAGTGACACTTTATATGCAAACTGAACTTAAATTTAACTGTTTTTGAACACTTACACTTTGAGAGTACCTTATAAGAATAAATAGAAACAAAATCAACAGAAATAGAAACATACATTTAGAGTTATTGAAACTCCAATTTTGGATCGATACTTGGTTACTTTACATATGAGGTTCATATATACGATGTTAAAAAGTTCTCGGCCTGACCCAATTCCAAAGATTTGGCAAGAATATCAAATGCCAAATTATTTTTAAGATAATTTTACGTGATACTTTTTTGTATCTATTTTAATAATAAAATTATGATCCCTGTCTTTAAAATTATTTTATCCTGATGTGGCAACAAAAATCTGTTTAAATATTTTTTTTAGGATCGATATGGGCACCAATTAATTAAGACTCAATAATTATATTCGATTGAGACGTAAAGTACGGCCACTTTCTTATAAAATTTATTTAATTCCTCTTCCCAAAATTATGTTATTATTCAGAACATTGCTCGGCATGTCTCGAGGCTTACGTGTTGTAACAGGCATAATGTAAAGCGAGCTTTCCTTCGGGATGAAATTCCTTATTTTTCTGAAGCACTCAGCTCAGCAAGAGCCCGTTATTGGGAAATATAGGTCACTGTATGGCGCACGTTATATTTTCTGGATAAGATTCGTTTCTCTAAATATCTGTCTGAAGGCGACGTCTTGTTTGGAAACAGAACCAAAGCTAAACATTTAGCTTATTTGATTAAAATGAAATTCGGTTCGAATGTCGTCACGGGCAGACATATTAATTTGTCCAAAATTGTTGGTCCTGACCTGGAGTTTGGAATTTTCTATCCCCATAGGAACATTAAAAAAGGTAAAGGCATTCAGTAATTTCGAAATGCTCAGTTATTCAAGCATCTGCCAAATTCTGAGGAGCGTTCTGGGCGTTGATCTATGCATAACAAGGAGGCTGTTCCTTCATGTTTCAAAAATTATCCAAACACGTTTGCATTTGATCTCACAGAAATATTCCCAAGATCATATTGCATTTTATACCCCCCGACGGTTGGGTTACCTGTTTCTTTCTTTTATGTGCCAAGACCTGAAGGGACATGAATGATGATCACAGTTCTCCACATCTCGCTGCCTTTTGTTATCAATGTTAGTCTCTCTTTACTATCCGTCCCACCCTCTGTTTTACCATTCATTTACACAAGTTGGTTAGGTCGATTTCTCCTTGCCCGTGAGTGTCAAATTTTCCTGGCCCTTTTTCTTCATTATTTACAACAGATAATTCAACTATTTCTGATTTTAAATATCAGTGATACACGCTTAGGCGATCATGTATCTTTCGATACATGACTGACGAGGCAGATTTTTTTCCCGCAGTAGTTTGCCATTTCTTTCTGCGGTAGACCAGTTACCATCCAAGGCTATAGAACTCAGTCTGTCCTGCTATTTACCCATATCTGGGGTGGGGAGAAGAAGGTTATTCATACCTTTCCTTGGGAAAGTAATGGAATGGAATGGATTCGGCTGGAATTCGAACTCGGCTCTCCAGTTCCTCAATTTCCTTTGTTTACATTTTCTTAAAACGTCTTCGTTGCTCACACGCATCGTCCGTAGTATTCTCAGCTTTTTTTTTTTTGAAGAACCACATCTTCAGTGACGATTCTGGAACTCTGAAAGTCGGGGAGGGACCACAGGTGGGTCGAGATCTTTCTGCGGAGGAGGAGGTGCAATTCAAGAAGCGTCTTTATTTTCAGACTACACCACTATCGTATACTCTTTGAAAGAGCAACTCAAAGAGCTTTGTTAATTCCTCTATTGATTTTCTTGGGTTCCTTTCAAGTGGCCAAACTTTAAAAAACAAAGACAAATATTTATATTATTAGGCCTGACAAAGGTGCAGGTGTTGTACTATTAAATTATACCGACTACGTCAGTAAAATGTTATCTATTTTAAGAGATAGTAGGAAGTTTCGGAGAATTGGAAATGTCTCATGTGACGATACTTTAAAAACTGAATTTCGATAAAAGAAGAGATTCTTGGAACTTTATAACAGTAAATTTCTAACTAAAATAAGTATTATTTTTTATTTTTTTGTGTGTGTACAGCAAGAAAATATGAAATGTTTATTGACAATTATTTTCATTTTGCGAATACATCCATTTAAAGTTAACTGACCTGCAATAATGTTAAGAATCAGGCTAAACGATAAATAAATGTGATAGTAGGGTTGAGTTTAAGTATCCCCCCTCTAAAAGAAAGAAAACACAACTAAATTAAAACGGCGAATATTTAGAGTAAGACACTACACAATACTTATGGAACAGTTTTAAATTTATGAACATTAAGATTACATCCTCGGTTATCCATTGAAACTGCTATCCACCGAAAAAAAAGAAGAAAAGAAGCCAGTCCCCACCATGGGCCATTTAAAAGATAGTTGGCGCAGCGGATTGGTTGTTACAAACACCCAATCGAGTGTGCAGAAAATATGATCTTTCTTCGTCTAATTCATTAAAAGGCCAGAGTAGCTGTTAGTGTCTGATTGAGAGGGGGATCAGGGATTGATCTCACCTGATTGGATCGATTTGGTGATGGTGAGTATGATGTTGAAAGATCCGAAACTCCCTGATGAACCAAGTCAAATAACATCACTGACGCCTCGGGCGCCTACTTAAGAGCGTATTTTTGAATTATAATAATATTCGTCCCGTATGTTCCCAACGTCCTCGTGTGTATGGGTTACCGAAAATCCATAAAGAAGATGTTCCAATGAGGTCAATTCCGGCCATGTTGAGCTAAGCCCAGCATAATTTGGCCAAGTGGCTTAATGAAGTTCTTCATCCAATTTTATTTTATTCGGAGTATTGTGTGCCTGATTTGTTTCAGTTTGCTGAATATATGCGCAAATTGAAACACAATTTCGATACTGAAATGATCGTGTCGTTTGATATAACTGGTCTGTTCACGAATGTTCCCCTTGATGAAACAATAGAAATTTGCACTGACTTTTTGTATAGTGACCCCGCAAAGATTCCACCTTTCTCTGAGATTGTATTTGTCGAGTTGATGGGTATGGCTATGAAGTCTGTCTCCTTCAACTTCGACAAATGCATGTATCAACAGACAGAGTAGCGATGGGTAGTCTATTGGGTCCTTCGTTTTTGTTGGATTTCATGAGAAGCAGGTATTTGATAAAATTAATAAGTTTTATCGCTACTTCCGCTATGTGGATGACACGTTTATGTTGTTTTACTCTCGGAGTTTTTCTCTCACCTTAATAATCTCCATCCTTTTTCTTTTTTAAATATACAATGGAGAGAGAAGAGAATAATCAGCTTCCTTTCTTGGATGCATTGGTAGAAAAAATACCTTTGGGTTTTCTTACCAGTATTTACCGTAAACCCACCTTTTCTGGGCTTTACTTAACTTGGAACTTATTTGCTCCCAGATCCATAGAAAATTAATCGTATTAGTACCGCTACTCATCGTGCTATTATTTTGTGTTCCGAGTGCAGACTTGACGTTGAGTTAAAGAAAATTAAACAGCTGTTATTAATAAATGGTTTTCCCCGAATGTTTTGTGACATCTATCATTGAGCAAAAGATCGTTAAGTTCAATGAGGTTCAGAAATATCGTCCTTCTAAATGTCCTATTTATGTAAGACTCCCGTGGATTGATTCAGAGAGTCAAACATACGCCGACAAATTTTCCAATTCCATCAAACGGTGTTTCAATGCTGTTATGGTCCGTAGTATATTTACAACTATAAGGGCTTCCCCCCTTGTCGTGAGGAAGTTTTGCCTGCCAATCAACTAAGTTTAGTAATATATCAATATAAATGTCGATGTGAGATCGACTATGTAGGCAAGACCATCGAGAGTTTGGAGGTTAGGATCGCCCAGCATGTCCTGGGTCAGGTGCGGAAACGGAACCTATGAGCACTTTTAAATTCTGTTGCCTGCAGGACAAATTATTCTACTGAGTTCTTTTCTAGCTTGCACAGGGCACGGACAAGACTCCATTTATACATACTGGAGGCTGTTATTATTCACATGCAACGTCCTGCTCTGTGGAGACAACGGGAGATACAGGGGTTGGACAAAATAATTGGAACAGGTGCAAATTCCACTCCTATATTTCAAAAACCTATTATATTAAGAACTTTAACTAAAACTTCGTAATTGCAGGTTATATCTATTGTAAATACGTTTATTTATCTAATTTACTCTCTCTGTCTTATTTATTTTCAGAACTTAGTAAAATTTAAGCTAAATGCGTGACCTCTCCGAGTTCGAAAAAGGGCAAATTATTGGAGCGTGAATGGCAGGAACCTTGATCTCTAAGGTTGCTGAACTGTATGGTTTTTCAAGAGCTACCATATCAAGAACTATGACGCAATTCGAGAAACAGGGCAAAACCTCTAGCAACTGTAACAATTCGGACCAGACTTGCAAACTTACTGACAGGTACCGAAATTGAAACGGAATGTGGCAAAAATGACATCGGACTACCGTGACTGCTGAGTTAAATAATCATCTGCAGTGTCCAGTTTCTACTAAAACTGTTCGTCGTGAGCTCCATAAGGCTGGATATCATGGAAGAGCTGCCGTAAGGAAACCTCTTCTCTCCACTTGCAACGTTCAGAAGAGGTTGAAGTGGTGCAGAGATCACAATGTCTGTTTTGCAGACCAATGGAAGCAAGTCATATTCTCAGATGAGTCCAGTTTTTCTCTTTTCCCAACTTCAGGGCGAGTTTATGTGTGGAGGCAGTCCAAAGAAGCTTACAACCCTGACTACTTTCTTCCAACAGTGAAGCATGGTGGTGGATCAATGATAGTTTGGGCCACTATATGATGGAAATGTCTCAGTCCAATAGTTGCACTGCGTGGTAGAATCAACAGCAAAGATTACCTGAACATTTTGGGAGATCATGTTCATCCAATGGCCCAGACTTTATAGTGACTGCATCTTCCAAGACGATAATGCTCCAATACATACCGCTCGAGTGGTTAAGAATTGGTATGAAGAGCATGAAAGTGAGTTAGAACACATGGAGTGGCCTCCCCAATCTCCAGATATCAATATTATTAAACATTTGTGGTGCATTTTGGAGCGACAAGTTAGGAGCCGCTATTCTCCACCGTCGTGTCTTAAAGTGTTGGAGCAGGTGTTAATGGAAGAATGGCTGAAAATTCCTCTGTATGAAGTCAGGACGCTGTATGATTCCATTCCTAGACGTATTAAAGCTGTATGTGAAGCAAGAGAACCAACTCCATATTAAATAAATTTTCTTTGAATTTAACAAGTGTTTCAATTATTTTGTCTAACCCATATATATATATATATATATATATATATATATATATATATATATATATATATAATGTCACTTTAATGCGCACATGACCATGACATTACAACGCAGAAGAAAAAATTCCATAGTGGACATTTTTTTCACGTTCAAATGAACACTAAGCATAACTGTCAACCGTTACATTTAAAAGCAAAAACTAAAATTACATTAAGTTTTGTATTACTGTTTGCATTCGTGAACAACACACAGTTTTGTATTACTAATTACCCCTGAAGATGATCTCGGAAGAAGAATGAAAGTACTTGGGAAATGGAAAATCAAATCGATTTTCATAGTTATAGAACATTTCTGACATCATTTAATTGCAATACGCGGAAATCTATCCGAGAGTATGAACGGATTTTATTAAAAAAAATGCAGACATAATGTCCGTAATTTATTTAATCAGACATACAAAAAACTAAATTTGCTTCCTAAATACACAAATATTTCGATATGCGTGTGTGTATTCAGTCAGCACTTCTTCTTTCGTACACGTTTCATTGAATATGACAGACAAGATGCCTTGATTTAGTTTTTCATACAAGTTCTCATGTGATCTTATAATTTTTCTTTTCGGTAGACAAATGATATAAAACTGTTCCATTGTTCTTTCTTTCCGAGCTCTTTCTGCTATACATTTAGCCATTTTCAAGGTTGAAATGTATTAACTGCTAACAAGAAATAGATTGCTGTATGTATGTATTTATATAATGTTTTAATTTTCAAAACACGGTCAAGACATTGTATCCATGATCATAGTTGATATTATTGATTGTTGGGTTTTTTATTTTTATTAATAAGTCTTCCATTATTTTATAGCCTTTTTTAACATGTAGACGAAGTTATATTTGTGTTTTCAACAAGTATGTTACGAATAGGGTCCAGTAGGTCTCCGTAAGTATTCAAATGAGACCTAATTGAGCTATGGTCAGAAAGATGTAGTGTGAGTCTTCTTGTCAAATATGTTGTAGTGTGGCCTATATAATTGGAATAGTTTTGGAACAATTGTACAGTAATTTTATATAAATTGTCTCACAAAAAGAAAACATTATAAGATCACATGAGAAATTGTATAAAAACTAAATCAAAGCACCTTGTCTGTCAATGAAACGTGTATCAAATATATATATATATATATATATATATATATATATAAAAGTGAATATTGAAGTCAGGCAGCCTGACGATTGCGTCTGGCATGAAACAGTTTGTCGCTTCTGAGTGTTGACTTCAATGTTCAGTTATATATATATATATATATATATATATATATATATATATATATATATATATATATATATATATATATATATATATGAAGAAATATAGTATTAGGGTGTGCTATATTTATGGGATAAAGTGCTCAATATCAGAGATAGAGCGTATGTAAATATATTAAATTGCCTGACGATTGCGTCTAGCATGAAACAGACTGTCACCTCTAAGTGTTGACTTCAATGTATATATATATATATACATATATATATATATATATATATATATATATATATACACGTCAGGATTATCAAAATATAAAATCAAATTTTAAAAAAGAAAATATATCGAATTAGACATAAGGATCAAAGAGATTTGTTACTATGCGAACCAAGTTTACGTCGTCTATGATGGTCCTGAGAGTTGTAAGCAATTATGTTTATATCTTGTAACCCTACTTCCTCTATAAAACCGATGGTCAAGTCTGGGATTGAGAGTGCCACCGGAACAAGGAAAGTTTGGCCGAAAATATTTCATGATCCTATTCTACTCAAGCTGATTTCTTTTGTTTTCTTATATGAATTCCTTGAACTACTGCATATTGGGATATCGTCACGCTAGAGATCACTGAGGGCCTACATCGTTTATGGAATCCCTCAGCATGAATGACAAACTCCTAATAGTCGAATGGAGTCGCTTCCCAGGCGAAACTCAAGGCAAACGGCAATTTTATTGAATACTTTTTTTCTGGTCTTATTATCATTTGCATATTTTTGAATTGCAATTTTTATTGCTCATTTTGTGAAAATTGATCTCGAAAATCTTTGACTTTTCTCTTTATTACTTGATAAACATGTATAACCAGCTTGACAGTGGACAAAAGACTTGGATAGTCGCGGTATAAAGAAAACTGAAGAGAAAACTGTCATCTGTCGATGTGCCTCATACTAACTTAGGACGAGTTGCCTTGGATAGAAATACCTGGAGATATTTGTGCCAGTGTGGTATCACAAATATCGAAATCAGTGGTATTGACCGGCTACGAGACGAAAGACAAGGG
This sequence comes from Acanthosepion esculentum, assembly GCA_964036315.1. Taxonomy (NCBI): domain Eukaryota; kingdom Metazoa; phylum Mollusca; class Cephalopoda; order Sepiida; family Sepiidae; genus Acanthosepion; species Acanthosepion esculentum. Next base: position 9,664,110 of record OZ038480.1, read on the forward strand.
GAAAAGCGTCAGCAAATGTTCCTGTTGGTATGTCCCGAGATCCTTGTTGTTGTTGCGCAATATGTGGAATTGTATACGGGACTCTAGCGGTACTGGAGTGTCCCATACGACACAAACATAAAAACTGAGCGAGGTTATTGGATCCTCATACATCGAAATCGTCAGGAGAATCAATTATAAATGGATGTGCGATGTGGTGTAATGGATATCAGGCTCAGATTGAGAAATCAGAGAGCCGAGTTCGAATTCCAGTCGAGTTCGTTAGATTAACTTACCCTTGAGTAAGCGAATCACAAATACCCTTGGGAAATGTATGAATCTGTCTCTTCTCTCCCCAGGAGAATAGCAAACAGACTGGTTTCTTTAGCCTTGGTTGGCAACCACTCTAACACAAAAAGAACTGGCAACCTACTGCGGGAAGAAATCTGCCTTGTCAGTCATGTATCAAAAGATACATGATTGCCCATGCGTGTATATAGCACTTAACTTGCTGACTGATTGTCAATTAATATTAAATCAAGAATGTGGAATGTTCCTTTAAATGAATCCGACATATGTAATATAACAACACGACAACAATATTATCAAGGAGACTTGCATTACAATATTAATTGACAATACAAGTATACTTCACCATGAAAGTATAAAAAACATAAATAATGATACAACCAACACTAAATTAGATTAATTATGAGTATTGCAACAATGTATTAAAATGTCCATAACAGCAATGTTTTAAAACGCTTAGATTGTAATTTTTTAAAACAATACAATTTTATAAAGTAAATTTACCTCCCTTAGATAAAATATAATAGATTTAACAGTTAATTTCTAAATTAATTATAACGGAGCGCGTTTCATGCGCATTTACAAAATAATTCACAACTATCATTTACATTAATTTTTGTTTTAGCAATTCTATCATAAGATGTTCTTGGATGAGATTGAAAGTACTTGCAAATATAAAAAATGAAAAAAAAAACAACTTAATAACAAGAAGAAGTTGACCAAAGAATTCTAGAAGATTAAAATGGAATAAATATAATATATTCAGATTATTCAACATATATTGCCTTAATATATATATATATATATATATATATATATATATATATATATATATATATATATATATATATGTATATATGGGGGTGCAGGCCGCTTCATTGAAGGTAACATAGTGGTGTATTTTCTATTGCCACCGGTGGTGGGTTTCAAAGTAATTCATGTTAACATATTTTCAAAGACGAGTACAAAACAATTATTTTTTCCACTGACACAAGTAATTCGTATTTCAATCCACGAAATATTGGGGATTTAGAAAGTTATAGACATGTGCAACATAATCTATCTATCTATCTATCTATCTATCTATCTATCTATCTATCTATCCATCCATCTCAGTCGGTTCATTATCTATCTATCGATCTATCTATCTATATATCTATCTATATATAGAGAGAGATAGATAGATATAGATATATATCACAGTCTATTCATTGTCTATCTATCTATCTCAGTCTGTTCATTATCTATCTATCTATCTACGTCTGTTCGTATCTATCTATCTATCTATATATCAATCTCAGTCTGTCCATATCTATCTATCTATCTGTCTATCTATCTATCTCAGTCTGTTCATATCTATCTCAGTCTGTCCATATTTATCTATCTATCTATCTCAGTCTGTCCATATCTATCTTTCTATTTACCTATTTATCTATTTTCCTATCTATCGGTTTCTCTTACGCTAGTTTTCAGTGCTGGAGTTCAGTTAAAAGTTCGGGAGTGGATTTCCAAAACCAACAAGGCTAGCATTTCTAGAAAACTGCAATATTATAATCCAATTACAAATGCAATTTTACACTGTTTCCATGTCTTGAATAAGTTTAGCCAATATTTGGAAAATACATTTTCTTTCCGTGTTCAGATATATTGATAAAAGTATTTTCCCTTTTATAATTTCTATCATCTTCATCTGTGTCATTCTTTTCGATTCGTTCAATATTGAAATGCACTGAATAAATGAAACCAAATATTTAAAGTTAAATTGGTCGAATAACAACTGTATAGATTATTATTTTAATGTTGAGTAAAGCCTACTGAATAAATTATCTAAACAATGAGGAAACTTGCTTTTAATTCGCAAATCATATATTTGTTCAAAATATACTGATGAACAGAAATATTAAAATAAGTGATATGCGACAAGAATGAAAGCTATGCTTTCATAACATCTATGCATAGCAGTCAGGGTTATATAGGCTGGTAAGCCGGTCTCAAGAAGATTCTTTTGATGTACTGTATGCCATAGTTACAGAAGAGAAAATATTTGAGGTCATAGGTTAGAAGACAAAATCATAATATTTTGGAAGTGACATATTTCGCTATAAGAACGAGACAACAGAAGGTTTACCGTGGTAATATAATTGCAGATAATTTTAATCGATATATAGTAAATCTATGTTTTCTGAGTTTGTGTGTTGCTACAGGCCATTCAGTGTACCCATGATAACCAATGTCGTATGGACGAAAATATCTACAATGGGAACAGAAGCGTCGGAATAGGAAGTTGTAACAATGGAAGAATGTCGCTTATTTCAATTTCAGGGAGAAAATTTGTTTTGTGATCACACGAAGGAGCAACATATTAAGCAAGTGATGTAATGTAATAAATGTATAAAATTAGTTAATTCTTTTACGCAAGCACAAACACACAGACAATATATATATATATATATATATATATATATATATATATATATATATATATATGTGTGTGTGTGTGTGTGTGTGTGTGTGTGTGTGTGTGTGTGTGTGTGTAAATATTATCATTTTACAGGTATGTTATAGTTATATCTGATTTTTTTACTCGCACACACACCTATATATATATATACAGGGGGGAAACAAATATTCGTACACATGCAACTTTTTAATTTATTGTATTTCCAACTAATGAATAAACATACTTTTCATATAATTAAGAGTACACAGATGCATAATAATTAAATATGCATTGACAACAGAAAAATTTAATTTAATCGAAATAAATCCCATTCATCCATTTTAATGGATGAAAAAGTATTCGCAGCATGCAAATATTTGATTTTAAAACGTTTAACGTACTTTAATACTCTAGATTATTCAAGTGGAATATTCTAGAATGTTTCAATAATGTTATCAGTAGTTATGTTTAGACTAAAAATTACAAACAGAACATTCTGGAATTGATATTTGTGAAGGTTTTCATTATGGCAATTGGTAAATAATTGAGAAATTCGTAAAAAGAACTGATTGTTAAACCCTGGAAAGAAGGTAAAAGTTACAGGAAAATCTCAGACAATCTGAATATTCCATTTACTACCATTAGTTCATTCATTGCATGTTATAAAAAAATCCAAACTGTTGAAAACCAAAGAACTGGTACTCCAGGGAAGAATCCTGCACGATCTTCGAGGAAATTAATGCATCAAATTAAACAAAATCCAATGCTTACTCTTCAAGTGTTGCAGGATGATATGCTTTCATCAGGAATTTGTGTCACTAAACGAACAATAAGCAGTGAAATTCATAGGAACAATCTAAAGTCA